>CM076577.1:163897066-164491464 GCA_034641835.2 Pinus albicaulis | reverse complement strand
CCAACAATGTTGAAAAAGAACAGTTGTTGGTCACACTAAAAACAGAGCAAAACCTATTCTAAATTATGTGTGGCACTAAAGAACAGAAAATGCAAAGCTTGATAATGACTCATAGCAAGGAAATAAATCACAACATGAACTCAATAACTCATAACATGAACTCATCCAATTCATTCATTAGAAATATGTTGGAATAGCTTAAGAAAAGGACAAGTTTTAGTGCAAATGAGGTTCTCCTAAGTAAACAATCATCTTACAATATTACAAAGAATCTCATCCATGGCTAGAAGTTTATTGGAACACAATTGGAAAATATTATTTGTAGCACAATAAGATTTCTACTCTGAATTAACTTGTAATGCTAAGATTAATCCATTCTGCAGCTCAACTTGTCACTACTAAGCCTCATTCGAAAGTTAGAGATTTTCTAGAATAGTTTTTGGGAAAAAGGCTTATTTGTGAAATTGCAAAAGATTGCAGAACAATCAAGGCCTTAAACTGATATCACTAATTCATGTCCATATGATGATGCATTAATAGAAAGTCAGAACAAGAGTAGTTTGTAAACAATGAAGGCCGTGAAGTCTAATTTTGACAGTTAATACAACTTAAAGAACAATGGATAACATTGAACTAGAATGCAATTGATCAAACTTGAAACACAGTGACCACAACTAAACTAGAATGCCATTAACCTAACTTGAAATACAGTGAACTGGAACTGAACTAGAATGCCACTAATCTAACTTGAAATACAGTGAACAGAGTTGAACTAGAGTGCCATTATCAAACTTGAAATATAGTGACAGAATTAAACTAGAGTGACATCTACCTCCGGAGTATTTCAACTGAACTAAAATGCAACTAATTCTATGAAATACTATAGCCCTATCTCGTTCAATATGAGTGATATTTTGGAATAGTTTGTAAAAACAAGTCTGGTTGTATCATTCAATGCAAATGAGCATAAAACATAAAGTTTCGGAAAAAAAATGCAATTAACTCCTAAAATACTACAGTTATATCTCATCCAATGTTAGTGGTATTTTGGAATAGTTTGTAAGGATAAGACTGACTATGGCATCCACTGCAAGTAAGTATAAAAACAAAAAGTTCAGAAAATTGATTAAACTAGGAATGAAACAAGGCTAAGTTACTTATCTAAACCATATGAACAAAGCTTCTCAGGTAGCAGGGGCCCTCTACCACTGGATTAGCACGCAAATCTACTCAATATTGACTCAACTCTTGCAATAAAGTGATGCTTCTTTCATTAAAGGAGAAATTCTTCAAAAAAACAGAGTATTACGGTCTTCTGAGATCTAGCAATAAAACAAAATCTAGCTAGTTGTTTCTCGGTCTCCCGAGCCATACTTATAACAAAATTACATAACTGTCTTTGAGATAAAACAGGAATAAATGTCTTTCCCAACTAAAATCAAACTAGAACTCTGGTGGTGGTCTTGTACTATGATTAAGGACATCTGTACAGTCCTTGTCCTATTAGAAGTCTATCTCCTAGTTTTGGTTTCCCACGTGCATAACCACCTGTAGACTCGAGCTCAGACTTCGTGGAGAGAAAGAAATGATGGGGGAGTGATGTGGAATATGACCATATGTGTTTTTCCTTGAGGTGACACCTGGAACCTGCATAAACATGAAGATTTCTGCGGAATAGGCGACTGGCTACAGAATGACTGCGTTCTGTAGCCGAGTCTAGTCAAAAATTGCTACAATAACAAAATCATGAAAACATAGCAAGTTAGTCATTATATACATTCTTAAAGTAATCCTAATCAATCCTATTGATCATTTAAGCCTGTAATTGATGAGGGACAAAGAAAATGAAGTGAAATGTGGTGGAAAAGGACATCTTTGGGGCTCAACGGGAAGCACAAACAACATTTAGAGGACAACAAGACTTGGTTTCGGCTCCTCCAAATATTGTTCCTATTCAACCTCTTGGTTTTAACGATCCTTTCCCTCAGCAAGGATATGTGGCTTCCCAACACCCTCAAGGATAGGCCGCCCCTCAAACCTATCAGTCTGGTACCTTTGATTACCAGATTCTCATGATGAATTCTGAAGTGGTTAATTCTTCTAATGTCAACCTTCAAACTCAGTCGTGCCAATATGGCAAGCCACCTTCTTCATCTAAAAATGAGCCTCAAACCAAAGTTTCCACAAAGTCTAGCTCGACATTGAATGCCCCTTTACATATCCCTTAGCCACGAGAAAATATCCTTCCCAATATCTCCAAAGGGCCATTACGTTGAACTACTTCTTCTGCTAAAGTCACCCATAATTACATCATAATAGATGACTTAGCACAATCTCTTGCTGCTATGTTAATGTTGGAGGTCCTCTAGTCGTGTCCTTCACAAAGTAAATCTCTATTATCTGCTCTAGGTGATGTGGATCCTTCATATTATCGTTTGATCATCTTTGATGTTAACAAGTCAGAACAACCCCCCTTACCTTCATATGTCGCCTTTCCAAATACCAGTCAATATTTGGAATGCCCATGTTTTTCATTGTATCATTGACGAAGGTGCATCCACATGCATGATGTTCGCCTTTTTTTGGAAAAAACTCGGATCACATAAGTTGGACCCATCCACCATCACTTTTCATGCTTTGGATGGTCACTCTTATCAGCCCCTTGGCATGTACCACAATTATGTTTTCACTCTTACAGGAAACACTATTTTTATTGACATTGAAGTCATTGATGCCCCCTTAGATTACAATATCATGTTGGTACGTAGCTACACCTATGTGATGGTTGTTGTCACATCTACGTTTCACCATAAGATGTCCTTTCCCCACAATGTAAAGATCGTTACCATCGATCAGTTGGCATATTACGAACCAATGTCTCAGATATCCCCCAATTTTATCATATCTTCAGTGGCCGATAAGAAATCAGTCACACCTATTATTATTGTTTCCCCTAGGGTCTCTAAATATTCCACCTTGCTAGGTGCTTTCCCTGGTCCCTCCCCTCTTGTCACAGATCCCATCTTGTCGAATGTTTACATGATGCAATCATCTCAGACTTGCCATAAGTGGTCCAATTCCACCACCCAGTAGCCTACGCCTCTGCAACCTACTGGTGGTCAATTGACAAAGCCGACATGGCCTTCCTTTCAAGGACCTCCCTCTTCTGATAGTGTCTCCTCCACTTCTTTTCAAACAGGAATGGTTCCCCCTAGCCTTAACTAGTTGGGAGCCATTCCTCTAGCCCATTACCCCTCCGGACAAATAATGTTTCTCACTCCCCCTTTTGGAGTCTTTTCGGTGCCTGTTATGGCTACGTCGAGCCTTCCCAATTTGACCCTCAGGATCCAAGTCTAGTACATTGATCCCCCAGCTGAAACCCTACTTGGTCATCTAAAACCTTATACCACTTTGACCCTGGTCCAACTGGTCACCATGACTCCTACCTTTGGTTCAGTGCCTCAACCACCTCAACATCAATCTACTCCTTTTGAAAAATCATCTCCCCTTGGGGGAAAATATAGAAATAAGGAACCTAAGGATACTAATTCCCAAAAAAATCTTCCTCCTCCTCATCCTCCAAACAAGTCACCTCAATGTGCTTTGTGTGATGTTTTTGGGCATCCTACCCAAAAATTGTCATGAAATTCCTCTTCTCAAACCTGTGGTCAATGACGCAATTCCTAAATCCAATATCCTAGAGGTCCATGTTACCTTAGTTGATTCAACTAATAAACTCAAAGCATTGCGCATGAATCACCCTTGTTCTTTGTGTGATCTTTTTGGCCACTATTCTCACCTTTTTCCTCGTCTTGAAGCTTTTCGTGACACCCTTGAAGCCATCCACTGAATCAAGGCCGAACGTAGCGAACCCGCTACTCCTCTACTCATGCATTTGGCTCAACCTGAACCAGAGGACATTTTCACACCCCCTCCCAATGTCAAGATGACATAATATTCAACCACTATCCTCTATTTGTTATCATCCATGAGATCCTTGGCAGAAAACCCCTCCAGGGAATTCCCTTCTATTTTGATTGAACCTCCTTCAGTGATCACCTTGGGCTCAACATCGATAGATTTTTAGTCTAATAGTTCTTCTTTTACTCTCTGTATCGATGCATATGCGAACCATAACTCTGTGATGATACATCAGGTATCCCTACCAGGTCATGTGGCCTTTCTTTTGCCATTCCACTGATCTTTCACTCTGATGAAGACATCATGGAAGTGATGACCACCCTTAACTTTCCTTGGGATGATATGCACCACCGTGCATACTTCTGTCTATAGCAGTTCCATGATCAGTACATTTTGGAGTCTAAATACCTCATCTCATATGAGGTAGATCAGTTTAGAAATCCCATTCCTTCACCCGATGCTTTCGACGAAGAAAACATTACCTTGGGTGCACTTTGCACCCTATATGAAATTGAGGCTTACACCAAGCTACTCAAATAATTACGTAATGTTTCCGCTAGTTCCTATTCAGAGAGGACTGGAAATGATCCTGCCATTATCGACCACCATATCGATACATGGCCAGATGCCTACCCTATCTGTCAAAATTTGAGACACATTTCTCTCAAAACCATAATCGATAAGCTCAAGAAGGATGGTTTTTCCTATCCCATTATTAAGAAAACAGGCACCATTTGTGTCTGTATGGACTTTCATGACCTGAATAAAGCTTGTCCCCATGACAACTTCCCTACACCATGTATTGACCATATCTTTAAAAAGTTTAAGGGGGATAGAAATTTGACCCATAGCATTCCCCATGCATGTTTTATTTCTTCCGTGCATTCAGGTTTCTTTCATTTTCCATCACCTACTCCTTTGTTGTCTTATGATGCCTTTCAGATGAATCCTTCATCCACACCGTACATTGTCTATGCTGACGGTGAAAGTCACTATTCACATAATCTAGCCTCGGTAGCTGGTGAGCCCTGGTATTGCACCAAGAGTGCCACAACTCCCAGGGGATGCCCTACTTTAGTTTATCAACCCGAGGTTCATACAAAATTTTAGGTGACAGTGCTATATACACAGCAGATGCATTATGTTCATGTCATCCTCTTTTGCTTTACGAAAGGATTTTGTTTCTTAAATGATGAGAACAACTGTAAAGTAAATTTTTGGAAGGAAAAAATAGAAAGGAAACTGAACTCAACTTTTGGAAAGTAATGACAAGAATGAAGCTAATTTAATTTGTAGAAAACAAATAGTAGAAAGGAAACTAATCCTAAACCATACTTAACTTGGACAAATGGCTAAATGCACTCTACTTATCCTATGATCCATATACCATGCAACTAGGCTATCCATGACTTAATTCTAACTAAAAAGAGTTAAATTGTAGTTTGGAGGAAGAAAAAGGGCTAAAAGAGGCTAATGGGAGGTTCAACAAATGAAGCGAGGTTTGGAAGTGGAATGAGGGGGTAAAAACCTTAGAAAAAGTGATTATAATGTGAGAAATGACTTTGGAGCGGAGATAATTGAAAAGGGCTTAGCATAAAGAGGGGGTCTAAAGCCTTATAAAACCTCAGAATATAGTGCAAATGGCTTTGGAAAGAATTGAAAAAGGCTTAGAAGTGGAGGCACGATGGAGGCAAAAGTTGTGATGTGCGATTTTGTAAACGCAACTTCGCAAGTTTAGATGGATAGTGATAAGGATTTAAGGGGAATAAACTAAAATGTGTGAATTGCGATGGGGTAGAAGCGGTGACGTGCGAAATCTGATATTGCAATCGGTGAAAAGAGCGGTAAGTATTAAAATCAAAAGGATAAGTCTTGCAGAGTGCGGTGGGGAAGAGTGGCGAAGTGCGATAACAATATTGCAATCGGTAGAAGAAAGCGGTAAGTGTTAATGAAAAATGGAGAAGGTGTTAAAGATAAAGCGATTTGTGATGTGGCGAATGGAGGTAGGGTCGATATCACAATCGCAATATCATGGAGTTGGAGTGGTAAGTATTAAGGGAAAGGGAAAACACTGCAATTTTGATATGCAATATCGCAATATCACAATCGGTAAAGATGAGTCGTAAGTGTTGAAAGGGAAGGGAAAATTTTGTGAAGTACGATTGCGATGTATAGAGATGTTATTGTGGTCGAGCGAAAAAGGAAATGTGATGAGATTTGCGGTAAGTCTCGAAAGAAAAATGGGAAAGGTGCAAAGTGCGATTGTGATGTATGGTGGTAGGAGAACTGAGGATCAAAGGCAGAGGTTGAGTTTCATAGGTTTTTCAAGTGTTCTGCGTTAAATAGGGTGCGGTGACGGTGACTGATAGATTGAAGGAAATTGGTGAAGGAGAGCGGTAAATCTTCAAGGAAAATGGTAAGTGTTGCGTAGTGCGATTGCGATGTACGGTGGCAGGAGACTCAAGGAGCAAAGGTGAAGGTTGGGTTTTTCGATGGTTTTGAATGGTGTTTTCACATGTTTTTGTATAGAAAGGGTAAGGTGTCCATGAACGAAGAAAACATAGAAATAAGGTTGAAGGGCTTAAGGGCGTTCTTAAAAAAGGTAAGTGCAGCATTAAGATGAGAAGTAAAGGAGGGAAATGGAAGTGTAAGAGCAGTGCTCAGAAGTGAAGCACACCTGCATATTCATGTATGCAAAACAGGTTGAATTGCAGGATCAAATAGTGAAGGAAAGGAAACGAAATTGGTAATACAAATTCTTCCCCGAAGTCGAATAGAAAGAAATTTTGGCCTGTGGGAAGGTTTTCCCTACTCAAACTCTATTGAAAAAGATGAGAGGGGACAGACTTGACCACAGTTTTGGAGCTTTTCCTCTATTTCACTATACATAAAAAATTAAAACTACAGCAACACAAAAAAATAAATAGCAATGAAACTTATCAGAAGCAAATCTAACTTAAATGGTAGAAGAAAAACTAGCTAAATGAATGAAAGGAAAAGATAATAATAGCAGAGAAGCTGAAGCACATGGATTGGGCCTTAACCCACGAGCCTAGCCCTCTAAACTTAAATCAATCAAATGGAATCAGTCTTCTTATTTCATGAACGAATAAATGAATACATCTTTGAAAGTTTCGATCCTCGTGTTGCTCCTATACCAATAGGTGTCATATATCATGATTGACTTGATGGGCTATGTAATATGTTCATACCTTTCCTTGTTGCAAAGGTTTTCTATATTGTCAAAAAAATCAAAAAATTTTAAAAATGTAAAGAGGGTATACCCTAAAAGAAAAATCAAAGGGTGAAAAGAATAAAAATGGCCAAAAAAGTAAAAGAAAATGAACCCCACCAAAAGAAAGGCCAAGGAAAGTGTGCAAGTCTAAATGCCACTACTTTTTTCTCTTATGTAATAAATAAAATTGTGTGCAACTTGTATTCTATGCCACAATTTATGAATAGTCAAACAGTTTAAGCTTGGCTATTTTATCTTTCAATTTCATGTTTTAGAGATAGAGAACAATATCCGACCAAACCGTTTAATCTCGTATAAGTAGTGTTAGGTCTCGACTCTATTAGCAAAAGACCGGGAGAGTCCAATCACAGAGTTAACATCCTTTCAACCAACTTTGGGATTCTAGGATCTAGCCCTCCTGAATTCGGAGGGAGAGGGATCTCTCCAATATGTACAAAGATGGATATTGTCTTTGAAAAGCTTAAGGTAATGATATTAGGCTAGTTATGAAGGCCAAGGGTTTTGTTTTGTTTTGGATGGTTGAGCATGAAATGTTACTTGAGGGAAAGTCCTAAGTGCAAAAAGTTTCAAAAGTGAGAAGTTGCAAGCAAATAGAACAGTTTTGGCAGATAGATAGATATAACGCTGGTTTTTAGTCCATTGGGCTATGAAGTCATATCTGGGCTTTAATTGAGCAACAACATCAAGAGTGATCCAAGGGGCAAGTCATCTATACCACAAGATTGTTGAGTTTAAAATGATGGAATGGAACAATAAAGTGTTAGAGGGATGGAAACTGATGATAATTTCTCAGAGGATTTATAGTTAGTCCAAACAAGAAAAGCCTCTTAAGTAACTGTTTAAAACCAACCAAGGACAGGGCTAACCATAGACTTCTTGGGCAAGTTCTTATTAAAGCAGCTTAATTGACAAACAATCCAGTGATCCACATAATCACCTTCAGAAAGTATGAAAACATATAAGAGAAACGAAGTGTAACTTAAGATCAGATAAAGTACTTTTAAACATAGTCTGCTTTCAATCAACACCAAGGGAAACTTTCAGAATCTGCCTTTGGAGAAAAAGATCTAGGAATCAGGGCAAACCATATCTTCTCTAGTCTAACTTTAATAGCAAATAATGGAAATAACATTCGAGAACAATGTTTGAGCAAACAGAAGGACGAGGGAACGCCAACATTCCTAACTGTTTAAACTGTATTGAATCATTCTTAAATAAAAAAAATTGAAGAAAACATCAAGATAAAGATTTCTCAGCCAGAGAAGGTTATTGATATACAGTAGGTCCTAACCTTGTTTATACTATTCTTTACAGCAGAATATGAACAATATGGCATACGTAGAAGGAAAAACAATTAACAAAGAAAGAGGCACTTCACCAGTAATATAGACCAGGATCCCAAGAAACAGCTTGTTATTGATGTCAAACCAGTTACAGTTTTCAAGTCCAATGTTTCAGTTCAGCAATCATCTTCACTATTCAGCCTAACTACTCTATCACAAACAGAGCTTCAAGGGCCAGTGAACACTATGTACAAATATAAGTCTCCAGCTCAAGTGTATTTCAAAGTTCTGCAACCAACAATTTCTCATCTTCTTCTGAGGAATTTATAGAAGAATGAGGAGGTGATCTGAGAAAATATCCCTCAGGAGAATTAATACAGGTTCAAGACTTCTCGGCCTTTTGAGGGGCTCGAGGGAGAAATTTACAGGTGGATCACTGTATTAACTTTTTTACAATAAATATCAAAGCTCAGTGGGAACTTTATTTGACTTTGAGGCTCTGTACGCTGTGTGGAGTAACTCCTTGGCTGCACTGGAGGCGAATATCAGATTTTCTTCGATAACTTCGGCCTCTGTTTGAATGCTTTGAGGCAACAGGTGGCTCGGTGGTAGCTGAGGAATCAATTTGCCTCAGATGTGGTGGTGGAGGCTTTCTGTCTGATAAAACACTTTAGGTTTTCTTTTAAACTGTGTTTTAGATTGGGGATTAGGCTTTTGATAATTGTCTTAGCCGTAATCCCTATAAAAATTTTCTTCGATCTTCATCTGCTGTGCTTTGTCTTCAAAACTGATACCCTTTAATTGTGTTTGAATTAAAACAGTGTCTTGTTAATGTGTAGAGCCGCGCTGGGCTTTACGGCACCAATACTCATAGAGTACTGACGAAACATGGAATGGAGCCCCGTGGATGGCTTCTCTTTACTGAAATGAGGGCATGAGAATCGTCATTCCCAGCCCTCGGCATTTCTTCGTGATACAATGGAAAACCATTTAAAACACCTGCATCAAACACAAAACAATTAAGAAATCCTGCGAAAATAGGTTAAACTGCTTCAAATGGCGGGGAAAGAGCGTAGCTGTTGGATAAAAATATCTAACGGTGGAGATCGGTGCAAAACAGGAAAATGAGAGCGGGGAGAAGAAATAAGGCGGGGTGGTTTTGGACTGTCCGATCTGGACACGTGGACGGTCCAGATCTAATCGGAGGAGCGCAATCGGGGGGGAGCGAGTAAATGGAGCGATTGAATCACGCGACGCGATTATGCGCGGACCGTTGATCTAAAACTCAGATCAACGGTGGGAATTGAATCGGGGTAATCGCAATCGGAGGTGGCAGGTAGGTGCATGCGATTGCGCAGTCGGGGAAAGTTGCAATGCGATGATCGGGGGATAGGAGCGATTAAGCGATAGCCGTTGATCTGGGGGAGGAATGAACGACTGCGATGGAATCGGAGAGGCAATAGAGAAGGATGATGGGAGAGGAGCGGGATGAAACCGAACCGTTGGATCTGGCGGGACGGACGGCTCAGATTGGATCGGGGGATCGCAATCGCAATACGCAGAAGGAGGGTGCGATTGAAAGTTCCGATTTCAATTGGAGCGGGTGTGCGATGGCCATCGGATCGGCTGGGAGATGGATGGCTGCGATTAAATCGGGAGGTGACACGATCGGGGATCAGAAGGCAAGACTTGCGATTGTGATCGGGAGGGGAAATGCGATTGAGCTCTCACCGTCAAATCGCGGGAAGGATGAACGGTCGGGATGTAATCGGGGATCGCAATCGGAGGTCGGAGAAGAAGGCTTGCGATCAATCGGGGGTTACAACATGAGTGTTGCGATTGCGATCGGGCGGGGGGCTGCGATTAGCGCTCCACCGTCGGATCGGGACCATAGATCGACGGTGTAAAACATATCGCGGGACTTAACGTTATAAAAAATCGCATCGGGGTTTTTTGATATTTACAAAGGAAAATTCACCCGCCCGACCTTCCGATTGCGATTAGCGCTCGGGACTTAAGCGCTTGGTCCCAGCGCACGGGCATGTGGGGGAAGTGGTTTAGGACTTAGCCCAAAGGGGCTTAAGTCCATGGTCATAATACTTGTATTTTTATGAAAAATTTCAAGGTTTTTAAATGGATTTGCGGGTTTCGGCACAGCTCAAAAAGATGTTTCAAACCATGTCAGGAGGATTTTCATGAATGGAAGGAGAAACTTATGAAAAGTAGAGGAGTAATATGGAGAAAAAGGGGGAAAAAATGAAGGTTAGCTATGAGTGGGAGAAAAGGAAAAAATGATGGTTTCTTCAGCAGTTTCTTACATGAAATCAGCACAGCAGAATTAAGAGGAACAATAATGAGGATTTTGGACAGAGGCATGAGGCCTACAAGGAGTCTTCAAGAGCCAACAATTTTTAGTGATAAAATTTGTTCCTTGGAGGCTCAAAAAGATTTAGCCACCTTTTGGTATAACAAAATATTACAGGTGGCTAACAAGTAGATAGGTAGAGTAAATAAAAGGAGCTCAACAGTTTAATCTGAGCCCTTGGATGTAATAAGGTTAGAATTAGATAGATTTATATATGTAAAAGAAAAAGTGTGATAAGGGTTTGCCAATCTAAGTGCACCCTAATAAAGAAGAAAAATGGTAGGGTAAAGTAGGTAGGGTAGGTAGATGTTGTTGCAGAATTACATGTGATGGATAATGACTCTAGATGTGTTAAATATTTACTTTCATCACAAGTGCAAAGGCAGACACTACACTGGAAGAATTTCAAGCAAAGCAAAGTCAAATTATTAACTTCCCTTCTCATTTTTCCCTAAAAATTTCACTAATTTCCCCTAAGTACTAAGGCATTTGAAAATTGGAGGGGCTCAAGGCATTTCCTTGACTTTTGGAGGGACCGGACCCTCGGCCCAATAATTGGAAAAGCCTAAGTACTTAAAATCATTCATCATGACATTCATTCACTTCTAAAAAATCTTTTCCTAAGTAAAATCCCATTTTACTTAGGAAAATCATGCAATATTTCATAAAAACCCTATTCATAAAAGCATAAGTTAAATACATTACCTTGATGTTTTACACTTAGCGCTTCATTCATTTCCATATTAATTTTTAACTTATTATTTAAATCCCTATGCAAATTCCCTTTTTCCCCGTATAAATTTAAATAATTCCCATATAATATATATCCCGCCCCGTTGGTTGAAAAATAACCATATATTTATTAAAATTCATTAATTGGTTGAAATTTCCAATTAATAAATAAACCTGGCCCTCCGTCGTATAGAGGGATTAATTAAACCTCGAGGTTAATTAATAACCTAATCCGCCAATCAAATCGTCCACGATGTGATTATTTTTAATAAATTGCATTGGGCCCGCCATTTTAATTCCCCATCATCTTCCTTCCTCGACGACTGTTCGATTGATCAACTCAAGATCTACGGTTGTCATCCATATCGCTACCCATCCTCGTCTAAAATTTAATGCGTGATGTCCAAGCGGTTTTCTGAATAGTGCCACGCCACGCGTCATCCATTGTATGGAATTGCTCGCCCTCCACTGAAAACGACTCTTCCCCAAAAGCTGTCCGATGGAAACTGCTTACTGTCTGCCTCCCGTGACGAAGCCTCCGTACTTGCTAACGTCATCCATTAAAAAATAAAAAAAAACCCGCCAACCTTTGATTTTGTTAATAAAATAAAAGAACCTGCATCATTTTCATTATTTCATACAGTGACCAGTGTCCCATGCAACGAATTTCGAAATCAACTGTCGAAGTTTGCCAACCGTTACCTTGTCAAAGAAATTTGCAGTAGAGTAATTCAGAGTTCATCCGCCATAACCAACACCTGTTTTCATCACTGTTTAGTTCCTGAAAAACAGGTATTTACCCAAATTCCCGCTGAGCTCTATAAAAATCATGGTTTTTTTTTCAAATTCCAAACGAACAACTAAAATAGGGTTCAATATTTCTCTTTAGTTCATTCCTCAATTCCCAAAACTACAATTGCATTCCTAAACCTGTGATTGTGCCCGTTTTTTCATCAAAACCCGAACCCATTTCTGAATCCACAAGAACCATAAATGGAAATTCCTGTGGCTTTTAATGTCGCACCCCTGAATTCCCCTCACAGAGATTTAGACCATCTACCTCTAGTAGATAGGGATTTCCAAATTAAATACCTTGTTCTTAGTGAAAATCCTCTTCGAATTTTTTGCTACTGCAAAGATAATTACTTGAAAGGTTCTGAAATTTTTGGATTATGGGAATCCAATCTTCCCATGTATCTTCTCCCCTTAGTCCAAATTTTTCCTGAAATAATCCATTAGTGCCATGAAAATTATGATCCCAATCAATGAGCAACTCTTTGTCGGGGAAAACATCGAGGGGGGGGTGAATCGTGATTAGAGTCGAGGGACGAAAAACTTTTTACTTTTTATTTCTATAAAACCATACGCTACTTTACCGAACCTTAACTCGTATGCACGTGGATATCCTTAAGAAAAACTTGTGTATTTCCGCAGATCTTATTATGCTTTTAATTCCTTATCAGATCATTGCATCATTCATTTATCAAATGTTT
This sequence comes from Pinus albicaulis, assembly GCA_034641835.2. NCBI lineage: Eukaryota > Viridiplantae > Streptophyta > Pinopsida > Pinales > Pinaceae > Pinus > Pinus albicaulis. The sequence continues at coordinate 164,478,414 of CM076577.1, read as the reverse complement.
AGTAAGCAAGAGCATGTGCAGTAATAACAGAATAAACCATCACACATAAGAAACACACATGAACACCAATATTTAAGGTGGAAACCCAATTCGGGAGAAAACCACCGCTGCTGTCATCTCTGTCTTCAATATTTATTATAAAGAAAACTGCTTACAATCTTGTACTGGCGCAGACTCATACCAGCATGCAGGCACCCACCTGCAGAAGGCTGCAACCTTCTCTCGTTCTCCAGCTACTACTGGAAGGGAGCTCCAACCCCCCTGATCTCGTATACCAACCACTCCTGGAAGGGAGCTACTACCCCTTGATCTCATTTACCAGCTAGCACTGGAAGGGAGCTACAACCCCCTCACTGAAGGCTTCGACCCTCAGCACCACCATGGACCACGTTTCATCAATTTTCATATTGGATCCAATAGCTTCCACACAACACACCTTGTAGGCCTCTTTTCATCATATTTTCAGACTGGACCCACTCCACACATTTAAGCTCAACATACATCAAACTGAAACTTATAACCCCACCAATTGATTCATTGAATCATCAACCAATCAACCAAAAATTGATCTTTGATCATAATCAGTCAGCAACATAATCAATATTAAACAACATCAACACAATCCTTCACAAATATCAACAATCATAAGCTTTGCCCAATAATTCATTCAGAACAGTGATACCACTGTAACCAAAACATCAAAAATAACCCAGACTTCAAAAAAAATATGCAGATACAAACTCAACTCTGAACATTCATCAATTCAAATAGCATACGCTACTTCTATTCACCGAAGCCACGTGTATACGCGCTTTCCTGCACACCTGCACACCAACCTGCGTATACTATTCTTCATAAAACCCTAACCGCCCTACGTGCTCATGAAACGAACCCACGTATATACGTGCTGCATCGAGACCAACTAGAAGTGCATAGTGATCTCGTAATGTAAATTTTGTTAACATAACAGATCTATAAAACTTACCTAGATTTCTTCATTTTCTTCAGCAGACTTGCACCAGATCTTTAGCATTTCTTCAGTAGATCATACTAGATATTCATCATCTTCAGATCTAGATATCTTGAACCATCATTATATCCATGGGTGCATCATAGATTCAAATCTATCAATTAAGACAGAGTTCATCCATACAGATATTCCTTGGAGAATTTTATTCAATAAAAACCCTTACTCATGCACACCTTGCACTATGATCCTCTTCTCCTTATATAGTTTTAGCCTTTATCAATACCATGAGTCAAAACCACTTAACCGCTGATGGTATTCCTGGATGGGATCAAATAGATAATCCAGTGCTCAATATTGTGGGCCAATACCATGGTCAAGTCCCCTGGTTTTTATAAATAGGCATACGCTACTTGGTACATACTTTTACGCATACATACGCTACTTTGCCTTTACAAACCTGCGTATGCTTTGTGACATATCTTATTTACTAGAATTTCTTTCTTTGTTACTTCTGAACTGCTTTGTAGATACATCATATTTACATCATTAACAAATAGGTTGATATCCAAAGACAACTCATCAAGTCAGTTTCCATCAAGGACAACTTCATCAAGTAGGTTGCCATCAAGGACAACACATTGCATCATATTGCCAACAATCTCCCCCTTTGGACTTGATGGCAACCATGATGATGTTTGATACATTATTCAAACACCATAATACATAATACTCTCCCCCTTTGACATCAAGGGAAAAGGGCAGATCAAAACCAACACAAGGTTTTTCTTCCCTTGTATAAGGATGAGCTCTGTAGATCTGATGTGCACTGAAGGTATCATGCTCCCCCTGAGTTTATGCTGAATTTTCAAAAGATATTTTTCAATGAAGTACATGACTCTATAACTCATCCTATCACCAAGGAATCATACTTACATCAATGATCCAACCAAGTGGAGTTACATATTTGACTCAACTACCCAACCAAGTGGGTTTACAAATTTTAACAAGTCCTTACATGACTAAATATTACAATTTTACATCATAGGTCTTAACATGACCTTTTCATCAAATTATAGAGATAAATTATACAATCAAGACCAAATAATCTCAAGCATGAGATCAGACCACAGAAAATAATTAGAATGCCAACAATGCATCCTTTTTATATGACCAAAGCTCCCCCTTAGCTTGTGCATCCTGAACACTTTCAACATCAAATCATCAAGGCATCTTCATCAAATATCACAGAATGAAACTAAAATATGAGAGATGAAACATCACCAGAGATACCCAACAGCACCACAGCTATGCTGAAGAATGCTGACCAAAAACAAATTGTCAGCAAACACCCATACGCGGTTTTCTATGTATAAACGCGCATATATACGCGACTATCCTCCAGGAAATCTGCGTATCCAAGTTAATATTCTGTATTTAAGTAGATCTGATCTTCTGCATGGCAGAGACTACTCCCAGCTTCTATTTGAGATATTTGAACGCTTCCCTGGGTAAAGGTTTGGTAAATATATTAGCAACTTGTTCTTTGGAGGGAACATACTCCAACTTCACCTTTTGTTCAAGCCCTTGTTCACGTAAGAAGTGATACTTGATGGGAATGTGCTTGGTCTTGGAATGCATAACAGGATTCTTTGAGATACTGATGGCACTTTTATTATCACACATAATGGAAATAGGAGGTGAACATTTGATTTGAATGTCTTGTAAGGTTTGCTGCATCCAAAGAAGTTGAGTGCAACATGATGCGGCAGCCACATATTCTGCTTCTGCTATAGATAAGGCAATAGATCTTTGCTTCTTGCTGAACCAAGATACTAACCGAGGCCCCATATAGAATGCACCACCACTAGTGCTTTTCCGATCATCAACATTTCCAGCCCAATCTGCATCAGTGTAAGCATGAAGAGTGAGATCAGCATTCTTTGGATACCATAGTCCAAAGTCTTGAGTTCCTTGTAGATAATTGAATATTATTTTGACAGCCTTAAGGTGAGACTCTTTTGGATTAGCTTGGAATCGCTCAACAATCCCAACTGCATGCATAATGTCTGGTCTAGTCCCAGTGAGATAAAGTAGACTTCCTATCATAGATCTGTATTTTGGTTGATTCACCGTGGGAGAATCATCATGAGAACTGAGATTACATCCGGTTATCATTGGTGTACTTACAGGTTTGCACTCTTCCATGCCATACTTCTTCAGAATTTGCTTAATATATTTTTCTTCTGATAAGAATATGCCATCAGTTGCTTGTTGCACTTGCAAGCCAAGAAAGAATGTTAGTTCCCCAAGTAAAGACATTTCAAATTCTTGCTGCATAATAGAAGCAAATTTCTGACTCATAGATTCTTCGTTACTTCCAAAAATGATATCATCAACATATACAACCACAATCAATAGTTTATCATTTTCAGTTTTTGTGTATAAGTTGCTATCAGCAAACCCCTTTGAAAATTCTTGTTGATGAAGATATTTGTCAAGACGATAATACCATGCCCTTGGAGCTTGTTTGAGACCATATAGAGCCTTTTTAATTCTACAAACAAGTCTTTAATCATTTCCGAAAATGAATCCTTCCGGTTGTTCTATATAAAATTCTTCTTCTAGATCGCCATTGAGAAAAGAAGATTTAACATCCATTTGATAAACTTTGATTTGTTGGAAGCTTGAAAAAGCAAGAAACATTCTTATGGCTTCAAGTCTAGCTACAGGAGCAAAAGTTTCTTCAAAGTCTATACCTTTTTGTTGAGAATACCCCTTGCAAACAAGTCTAGCTTTATTTCTTATAACATCCTCATTCTCATTTAACTTGTTTTTGAATATCCATTTAGTTCCAATGACATTTTTGTCATGAGGTCTTGGTACTAATTCCCAAGTGTGATTCTTTTCAATTTGATCAAGCTCTTCATTCATGGCTTGAATCCAACATTCATCTTTGCTAACTTGATTGACATTGTGTGGTTCAATAGTGGATAGAAATTCTAGATAGCTGGAAGATCCCACAAGAGTCCTTCTTGTTTGTACACCTGATCCCTTTTCTCCCAAAATTTGAGATTCTGGATGATTCTTTTGAACATATCTGGATGGAGCTTTTTCAGATAAATCACCTTTGGGTTCTTCAATGGGTTCACTGTCTATATCATTTCTATTTGATGTAGAAGGATATATGTCACCATCGTCTTCATCTGTTGTTTTTTTTTCTTCTTTTGGAGCTGTAGGAGACTCATCAATAACAACATCAATACATTCAACAATCTTCCGAAGTCTTTTATTGTAACATTTATATGCTCTACTCCTAGAGGAGTAACCAAGAAGTATTCCTTCATCTACTCTGGGTTCAAACTTGCCAATTTTTTCATCATTATTTTTCATAAAACATTTTCTTCCAAAAACTCTAAAATGCTTCACAGTGGGAGGATTACCATACCAGAGTTCATATGGATTTTTATCACTATTTACATGAACATGTGCCTTGTTAAGAATATTTACTGCTATATGTGTTGCTTCTCCCCAAAATGTGTCAGGTGTTTCGGAATCATCAAGCATAGCGCTAGCCATTTGTTGAACTATTCTATTCATTCTTTCTGCCACGCCATTTTGTTGTGGACTTCCAGCTACAGAAAACTGTCTTTTTATGCCATGTTGTTCACAAAATTCAAGGAATTCATCTGATGTATATTCTCCTCCTCGATCAGATCTAAGACACTTGATTTTTAGATCTAATTCATTTTCAACCAGTGCTTTGAAGATCTAAAATTTCTCAAATGCTTCATCTTTTTGTTTAATCAACCCAATCCAACACATTCTAGAGAAATCATCAATAAATAAGATATAGTATTGTTCACCATGTGGTGACTTTTTCCTCACAGGTCCACATATGTCAGTATGAATGAGTTCAAGAGGCTTAATTGATGATCCTTCCTTGGCATTAAATTTCACTCTGGTTTGCTTACCGAATTGGCAAGATTTTCATATGATACTTTCAGGTAGAGTAATATTGGGAAGATCACGAACAACTTTAAGTCTGCTTGATTTGTTGATTTGAGAGAAGCTCAGATGCCCCAACCTTCTATGCCATAGCCAGTTTTCTGAAGATTTACTCAAGTAACATTGTTCTTTTCAGTTCTTCAATACATACAGGTTGCTTGGAGTTCTGTTTCCTTTTATAATTGTTTTACCTATCTTAAGATCACGTACCACACATTCTTTTGAAATAAAGACAACTTTAGTTCCTTGATCACACATTTGACTTACACTTAACAGGTTATGCTTTAATCCATCCACATACATGACATTATTAGCTTTCACCTTTTATTTTAGAAAAATAGACGCTTTTCCCTTAATGACAGTAGGAGTATCATTTCCAAATGTAACATTCTTTTCTTTTTCTAGAGCACTATATGCAAGAATTTTGTTTTTTTCACCTGTCATGTGTTTTGAGCATCCACTATCAGTGTACCATTTATTTTCTTCACCTTCTGCAAATAAATCTATGCCACAATTTTCAACCTGTAATTCCTTCTTTTTCCACATTTTGGAGCTTGAAGGAAAATGCTCTTTTGGCTGGACTTTGCTCCTGCAGTCAGATTCTTCATGGCCAAAGTTATTGCAGTAAGTACATTCAACTTCATTTTGAAGAGGAGAAAATTTGTTATAGGTATTCTTCTTAATATCAATCCTTTTCTTTCTTGCTTCTCTTGTTATGATGGTTTTATATGCAACACATTGAACAACTTTATGACCAAAATTGTGACATGAGAAGCATTGTCCATTGAAGAAGAAATTTATGTGATCATGAAATCTTCTACTTTAATTTACCTGTTGGTTGGTGTTTCTTTGAAAATTATTCTTGTTAGTGTTCTTTGAATTGAGATGGTCATTCTTTACCTGTGAAGATTTTTTATTCCCTTGCTGAGTGGCAGAATGTTGTATACTGGCTGTAGCTGCTTTTAGATAATTTGGTGCTGAAGTCTGAGAAGATTCTTCAATATATCCAAGACTTGTCTTTATAAAAGGAGAACGTTTTACCTTGATAATCTCATCTAAGTTTTCAGATCCTTTAGCAAATCTAAGATTCAAAGTCTTTACTTTCTAAATTTCTTTTCTTAGACTTACTATTTCACATTCTAATTTCGCATTGTGTTTCTCCTTTTCTTCAAGCTGATTTTTCAGAGTTTCTATGGATATTTTACTTTCTTCTAAGCATATTTTGAGTTGATTGATTTCATTAAGAAAATAATTGTCCTCTAAAGTGTCCATAAGAGTATCTTTTTCTTCTCTAGATTCTTTTTCAAATTCCATAAGAAGTCTAAGATCTTGTTCACATTCTTCCTCACTGTCAGATAACCCATCACTGTCTTCATGAGTATAGTAACTTGTTCTAGTGTTAAACCGATTCTTATTCCTTCTTGCTACTTCCTTCCCTTTTTCATGTGTTTCTTTATGAGGACACTTAGCAGCGTAATGACCAACTCTTCCACAAGCAAAACACTTGAAAGGAAGCTTACCTCTGAACCGTCCTATGCCAAGTTGGAGTTTCTTTACAAAATTTACTTCATCTTCTTCTGAGATATACCCTGATCCTTCTGTCTCTTGTACTTCTTTCTCTTTTGTAGAAGCTCTAAAGACAGCTTCTTTGACTTCATATGGTCCTCCTCTTCTCATTTCACATGCAGTTAGTATGCCATGAAGTTGCACCATAGTAAGATTTTGAAGATCCTGCTTTTCTTCAAGAGCAGAAACTTTTGACTCAAATTTTGTCGTTAGTGATCTTAATACTTTCTCAACCAAAGTAGATTCGGTTATTGTTTCTCCCATATTTTTCATACGATTTACAATATCATCAAGACATAAAAAGAAATTGGCAATGCTCTCCTCATTATGCTTTTTTAGATTCTCATATTGAATTCTGAGAGTTTGGAGTTTAGCACTTTTTACCTTTGCATAACCTTCATAACTTAGAATGATTTTGTCCCATATTGCCTTTTTTGTATCCAGCTGCATGAATTTGACAAATTATGATTCGTTAGACTTCCCAATAGAGCATTGACCGCCTTTGCATTTGTTTCATAATTCTTTCTTGCTGTTGGATCTGTTGGTACTGCGGCTGGATATTGATATCCTCCTTCAACAATAGCCCATACATCTGCTCCCAGAGACTGAAGATAGGATCTCATCCTTGTTTTCCAGAAGATTAAATTATTTCCGTTGAAGAGCAGAGGCCTGATAGATTTTGTTCCATCTTGATTGCTCATCTTGTTTGATCTTCCTTCTAGCAGCTAAGATTTTTTAGAAGGACCTGCTCTGATACCAATTGTTGGGAAAAATACTGAGAGGGGGGGGGGGGGTGGTGAATCAGTATTTAGAGCTGACTAAATTTTTTTAATTTTTCTTTCTATAAAACCATACGCTACTTTACTGAACCCAACTCGTGTATACACGCGGATATCCTTAAGAAAACTTGCATATGTCCAGAGATCTTATTATGATTTTAATTCTTTACTTAGATCAATGCATCATTCATTCATCAGATGTTTAGTAAGCATTAAGCATGTGTAGTAATAACAGAATAAACCATCACACAAAACCATCACACATGAACACCAGTATTTAAGGTGGAAACCCAATTCGATAGAAAACCACAGCTGTTGTCGTCTCTGTCTTCAATATTTATTATATAGAAAACTACTTACAATCTTGTACTGGCGCAAAATCATACCAGCACGCAGGCACCCACCTGCAGAAGGTTGCAACCTTCTCTCGTTTACCAGTTGGCACTGGAAGGGAGCTACAACCCCCTTACTGAAGGCTTCAACCCTCAACACCACCATGGACCACGTTTCATCAATTTTCATACTGGACCCACTCCACACATTTAAGCTCAACATAAATCAAACTGAAACTTATAAACCCATCAATTCATTCATTGAATCATCAACCAATCAACCAACAACAGCATCAACAAATATCAACAATCGTAAGCTTTGCCCAATACTTCATTCAGAATAGTGAGACCGCTGTAACCAGAACATCAGAAATAACCCAGACTTCAAAAAAAATATGCAGATACAAACTCAACTCTGAACATTCATCAATTCAAATAGCATACGCTACTTCTATTCACTGAAGCTGCGTGTATACGCGCTTTCCTGCACACCAACCTGCGTATACCTCTGTGCATACTATTTTTTCATAACATGAAATGCATATGCCACTTCTCTTCACTGAAGCTGCGTTTATACGCGCTTTTCTTCATATCAACCTGCGTATACTTCTGAGAATACTGATTTTCAGAATGTGATCAATCTCAGATTCAGATCTGAGGCTTTCAGTCAGACACCTTGTCAGCAATGCAGAACCTTTAGACAGTCAGTCAGGTTTAACCATGATTTCTCACTCATTGATTAGATTTGTACATAATCATCTTAGTAGCATATTCAATATTCAAACAACTTAGATCTGCATGAAGACATCTTGACAGAAAACAGTAATACAACAAAACAGATCAGAGATTTCCTTTTGCACACTTCAGCAAACCTACATTCCATACGCCCTTTTACTTCACTGAACCCGCGTATATACGCACTTTCACAGAGACCAACTAGCGAATAGATCTGTAAATGTAAATTTTGAAGAACATAATAGATCTATAAAACTTACCCATATTTCTTCATTTTCTTCAGCAGACTTGCGCCAGATATTTAGCATTTCTTCAGTAGATCATACTAGATATTCATCATCTTCAGATCTAGATATCTTGAACCATCATTATATCCATGGGTGCATCATAGATTCAAATCTATCAATTAAGACAGAGTTCATCCATACAAATATTCTTTGGAGAATTGTATTCAATAAAAACCCTTAATCATGCACACCTTGCACTATGATCCCCTTCTCCTTATATAGTTTTAGCCTTTATCAATACCATGAGTCAAAACCACTTAACCGCTGATGGTATTCCTGGATGGGATCAAATAGATAATCCAGCGCTCATTATTGTGGGCCAACACCATGGTCAAGTCCCCTGGTTTTTATAAATAGGCATACGCTACTTGGTACGTACTTTTACGCGTACATATGCTACTTTGCCTTTACAAACCCGCGTATTCTTTGTGACATATCTTATTCATCATTACTCTGGCACTTAATGGAATTTATTTCTTTGTTACTTCTAAATTTCTCTGTAGATATATCAGATTTACATCATTAACAAATAGGTTGCTATCCAAAGACAACTCATCAAGTTAGTTTCCATCAAGGACAACTTCATCAAGTAGGTTTCCATCAAGGACAACACATTGCATCATATTGCCAACAAAAACATGGCGACATTGATACTTCTGACTTTTAAAACATCAACATGAATGAAAATCGCATAGAAATTGATACAAAATTTTTCAATTCAAACAATAAATCATGAATATCAATGTATAGAATAAATAAACATATAAGAAAAAAGGACATTTTTGAGATAGATGTTATTAGGAAACTATGAAAGCCATTAGATTTTAGCTCTAATAACATGAACATTGATTAAAATATTACAGAACCTAATTAAAAGTTTCTCAATGGAAGAAATAGACCATATTCTTCGTTGCTTGAACTCAAAAAATAAATGAGAAACAAAAATGTAATAGAAACAAGACAAATTAGTGGAGGATCTAAATGATGAAATTCAATACAAGATAATGTATTTTCTAATAAAAAAAGTATTGCAACAGATATTTGATTACAAAATTGAGACATTAGTTGAACAACAATATTTTAAGAAAATACAAAATGTTCCTTTTTATGAATATGTAATTTTCAATCAAACTTGGTTTAAAAGAGATGTCATAGAAAAGCAAATTAGTGATGTGTCAAAAATTAAATGTGTATGCAAAAAATGTAGAAAGGCACTAGAAAATGACAAAGTTATGAAATTTTCACTTCTAGAGAAAATTAGCTGTAATAAACAAATTTCTATAGAAAATGAACTTTATTAATTTGAGAAATGTTTTCTATCATTACAATTACCATTTCTGGAAATACGAAAACTTGGAATTTTTTTTAGAAAACAACAATTGGCATTGACTGGTGGACTAACCAATGTACCTTCCAACATCTCTCAAATTCAAATTGCACCCTGTCATGACATACATGAATATAGTATTATGGTCATCGCAATTAAAATATTTTTAGTGTTTAAAAGAAAATTTTATGTTGGGTGAATAGGTGTTCATAAAGTCATGAGGGAATTGAGATGACTTTGTAAAACTACACTCAATAGACTAGAGAGTGTCAAAATAAATGAAAATTGGAAACATGTCTTTGATTAAAAAAAATATGCATATGCATGTGAGAAAAATGCAAATATAAAAATCAATGATGATAACGATTACTGTGATGAATAGTTGGTGACAAATAAAATTCTACATGGATTTAGTGATTCATATAGTATTTATGATGTTTGCAATAATCAAATAGACATTTCTCGAGTTGAAGGATATACACCTTTGGGCATATTCAGAGTTAATTATTCATAAGAGATGATATTTCCTACACTGTTTTACGGAAAAAATTGATTAGATAGTGTTACAGGAAACTTTACATATCACAATATTTCTAAGTGGGAATTTTTGCATCAAGATCATGATTTTTCGTATCATATAACGAATTTATTTTACAAGACAATGTGAATTATGCTCAATCAAGTATTCAATTGAATTTGGATTCATAGAAGAAAATAAAATTTAAAAGGAAAAAAAAAACTAATAGTTAAAGGCATTAAAACAAAGTCTATTTTGGAATGCATTCTTGCATCGAACAATGACCATATGGATGTTAGGAAAATTCAAACATCACTAGACTATTTTTTGCATTTATACAAGAAATTATATTCAATGATTTGATAATTAGGTCCACCCACTTTCTTTGTTTTGTTTAGAAGTTATAAACACATTTTTTATCCTTTAGTAAAGGCTTTGCAAAAAATACACCGATAAAAAAAATCATGTACTAAAAATAAAGTAGATGAATGTGGTATTGATACCTTCATAAGAAATGACCTCGTTAACTATGTATAGTATTATAGAATAAGAATGAATGTTCTATGCCAATTAATTTCACATGAGTCGAAGTATTTTGGTAATATCGTTGAATATTTCTTTGTAACAAAATTCCGAAATTGAGGAAGCCAACATGAACATGGATTAATATGGATTAAAAATGCTCCAATATATGGAATAAGTATGAATACTGAAATTGAAAACTTCGTTGATAATTACTTGTGTTGTGATTCAACCAAACTACCTACAAATTTTAAACTTGTCCAATTTCATCGTCACACAAGAACTTGTAGAAAATAAAAATAGATGCATTGCAGGTTCAATTTTTCTCATACCACCAATTCCAAGAACACAAATAATTGAGCCTATGGAATTAGACAATGCAAAGAAAAAAGTGAATGAAAGAATGATATTTGATGCACTAGAGCATATGAAAGATGATGAGACATATATATTTGATAGTTTTCTGTAAAAAATAGGCATAATTAAATCTCATTATATCCATGCAATTCAGTGTACTCTAAGACAAATAAAAATTTTGTTGAAAAGAGAACCGATAGACATTTGGACTAATAGCTCTGCTCAACATATTTCATTAATCTTGGGTGCAAACATTGATATTCAATTTGTACTTTATTCATATGCTAAAAATACTTATTTTATTTTACACATGACAAAGGTAGATAAAAAAACGGTGTCGATGTTTAAAAGTGTGCAAAGTGAGTGTCAAAAAAATAATGGTGATACCATTGAAAGAATTGCAAGACTTGGAAAATATTTATTGAACTTACAAAAAACAAATTGCACAATATGATGTATATATTGTGTTGTCAATGCCACTGAATATTAGTTCAAGAAAATGTATATTTATTAATACTTCAGCAATATATCCAACTTTTTTACTAAATAAACCAAGAGACCTAGAACGCGAACCGAATGATTCAGAAAACATAACATGTTTATCAATTATCGATTGCTATTTTCAACGACCAGGAAAAATCGAACATATATGTTTAGCATAATTTGCATCATGTTATAAATTTCAAAGATAAAAAAGAGGAAATATTGACATACTATACATTATAAGGTATGTAAAGTATAATAAACATATTGATGTTGATAACTATTACATATAACAATTGATGTTGTATGTCCCATATCGTAGAGATGAAAACGTATTTAGGGAACTATATTTGAGTCGAAATAATGCATATTTCTTATTTGAGAAAACCATAAAATGTAATGAGTGAAAATACACCAACGAAACAATGACAAATTCGATTGGTATTGATAGCATATTTACTAAGCTTGAAACAAAGAGAGTGAATTTTTTGAAATAAATTTGTTTCTTGTGACGAAATGGAAAATGAAAAACATTATCAAGAATAGATATTTAATAAGATATACAATATTTGTGAAAGGCTAAAAATGAAAAATCAATTTTTGAGAGACATTATGAACTTGTAAAGTAGCCACAAGTATTATAAGAAACATAATTCTATAAAATCATGAGAATGCTTAATCCAAAACATGCAATAATAGTGAAATAAATAGTTGACGAGAAGAAAAATATCCAAATGAACCATTGTATGTACTTGTAACATGTGGCACAGGGGTTGGAAAAATGTTTATTGTTATAGAAATATTCCAAGAACTAATTTACTTATATAATAACATGTTTGGACATGAACCATGTTAATTAAAAGGAATCATCACAACATATACATGGAAGGAAGTGCTCAATTCATGTGGTATAACATTGCATTCCGCATTTCATTTACCATTTAACAAATTGGAATATCTTTCACTTAAAGGTGAAAAATTAGACACATTGAAAAAATATTGTTGTTACAAGTCAATCTGGGCATCATCCCTAAGATCAGTATGAACAGGGGTATATCATCCCCTAATTCAATACAAACAAGGTCTATCATCCCCTAATTCAGTTGCTACATGCCCTAGAGAAGTCATTCCACTGATGCCTTTAATTCATGAGAGTTTCAATGTTTGAAGTATAGTTAAAATGACCCATTGACTCATCAACGCTCATATGAATGGGCCTAAGTGAGTTGCAAAGCACTTACCCCCATGCAAGGGTGCTCTACAAAGCACTTCCCGGCACTTAAGGGTGCGTTGGTCTCCAGGGAGAAAAATAATCATTTTTCCGGGAATCTCCACATGTCCAGTGCCTTCTAGAAGAGCTCATACGTGTCGTACTTCGAATACATGTGTTCATCCATAACCATTGAACCTAGAAACATCTCTCATATATTATTATAAAGCCATTCAATAATCATTTATTGAGGAACTACTTACAATTTCCCTATAAATTGAGCACTCATCTAAGTTCAAGGGAGGAAGAAATTTGTGTAGTGTTATGCTATTGGATTCTCAATTCATGAGAGTGATTGTTATACTACTAAGATGATAATTAGTGTGATGAGGATGGAATGAAGTTGGAGCAGGTTGACAACGAACTGATCCACTGGTTGTAGTCTAATCCTCCTATTATTTCAATAAAGATATTTGTTCTTTCTCTCATATATGAACTTATATCTTGTGAATGTATTCTCAAAATGTGTATGTATTCTCAAATTTAATTGGTTCAATTTGGTTAAGGTAGATAGAATGTATATATGTATGTCATTTTTTGTCTTATATCTTTGATTGCAAGTATCGATCAAGAGTGATGGGAAAGACAATAGAAGAGGAACGAGAGTGAAGGATCACAAGTATATATTTATCCCTTCCATTTTTCTGTCTATTTTAGAGAAAATAACATTTACCTTTCTTCTGTTGTTCTGAGTGAAGGAACACCACACTCAGGGAAGACTAGTTTATCCGTAGACTAGAATTCCTCATAACAAATTGGCAACTCCGCTGGGGAGAAATCTATCATTCCTGTTGTTTCTGTCCTTTTTAACCATCATCGGTAGACTTTACTTCATCTATTTAGTCATTTGAATGTAATTTTTTCCTTAGAAGTGTGTTTAGCTTGCCTGATCTTCAAGCTTCACTGCACCCAACGCACTGTTGGTCTGGGTATAGTGCTCTACATAGCACTGTCTCCCATTCAGAGGTGTTCTGCAACGCATTATTTGCCCTTAAGGGGTACGTTGCCCCTCATCTAGCCAAATTATATCATAATTTGTATTTTTCATTCAGTTTTGGCCTATTGCTTGTTTTATTCTCATATGCATGTTTGACCTTACAGACTAGTAAAAATTTCCATTTCTTCCTCCTTTGTATAGTTGTTTGTTCAATGTTTCATTAGTTGTTTTCTTTATCATTGTCAAATTAAATCCAAAGTTGTAAATTTTGAATTAGATCAATTCTCTGTTTTCAAAAGGAATTTTTTTTTTAGTCTTCATTTCCTAAGAGAAAATTGTTGTTTCAGTCCTCATTTCTCAAAAAAGAAAACATTGTTTGATTGATTTGTGCATTTAGTTTATTTTTAATCATTCATATTAAAGGAAACTAAAAAGAAAAACATGCATATGCATTTAGAGACTGTGAGTGTTGCATAGGAATAGATTATGGAAATTTTCATTTAGTTTGTGTTCTTTGTTCTATGCTCAAAAATCTGAGTGCTCTATCCCTTTAGTAGCTAAGGTTTTCATTGAAAAAACTGGATTGAAAAGTTTTCTTCTCATTTAGTTTTCATTTTAGGAATTTCCCATCACATCTCGCAGTGAACCTGAAAGATAAACTATTAAGAAATATCAACATAAAATTCACTTCAATCAACTTAAGAAAACATTATAACATTAACGATAACACTTAGAAGGTCTAGGCTATAGACGTGTTTCGACATCATTAAGCATAGAAGTTGTCACTAACTTATATGTGATACATTCTGAGTGTGAAATCCCACTTCACATACGTAAGTATGCCAGAGCTCATCCACGTACCTTCAGGCATATCGGATAGTGTTATAGTACGAAAAGTATAAGGGTGTGTTGCCATTGTGCGGTTTCACATTAGACAACGTTATTATGGACTTGGGCCTCCACGTACCTTCGGGTATATTTGAGAGGATAGCTTTAGGTTTCTTACCATCCATAGGTAACCGATTCAGCCGCCTTGCAACTTGTGATACACAGAACACAACATTCGGGGATATTTCCTGCCTGTACTTCTCGGTTCACCAGGAGGTATTTTGTAGTTTAAAATTACTTGGTAATCCTTTTGATTAGTATTACCCTTTTATTTTTTTATTCTTGTTTGTAATAAAATCAATCATTTATCGTGGAAGAAGAACAATTGTTTCCTTGTCATTTTTGTAGGACAACAAATAAACCTTTGTTACTGCTAGAAGCTACTCCCAATAGACGAAGGCGCGCTCACCCTACTGAGTATGGTACCTCTGGTACTCTTGGTGATACATCATCTAATATACCATATACATATTATCCTTTGAGTACTAAGTCTTGAGTCATTTCTACTAATCTTGGTTTATCTGCAACTGTCGAGACGGAAATCTCAGAGTTACCTAAGGACACTCAAATTTAATCCAGTGAAACTGTGAATTTTGAACCCAAGTTTGTTAAACTGGAAGTTGATCTAGTAGTTGATCCCAAATTCTAACAACAAGAAGTTGTTTTGGTGCAACCGTCTGATCCTCAGCCATCCGTAACTGTTGAGGCTTCCTCTTTACCGCATATTTTACCGCCTGAAATTCATCTCGGGCCTAACGGTGAATTGTTTCCACCTGGTTTGATTTCGTTAGGGGAAGAACTTCAGGAAGAGACAACCCCTTCTACTCCCACTCATTTTGGGTCGAGGTTTCATTTATATCATTCTTTTCCTCGTTTTACCTACTCTGCTTCTATTGATCATTTTCACTCTCAAGTTCCCATAGTTTTTTAGAGCATATTCGATGTTTTTGAGGACACTTGAGTCTCAGAAGATTGGTGTATGAATATTTAAGGATACTTCCCTAATGGGCACCTTTTCATTACCATTGCGTGCAACATCGACGAAAATCGCAAATATAAAGACTTGCAATATGATATCTTCCACTTCATCTTACTTGAGGAATATTCCCAATGATTCTGAAATAGATATGTTGGGTGAATTATGAGGATATTTCTTTTACTGTGTCAACCTCATTAAAAAATGAATCAGGTTATGAGGATAGTTCTTTTATTGTTTTCAACCTCGTTAAATGAAAAATGCCCTAGAGGATAGTTATTTTACTCTGTCAACCTCATTAAAAAAAGGAATCGGGTTATGAGGATAGTTCTTCTACTCTGTCAACGTCGTTAAATGAAACAGACCCTAGAGGATAGTTCTTTTACTGTGTCAAAATCATTAAAAAATGAACTAGGTCTTGAGGATAGTTGTTTTACTGTGTCAACCTCGTTAAAAAATGAATCAGGTCATGAGGATGGTTCTTTTACTGTGTCAACCTCGTTAAAAAATGAAACATGTTTCCTTAAGGATGTTTCTTTTACTTTGTTAACCTCGTTAAAAAATGAAACAGGTTTCATAAGGATAGTTCCTTTTACTGTGTCAACCTCGTTAAAAAATGAAACAGATTCTTATGAGGATGGTTCTTTTACTGTGTGAACCTCATTAAAAAATGAAACAGGTTTCCTTGAGGATGGTTCTTTTACTATGTCAACCTCGTTAAAAAATGAAACAGGTTTTCCTTGAGGATATTTTTTTTTCTTGTGTCAACCTCGTTAAAAAATGAAACAAGTTCCAGTGAGGATAGTTCCTTTTACTGTGTCAACCTTGTTAAGAAATTAATTAGTACATCATGAGCATATTTCTTTTCATGTATCGAGCTTGTTAAAAAATGAAAAAAATCCTCCCTTATGATGAATCTTCATTCCATCCATCCATTAGTAATCAGTAGTCTACTTAGGTGAATGAAATGAAGCTTGGTGGGAATGTGCTCTTGCAGGTTACACTTGGAGGCATTGAAAATGATCTCGAGCATAGTTTTCCTATTTTTCAAGCTTGTGTAAAAATGAAAACATTCTCAAGCACAGTTTTCCTATGTTTCAAGCTTGTGTAAAAATGAAACCATTCTCAAGCATAGTTTTTCTCTACTTTCAATCTTGCATAGAAATGGAACCTATCTCGAGTCCATTTCCGTTATTATTTTCAAGAATCGTTAAACTCATGAAAAATTCGAGCTTCTTTTGTTTTTCTTTTGATTCTCGTAAAACACATGAAAATGCCAAGTTCTTTCTGTCTTTTCCTGCATGTAAATTAAATTGAAAGTTGGTGATATGAGTACATTTTTATCACTTTTTCAGACTCGTTAAAACTTACAAAAAAGTGAAACCACAAAGCATGCTTTTATCTCTTTTTCGAGCTTTGTTAAACATGAGAAAGGAACTCAAAGCATAATTTTATCCTCTTTTTTTGAGCTTTGTTAAACATGAAAAAAGAATTCAAAGCATACTTTTATCCTCTTTTTCGAGCTTTATTAAACATGAAAAAAGAATTTATAGAGCATACTTTTATCTCTTTTTAAATCTCTGTTAAACACAAAAAAGGAACACCCTTGGAGTCTTATTTTAGCTCTTTTCTGAATCCGTTAATGTGAAAATATTGCCGAGCACTTGTCTTTTTGAGCTCGTAAAAATAAATGAAACAAAATCTACTCAGTATAAGTTTAACCCTTTTCCGGACTGAGATATATTATTTATGAAAAAGGAACACATTAGTCGAACATGGCTAAGAGGTTTTCTCAGGTATCATTTTACACTTTTTTAGACCTAAGTGACAAATTTACAAAAAATGACTTATGGAGTTTTCTTTTCGTCCCTTTTTCAAACTCTCTAAACTTGAAAAAGGATCGATTTTTCACTGTCATTAGACTCGTTAAAACATCAAATAGCGACGAACTTGTCCGATCATGACAAGATCAAGCTTCACTATCGCTAGACTCGTTAAAGCATCAAATAGCGATGGATTCACCCAAAGGGTTAAATTATAGATAAAGCATATGTTATCCTCTTCAAGCTTGTTAAAAAATAAAGAGGTACTGGTCAACAATGACTAGGAAAAATTGGGAAAAAAAAACACTTCATGGTAGCAAGTCACTCTTGAACATGACACTTTCACTTAATCCATGTGGGTAAGGGTTGGGTAATATGATTGATGGTCTATCATACCATACATCACTTCGGTTTTGGGTAAATGTTGCCAATCCATTCAGTGTCGTCGATATGTTCAAGAGAAGTCATCCAGTAATTCCTCATCTTTTTCAATACTCATAAACCTTCATTTTCATGACCGCCATCCCTGAACATTTCTTCATCAAGTCACATTCTGTCTCAGAAATCATTACTCCCATTTTGTGTCGTATCTGCGGCAAGTCGCTACATGTCGACATCAACTCATCATCCAAGAAATTGACTTAGAAACATATTTACAGTTCCTTGGATCTTTCTTACATCAACGATAGGTTTCACACTTCCAGCGATAGGTTGACATCATAGGCCCATGACCAAGAGATTTTCTTTGGCATTCAACATCAAATCATCTATTCATGCCATAAAAATTTTACTACAGTACTTTGAGAGACATTAACATCAACAGTGGTTTCTCTTGTGTCTGTTAATGGCTTACATCATTCGCTGGTAATCAGACGATGTCTTCCCATGTTCAACTTCAGATCACATATTTTCATGTTTAGGCTTGTACTTTAACGATCGAGTGAATGATATAGAAGACCTCGAATATATTTTCATCCATCCAGGTTGCGATTTCATGAATTGTACTACATCATCTGTACGATGGATTTACAACAGATAGTCATCCTATCATGGGCCTATATCTGTAGGCATGTCTATATCTCTAGACAATTTTCTAATCTATGTACGTGTTATGGTAGTTTATGTTTTGAGTATGGGTATGCCTCCCTCAACAATTCATGTCCAAGATGTACAATATATCATGATGTAATGTATTATAAATTGATGCAGGTCACCATCCACTTCAGATCCTACTCATCACATCGTAAATAATCTCATCCAAATATTATCATTCTTTTGACTTCACACTTTAGGGGGAAACTGTTACAGGTCAATTTGGGCATTATCCCTGTTGGTTCTTAAGATACAACCCCTTGGTTGTGGAAAGGAATCAATTCTTAAGACATTTTAACAATATATTACAGAAACAATATTTATCATTTATTCTTCGTTCTTTTCCTTTGGAAATTAGTTTTAAAACCCTTAATGCTCTAGAATAAAAAAAATATTTCACAATGTATTTACTTGCTGAAATGTGAATGAATAAGAAGAATTGTGAAGGAACTTAAGGTAATATGTTGTAAACACAAAATCTATTAACTTAAGTTTCATAGAGAAGTCATGAATAAAAAGGAGTTGGAGTGAAGGAGCACATTTTAAGGATGTTTAACTCTTACTTACAAATGTATTTCAGAGACCTGCAACTTCATTACTTCACTTCATTCATAGAAGAAATAACATAAAATGACACAGGAAAGATGGACCACCATCAAAAATTGTTGGAAACTTGATACTTATTTCATTAATTCTTCATAGAAATAAGTACAAAAATATAGTCTTCTAGAAGTTCCAAAACTCCGAACCCCTCTTATTCATTTTCCTCTTTCTTAAATACATTGAAAAACAATTTGTAACTGTCAAAAATTCTTGAAACTACCTAAACTACACCTTTCCTCTATCAACTATTTTCATTACAATCGAGGGTAACATTACAACCTCATTCTATAATAGAAAGAAAATGCAATAATATATAGAAATATTATGATGATTTATAAATGTATTTAGCTGCTGATGTGCTTCCCTTTATTGCTGATGTGGTTCCCTTCACTGCTGATGTGGTCTTCTGAATATCATCCACTGCTGATGTGTCTTCAGGAAGATTGGTCATCCATTTTCTGCATTTCTTCCATAGTTCAACATTTCTCCTTGGTGCATTAATTAACTTATGATGTTCCAATCTAAAAGCAGTGATCCCAATGTAAGTAGGCTTGTCCAAAAATAGAGTCTTAACCATCCATAATAACTAAAAATCTTTATGCAAGAAATTGATAATTGTTGTCCCTTTTAAAACTGCAGTCTTCTCATGAGTATTATCAATTTTACTTGTTGCATCCACCAACAGAGTTTCATATGTCTCCAAGGAAAATAAGTTACCCTGCACGTCCTAGCAAGATGGGAATCTAGCCCTGGGTCTTTTATCAAGTATAGTGTTGAAGTTGTCTATTGCTTGCTTGATCTATGTCAACTTCTTTTTTGCTAACTTTCTGTGTGCATTATTCATTATCACCTTGTTAATTTATAGAACACATAATGTTCTATCTTTTATGTCATGTTCACCTAGTTCTTTATCTGATTTGGAGTTGATAAAATCTATTTATTATTAGCCCAGATGGCTCTATCATGCATTTTTTGTTTTCCAGCTAATACAAGCTCTTGAATACCTCTGATTATACTTTCCTTTTCTAAAATAAGTACTAGAGATTCCCATATTTTTTTCATCAATCCTATAATCTCATTCCAAAGAATATGTTTAGCTTCAATTAGGGACATTTTCCCCTTCACCTTCTCTTTGAGATTCTTGATTTCTTCACAAGCTGACTGATAATTTTTTCTATATTTGCTTGCAGTGTCCTTTAATATTACAATTTCGTTATCCTTGGCCCTTATAACCTTCATACCTCTCTCAATATAACTTTGAGCTTTATTCCTATCAATCTCTTCCATATTCAACTCAGTACTCAATTGTGATATCTTAGTTGTAGGATCATCAGTTTCAGATGACAAAACTATTGTGCAGACATGTGAGTCAATCTGCCCCTGTAACTTTGTTGTTTCTTCTTTTAATTTGGAAATCTCTTCATACTTATGCAACACTTGCTGTAAAAAAATTTCCATCTCAAATTCTACTTCTGCCACTTCAACTACCATTGGGTGTTCTCCATTGGGAAGCTTTAGCTTCTTTCTTAACACATTTATCTCTGATTCTGCACTCTGGACCAGCTTCTGCACAACTGACCTGTCATTGGGGTCCACTCCAATTTTTACAATCATCTTCTTTAATTCTTCATTTTGGGTGGATAGAGCTATGGAATTAGCTTTCTAGAGCTTCAACGACTTGATCACCTTTCCCAACATGCTTTCAGCTTTACTTGCAGCTACACTAGTTTTAGTAAAATCATTAACAATCAATAAACCAGTTTGAATATGTAAATTGATTTTATCAGGTAAGGGAATCTTCCTGGCATCAACAATAAAATTAAAGGTCTTGAAATTTCCTGATGACCCTACTGTCATTTCATATGGGTGTGAAAAAGAAATCTTTAGCTTCTTTTTTTCTAAATCCATAGCAATTAAAAATATATTCTGATCATGGGTGATTTGAGACTCAACTTGAGCCTCCATGCTTGCTCTGATCTTCTGATTCTTCTTAGAAATTTGGGAAAAAACCTGCTTAATTAATGGTACCTGATCATGAACAACACCATCTTGATGGTGAAGCTAGTGTATTATGTATATCTCCTAATTGAATTGATAATCCTGGTTGTGCATATGGCACTTCTTCACTCATTTTAGCTCTCTTCTCAGCTCCTTGCTCCTCTGTATCATCATTCTTTTTTCAATCTCTTTTATTTACCTTTTCATAGATAGAGGGAGTTTAAATACTAGTGTTGTCATTTCCTGCAAAACCCTTACTAGCCAACTTTCCAATTTTAGGCTTACTCTCATGAGTAAAATCAGAATAACCATTCTCAACCCTCCTTTTAGAAATCACCTGATGTGGGTCATAAGCCCACTTTTCACCTAAAAATAAATTCATGTCTTCTAACTTTTGGCTTGCTTCTTTTGCAGCTTGCCTCATATTCACTATGAAAGTTCCAACACTCATGCGCAAATTAAAAAAATGTCCTTTCTTTACTGTCACAAAGTGAATCTGATCTACATTTAAACTATGTCTAATAAATTCCAAGGAAAAAATCCTCATGGGGACAAAAGTAGGAAATCTATAAGGTTCAACCCCAGCCCCATACAATATAATCCCTGAATAATCTTCAAAAATAAACCAGTCTCCATATCTACAACTATTAATGAGCTGAAGGAATTCCTGAGCTTTAGGTAGAAAACATGGAGGAGCAGTCCCATTGAAAATTTTATAGGCAATTGGCAAGTAGTAAGCAAAAAAATCAAATAAGCCCCCATCACTAGGTTCATTCCTTACTAAGTCAGTCCAAAACACTATTGACTTCCTTTTCTTATTTTAATCCATAATTGTCAACCCCAAATTCAAAAAATCTTATGCATTTTGATACATGAACATATAGGTGACAATTGATAGAAAATTGAAAGAGCCTGTTAAAGTTAAGCTCATGAATTGAGAATTAGTATTCTGCTGCCAAAATGATGGGATGTCCAGCACTAATTTAGGTTTCATCATTAAATCAAACAGTCTAAGCACTGACTTGTAAATCTAAGAAGTATTTTCCTTTCCAAGAATTTTTGATAAAAATTTCAATACATGCTTGATTTCTACATCAAATTTTTCCAAAGAGAATACCTTTTCATCTGGAGAAAACCTCCCTGGTTCTGGCTTCAGAAAGAATATAATTTGTGTGTAATCTTGTCCTACAATATTTTCATAATGTGTTGTCAAATATTCTTCAGTAAAACTAACATATGACTCAGAGTTCGGGTAGCAGAAGGCTTGACATATTAACAAGGATGAAACTTGGAAGACACTTTCTCCCAAGTGGTTCATTACAAAACACTTGTTGGGATATAATGTTGATGCTAGCCAATGATTTCCCTTATCCTCCCTTCTGGTATCCCACCTTAGTACTAAGTCTCCTTCTTGAAATATAATTTCCTTTGCCTTCCTGTCAAAAATGGTTTTCATCTTTGTCTGATAAGTAATTAAGTTGTCTCTAAATTTGTCTATGTTTTCAAATAACTCAATTACCTTATTCATTCTTCTAACAGAGCATCATGTTCTTCCTGAGCTTCATGAATAAAAGAAATCACAGGTTTGGCCAATTGGCTAGGAAACAATGCATGTGTTCCATATACCAACTCAAAAGGTGATCTGCTAGTGGACCTTCTAGTAGTAACCTGAACTGCCCAAAGAGAAAACTTAAGTATTGAGTCCCAATCCTTTTGATTTTCATTAATTATTTTCTTCAGGATTCTAACCAATGCTTTGTTAGAGGACTCTGCCAATCCATTCCCTTGTGGATGGTAGGCTGTAGAATGGGATAAAACTACATTATAATTTTGACAGAAATAAATAAATCGAGCAGAATTGAATACCTGAGAATTTTCTGTCACAATATTGACTAGACTACCGAACCTACTGAAGGTATTCTCCTCCAAGAACTTCATCACCACTTTGTCATTTTCTTTCTTTGTGGGTATTGCTTCAACCCACTTTTTGAAGTAATAAGTGGCTATTAGAATCCATTTGAATTGTCCACTTGATGGTGGATTGATTTCGCCAATAAATTCCAATCCCCACTTCCTAAAAGGTTCTTTTATAAATACTGGAATTATAGGTAAAGGAGCCAGTCTCTTCTTTTTTGCAATAAATGGAATTTTTGAAAACCTCTGACCAGTAGGAATATATCTACAATAAATGTGGGC
The DNA here is from genome assembly GCA_034641835.2 of Pinus albicaulis. Classification (NCBI taxonomy): domain Eukaryota; kingdom Viridiplantae; phylum Streptophyta; class Pinopsida; order Pinales; family Pinaceae; genus Pinus; species Pinus albicaulis. Next base: position 164,454,751 of record CM076577.1, on the reverse strand, counting down.
CAATAAAAACCTGGTTTGAGGATCTTACGTGCTGTAACCTTCCAACTGTAATGACCCCCACACATATTTTCATGGTATTCTTTAGTAACCTCAATGGAATCTCCTTCAGTTAAACACAATAATAAGATTCCAGCAAGATCTTTCCAGTACATTTTTTATTCTACTATGACATATGGTTGAGACTTAAGCTTGAGGGCTCTCTACTTTTTCCTATTCATTGTAGTTGGACAAGAGAAAAACAAAGATAGTGAACAAAATATTTGTACCAATCTGAACATAAATATTTGTATTGAATCTTCATACCTTATTTGGGCTTATTTTTATCCTCTTCATTGACAACTTCATCCACTGGTGCTAACAAATTGATTCCCAATACTTGAATTTTTTGTCCTATTAACATCTTTTCCAAATCTTGACCTTTGATTAGTTTTGTTGAGCCCCAAAGATGTCCTTTTCTTTCACCCAATTTCACTTCATTTCCTTTGCCCCTTATCAATTACAGGCTTAAATGATCAATAGGATTAACTAAAGTCACTTTAGGAATGTATAAAATGACTGAATTTCTATATTTTCATGGTTTTTTGTTGTAGTAATTTTTTACTAGAATCAGCTACAGAATGCAGCCATTCTGTAGCTAGTCGCCTATTCCGTAGCTATCTTCATGTTCTCACAGGTTACAGGTGTCACTTCAAAGAAAAACACATATGGTTGAATTCCACAACACTCCCCCATCATTTCTTTCTCTCTACGAAATCTGATCAAGAATCTATAGGTGGTTATGCATGTGGAAGAGATCAAAACTAAGAAGCAGATTCCTACCAGGACAAGGACTCTACAGATGTCTCCAGCAAGAGTACGAGGCTTCCACCAGAGTTATAATTTGATTTTAATTAGGAAAGAAACTTATCCCTATTTCCTCTCAAGGGTAGTTATGTATTACTTTTATAAGAATGACTCGGGAGACCGAGAGACAGTTAGCTAGATTGATGTTTTTTTGTTAGATCTCAAAATTCCGTAATACTCTGTTTTCTGAAGAATTTTCCCTTTAATGAAATAAATTCAACTTCATTGCATGATCTAAGGCAATCTTGAGGAGACTTGTATGCTAATCCAGTGGTAGAGGGCCCCTACTGCCCGAGAAGCTCTGTGCATATTGTTTAGATAAGTAACTTTAGCCTTATTTCATTCCTAATTTAAATAGTTTTTTGAACTTTATGTTTTATGCTCACTTAAATCGGATGTTACAACTAGTCTTGCTCTTATGAATTGCTCCAAAAGATCACTAATATTTAATGAGACATGGATGTGGTGTTTTAGAGTTTAGTTGCATTTTTTCTGAACTTCATATTTTTATGCTCACTAACATCAATTGTTACAGCCAGTCTTGCTCGTATGAATTGTTCCAAAATATCACTAACAACGAATGAGATAGAGCTGTATTATTTCAGTGATTAGTTTCATTTTAGTTTAGTTGTAAAATTCTGGAGGTTAATGGCACTCTAGTTCAATTCTATTCACTGTATTTCAAGTTTGATTGATTGCATTCTTGTTCAGTTCTGTTTAATGTATTTCAAGTTTCATTAGTTAGTTGTATGCTAGTTCTGTTCCATTAGACTTCAAGGCCTTCATTATTTACAAAATACTCTTGTTATTAATCTCTTCCAACACATCATTATATGGACAGGAATTAGTGATATCAGTTCAAGGCCTTGACTGTTCTGCAAACTCTTATAATTTTACAAATAGCCTTTTTCCAAAACTATTCCAAAATATTTCTAACTTTCGAATGAGGATTAGTAGTGACAATTTGAGTTGCAGAATGGATTAATTTCAGTGTCATAAGTTAATTTAGAGTAGGGTTCCTTACTATGCTACAAATAATCTTTTCCAATTGTGTTCCAATAAATTTCTAACCATGGATGAGATTTTTGTGATATTGTAAGTTGTTGTCTACTTAGAAGAACCTCATTGCATTAAACTTATCATTTTCTCAAGTTATTCCAACATATTTCTAATGAATGAATTGGACTGAGTTCATGTTATGAGCTATTGAATTCATGTTATGAGTTATTTTTCTTGTCAAAGTTTTGAATTTTATGTTTTCAAGTGTCATACCTAGTTTAGAATAGTTTTTGCTTTGTTTTAGTGTTACCAACAACTTCTCTTTACCAACACTTAGTTCTTTTCTTCTTAGAATAAAAACACAAAACCAAAAACATTGGAAAAACACTAAACACAACGTAGTGAGAAACAGATACCTAGGCACATATAGTGCACTTCACTTCAACAGTTTACTAGCCCTGGTTGAAAATTTATGACATCAATTTAGGAACACTAAGTTGAGCAGACATTTTGGCGCCGTTTTCGGGGAAGTGTAACTAGGTAGCCTTGTTTCTTACCTCCCAAAAACAATGATATGCATAGAGAAAGAGACTCAAGGGGTAGATTTATAAGAAGCAGAAGTTTGATTCCTAGAACACCACTTGTTTCACCAAGACCAAGAGCCAGCACACCTCCAAATCAAACCCACATTCCATCCTTTACTTATCCTAGACTTCCAGAGAACTTAAAAAGACCTTCCACTTCATCCATTGAACCTATCTTAGAAGAAGATTCTGGGACCCCTGCTAAGGACATAAACTTTTCAACTTCCAAAGAAGAATCAACTATGGCAGAAGAAGGAGGAGGAGGATTTTTTAATGGAGAACACACACTATTTAGAGGAGAATGAGGTAGAGGTGCAGAAGGAGAAGGAGGCAGAGGAAGAGGTAGAAGAGAAATGGGAAGCTCTTTTGGGTTTCCTATAGTAGATGAAGAAACCAATGCAACTATGAAAAACATTTCACCCTCCGTCCTTCCAAAATTTTATGGACTCAAAACTGAAGATCCTGAAACCTTCATATTTGAATTTGAAGTCCTATGTAGAACCTATGACTACTTACAAGATGCTCAAAAACTTAGACTATTTCCTTCAACATTGAAAGGAGAAGCATTAAAATGGTTTATGAGTTTGATCAACAGTTCTATTAGGACATGGGAAGACATGAAAAAAGAATTTTTAGAGAGGTATTTGGATTACTGTATGCCAGTCAACCATAAGGAGGAAGTGTTTAAAATGTTACAAAAAGAGGATGAAAATTTGGAAGATTTGTTGGAGAGGTTTAACTATAACATCAAGAGGGAAAAAATGAAAAACTTGGACCAAGACACTTTGAAAGCTCTCTTATTGAATACAATTAGAGATGAATGGTTAGATATCCTTACATTATGGGAAAAGGGGATATATCTCAGCTCACATTACCTAAAATAGCTGAATTATGTATCAACCTTTCAAGAGGGAAATCTAAAACTGTGAAAGGACCAAAAGACCCTACTCTTGTAAGGGCAAGTAAGTCTGCTTCTGGGACAGTAAGTAGGGAAGAAATAGGACATATGCGTGATGAATTCAAATCTGATATTTTAGGGAGTATTAGTGAACAAATATACACCCTTAAGTTACAAAACAAGCATAAAACTGAATCTGATGCCTTAGCAATCTTTTGTCCCAAATGTAGAAAGAAGCATGCCTTGAGAGAATGTCCTTTGGATGGAAAAGTAGTAGAGACCTATATAATTTGTTCAGAAAAACATGAGACCAAGAGTTTTCCTTCACTTATTGGTCTTAAAGTTGTCTTTCAAGCAGAAACCTCTACAAATTCCACAGAATCTCTCAATTTTGTCTCTAGAAGGCCTTGGCAAGGACCTCAAACACAAGGATTCCATGATCAACTGTATAATCAACCCCCACCAAATTTTAATTCTTGGCAGAGACCTTGGCCCCAATTCCAAAATCAATCTCAAACTTGGGCACAAGGAGCACAAAATCCCTATGGAAGATACTCTCAGTACTATCAATACCCACCATATCCACATTTCCCTCCTCAACAAAATTTTCAACAAAATCCTCAAAATCCACAACATCAAAATTTACCACTTCCATTACCATTTCCTCAGAAAAAAAATCAATTACCTGCCCAACCCATACCAAACCCCAACAATAAAAATCCTCATAACACATACATGATAGGAGGCCAACAGTTTCCAACTTATTTGATTACTCCTTTAGACCTTAGTGATGTTCAACTTAGGTTTGGAAGAATACTTGAAAAGAAGAAACTTTCTGTAAACATACAAGATCAAAACAACTCCGAGGAAGATTCTCTACTGGTGAATAAAAGTCTTGAATAGAACACACATTTCCAAGACCCAAACATTGAAAAATCAAAACAAAATGAACCAATAATTTCAACTCCTATATTAGAGCAACCATCAACATCCACTTCTACACCTCCCTTTTCAGAAAGATTACAAGTTGATAGGGGTGTAGAAAAACAAATTATGGTGCCTAATTATGATTTCCTAGATGAGCTGAGAAATGTTTGTATTAAGATCCCGTTATTGCAAGCTATCAAGGAAATTCCAATCTTAGCAAATACAATAAAGGAGTTGAGCATGAAGAAAACAGGAAAAAGAATAAGAGAGACAAAGAAAATTCAACTGGCAGGAAAAATAGAAGATATCATGATGGGTAAGATTGCTATTCCAAAGTATCTAGATCCAGGAAATCCAGTTGTTAAAATACACATCAATGGAACTGAGATCCAAAACACACTTATTGATTTAGAAGCAGCATTCAATATCATGAGTAGACAAATCATGGATAAACTGAAACTTCCTAATCTTCTTTTTGCACCCACATTATTACAATTAGCAGACAGATCTGTAATCAAACCTGATGGGGTAATAGAAGACATTCTAGTGTCCCTAGATTCTTGGGAGTATCCTGTGGATTGTATGATTCTAACTCCTAAGAATAATCTAGGAGGGCATCCTATTATATTAGGAAGACCTTGGTTAGCTACAGTTGATGCTTTCATTAGTTGTAGATCTGGTGATATGTACATCTCTGATGGTAGTTCAACCAAGAAATTTACCTTGTATCCTCACAAAAACAATCGTTAATTAGATGATAATTTCAATGGATATGCCCACTAATGGGAACGTTCAAGTACCTCTGCACTAGGTGAAGATACGTATCTTCTAAAAATACCTTAGAAAATTTTAACCTTCTTTCGAATACAACATGAACATCATATAACCAATATTGAGTTTTCAGTTTCATCAAGATAAACAAGCCCTTCTTCATTCCATGGATACAACTTAAATGTTTCTACAATTGAAATATCTCCAAGCAAAACTTTAAACATAAACAAGAACCTAGAAAAATCTTAACAAGAAGAGCTAGTCAAGATCTTACAGAGACATTCTTCTGCATATGCATGGGAATACACTGATATGAAAGGGATAAGCCCTAATACTTGCACTCATCACATCTACACAGAGGAAAATTGTAAACCAATCAGACAATGTCAAAGACGGATGAATCCAAATCTTAGGGAAATTGTTAAAGAAGAATTGCAGAAATTGTTAAATGTCAACTTTATCTATCCCATTTCAGATAGTCAATGGGTTTCTCCTTTGTCAATTGTGCCAAAGAAAAATGGTAAATTGAGGGTATGTATTGACTACCAAGAATTAAACAAAGCTACTCTTAAAGATCATTTTCCCCTACCTTTCATAGATCAAGTGTTAGATACATTAGCTGGAAAAAAGTACTTCTCATTTTGAGATGGGTTTAGTGGTTATAACCAAATTCAAGTAGCACTTGATGATCAAGACAAAACCACATTTACCTGTCCTTGGGGTACCTATGCTTCCCGAGTATTTCCATTTGGATTATGCAATGCACCTGCAACATTTCAAAGGGCAGTACTAGGAATCTTTTTAGATCTAATACATGATTGTGTAGAGGTATATATGGATGATTTCACAGTTTATGGAAACACATTTGAAGAAGCCTTAGAAAACTTGGAAATTTTTTTAAAGAGATGTAAAGAAGCAAATCTTTCACTAAGTCATGAGAAGTGTTTTATGATGTTTTCTGAAGGAATTGTCTTAGGACATCACATTTCAGGGGATGGGATTAGAGTTGATGAGTAAAAAGTTGAAGTCATCTCTAACTTATCTATTCCAAGTTGTCAAAAAGATGTTAGGAGTTTTCTTGGATTTACAGGATATTATCGAAGGTTTATAGAAAACTTCACCAAGATAGCATCTCCACTTTTAAAATTACTTACCAAGGACTGTGAATTCAAGTGGAATCCTGATTGCCAGTTAGCCTTTGAAACCCTGAAAACAAAAATCTCTGAAGCACCTATTTTAAGGGGACCTAACTGGAAGTTACCTTTTCATATTTCAACAGATGCCTCAGATACAACTCTAGGAGCAGTATTGGGACAAAAAGACCTAATTTCTTATGCCATCTACTATACCAGTAAAAATTTGACTCCTTCAAAGTTAAACTATACTGTAACTAAAAAAGAGTTTTTAGCTGTTGTTCATGCCATAAAAAAATTTAGACACTATATAATAGGCTATGAAACTTTTGTTCACACAGATCACTCTGCAATTAGATATCTAATGAACAAATCAATTACTAATGGCAAAGTCATAAGATGGTTATTGCTTTTACAAGAATTAAACATTACCATTCTAGATAGGCCTGGAAAACAAAACACAGTAGCTGATTTCCTATCTAGACTCCAAAACATCAAAGATGACACTCCAGTTGAAGATCAATTTCCTGATGAATATCTTTTTGCAATTTCTACTCAAACTCCTTGGTTTGCTGACATTGCTAATTATTTAGTTTCAGGGAAATTTCCTTCAATAATGAATGCAAGAGACAAAAGAAAGATCATTTATGATAGTGCAAAATATTCATGGGTTGCTAATGAGTTATACAAAACAAGTCCAGATTTTATCATTAGAATATGTGTTCGGGAAGATGAGATGCCTGAGATCCTCAAAGCATGTCATGATGAACCTTGTGGCAGACACTTTGCTGATAAGAGGACAGCTTATAAGGTCCTTCATTTAGGATACTATTGGCCATCCCCTTTTAAAGATGCTAAAGAGTATGTCAAAAGGTGTGACAGTTGCCAAAGGGTAGGGAAACCTTCTCCTTCAGGTGAGATGCCATTGCAGCCTCAGGTACATATTGAACCTTTTGAAAAATGGGCTTTAGATTTTGTAGGACCTATTAGTCCTCCATCAAGACAAAAAAAATATATATTAGTTTGCACTGATTATGTTACCAAATGGGTAGAGACCAAGCCATTACTTTATGCTACTGAAGCATTTGTAGTTAATTTTATTTTTGAGGATATTTTTACTTGTTTTGGTGTCCCAAGGGAGATTGTTACAGATCAAGGGGCTCAATTCACATCAAGGATAGTGGAACAAATGATGGAGAGGTACAAAATCAGACACAGAAAATTTACTCCCTATCATCCAAAAGCAAATGGTCAAGTGGAATCTACCAATAAAGTCATTGAAGGGATCCTAACAAAGATTGTTCATTTAAATAGAAGAGATTGGGCAGACAGGCTTCCTGAAGCCTTGTGGGCCTATAGACCTACATGGAGAAGCACAACAAGTCATACTTCCTATGAACTTGTTTATGGAGAACCAGTTTTGTTTCCCATAGAGTTTCAAATTCAAACTTTTAAAATGGAAGTTCAGCTAGGACTTGATCTAACAGAGGCACAAAAGATAGATTGGAGAAGATTAATGAATTGGATGAGATAAGACAAGATGCAGTCCAGAAAACAAGTATAGTCCAACAGAAAAGGACTATATGGCATGATAAGCACATCAAGGAAAAGAAGTTCAAAGAAGGTGACTGGGCTCTCTTGTTTGATTCAAATTTCAAATATTTTCAAGGTAAATTCCAAACACATTGGCTTGGGCCATATGAAATTATGAGAATTTTTTACAATGGAGCGATACAAATCAGGACAATAGATGAAGAGAAGGTCACTTTTCTCGTAAATGGTCATATATTGAAGTTGTATCATAAGCCACTTTCAAGAGAAGAATTTGTCAAGAGATTCCAGGAAAAAAATGATGTGAATTTAATGAAGAAGAATTTTTCTTCTTCATCAACTTAGTTGAATTTTATGAATTAAAATGCATAAAAAAAAAAGTATAAACATGAAAACTAATCACTGATTAGCATTTTTATACATAAAAGATAAAGTGAAAATAAAAATCCTTCTGACACTTTAGCTTTTATAATTTTTTCTTTTTCTGCAAGAAGCTATCATAAAATCATAAGTGCAGACCTATTTTCCACTTATGATCCATTTCACTCCATCATGTATCATTTCATTCATAATTCATTCACTCCATTCATATTTCATTCACTCCATTCATCCATACTTCATTCATTCCATTTCATGGTCCATCTCATTTTCATCTCAGATTTCTAAATTTGATCTCTTTCTGCAATTGAATAATACAAATCATAAGTTGCATGCCACTTTTCATATTTCACTCCACTTTACATTTATGATCCATTCCATTCCATTACATTTCAGCTCACTCATGCTCCACTTCACCATATTTCATAATCCATTCTAATTCACTTCATACAACATTCCATTCATGTTTCAAATCAGCTCATGTTTCAAAGCTTCTACAGGTATACTTTGTAGCCAGACATTCTGCAGTCAGACATTCTGCATCCAGCTAGACATTCTGCAACCAGCTAGACATTCTGCAGCCAAACATCCTGAAGGCAACTATCCAGAAACCACTTGCTCAGCAACAAATTAACCCTGCACACCTATGTCAACAAGCAAAATCAAAGGGATTATGAAGACTGAAGAATCAATGAATTTCAAAGGAGGACAAAGCATATTAAAAATACAAAAATTAAAGGAAAGACAAAGGTAAAGTTGTCAAATTATTATGATGACAGAATATGAAAGTTATAGTATAGTTAAGTCATGTATGATTCAAAAAGTTGTTTTGATTATTCATGTTGATCATGCCTATTAAACCTATCATAAAAACTTTGGACAAAATCCCTTCCATTTCGCCATATCAAATCATCATTTAAAACTTAACGGTTAAGTACTGAAGTGATCTATTCGGTCACGTCACTAGCCCGAAGTATTCAGTGATGATTTTGAATTTCTCACGATATGTTTCTGCGGTCTTTTCTTCCATGATGGCTCTCAAACTCATTAATTCGTGTGAATCACCCTCACCATATTTCATGCATTCTATAACCTCTTCATGTCATCCTTCCGTAGCTAATTCCTAGTGCATAAACAGATAAGGCACCTTTGGGGTAAAAAAAACTCTTTAACAGCCATTTTCACAGTGGATAGAACAACAGTAAATTGAAGGTTGAGAAAAGAAGCCATGGGTCTCATAGTAAGGTCCGAACCAGTCGGAACCAAATACTTAGAGGGTTACCCACAGATTAGAGAAATGCTACAAAATTCTAGGTGGTTACATTTTTTGGAAAAATTCAATGGTTTTCATAAAGAGGTAACTAAGACATTTGCACGGTCCTTCAATGGAGCAGAAGTTGAAATAGGAGATGTTAAATTCACTATTACAAAATCTTTCATTGCAGAAGTAGCGGAATTACCCAGGCAAGGTGAACGATGGTTCAAAAATAGGGAATTTCATAATGAGGCATGGAGGCAAATGCTCAAAACACCAGGTATGGATATTTCCATTTTTAAGAAGGGCATTCCTAGGTCAACACTGAAGAATAAATGGCAGAATGTGTTGCTCATTTTGCAAAAGTTTATAACTTGTGAGGGAATTTTTGGTACCCTATATGTTTATCATATTCAGTTAATGATGCATTTCTTAGGTGAAGAAATCAATTTACCTTTTTTTTTACTTCATAGTCTGAAGACAATGGCCTCTAATGTTCAAAAGATGGTTCAATTCCTGGAAACCACTTTGTACCACCATGGCCTAGTTAAAATCCTAATTGAACATTATTTTAGAAAGGTGGGAGACAATTGGGATGAGTTTCTAGTGGGGAATCACTTTGAAGAACCCAAGGAATCTCCATCTGAAAGAAAACTTACAAGAAGAAGCAGGAGAAGGAAAATTTCCAAATCTGTTGAAACTAAAACTAGTAAGTCCATACAAGAGGACAGTGAAGAGATAATTTCTGAGAAATTGGCTGAAATTAAGAAACAACTTAAAAAGGAGAAAATGATAAGAAGGTATGCCAAGGAGAGAGGTGAAGGACCATCTCAACCAAGAGGAAGCCACAGGCTTAGAGGTATATTGAAGAAAACAGGGGTTAGAAAAACGGGAATCATAAACATTGAGGATGAATAGACATCAACTGCTAGATCACCTGAGTACCAGTACAAAGAGGATCTTAATGAAGAAACTCCAGAAATAGACCTCAAGGCTAGTGGAACAAATGATGGAGAGGTACAAAATCAGACACAAAAAATCTACTCCCTATCATACAAAAGAAAATGGTCAAGTGGAATCTACCAATAAAGTCATTGAAGGGATCCTAACAAATATTGTTCATTTACATAGAAGAGATTGGGTAGACAAGCTTCCTGAAGCCTTGTGGGCCTATAGAAATACATGGAGAAGCACAACAAGTCATACTCCCTATGAACTTGTTTATGGAAAACAAATTTTGTTTCCCATAGAGTTTCAGATTCAAACTTTTAAAATTGAAGTTCAGCTAGGACTTGATCTAACATAGGCACAAAAGCACAGATTGGAGCATATTAATGAATTGGATGACATAAGACAAGATGCAGTCCAGAAAACACGTTTAGTCCAACAGAAAAGGACTAGATGGCGTGATAAGTACATCAAGGAAAAGAAGTTCAAAGAAGGTGACTGGGCTCTCTTGCTTGATTCAAATTTCAAAGATTTTCAAGGTAAATTCCAAACACATTGGCTTGGGCCATATGAAATTATGAGAATTTTTGACAATGGAGCAATACAAATCAGGACAATAGATGAAGAGAAGGTCACTTTTCTTGTAAATGGTCATAGATTGAAGTTGTATCATAAGCCACTTTCAAGAGAAGAATTTTTCAAGAGATTCCAGGAAAAAAATGATGTGAAGTTAATGAAGAAGAATTTTTCTTCTTCATCAACTTAGTTGAATTTTCTAAATTAAAATGCATAAAAAAAAAAGGTATAAACATGAAAACTAATCACTGATTAGCATGTTTATACAGAAAAGATAAAGTGAAAATTAGAATCCTTCTGACACTTTAGCTTTTCAAATTTGTTCTTTTTCTGCAAGCAACTATCGTAAAATCATAAGTGCGGACCTATTTTCCACTTATGATCCATTTCACTCCATCATGTCTCATTTCATTCATAATTAATTCACTCCATTCATATTTCATTCACTCCATTCATCCATACTTGATTCATTCCATTCCATGGTCCATCTCATTTTCATCTCAGATTTCTAAATTTGATCTCTTTCTGCAATTGAATAATACAAATCATAAGTTGCATGCCACTTTTCATATTTCACTCCACTTTACATTTATGATCCATTTCATTCCATTAAATTTCACCTCACTCATGCTCCACTTCACCATATTTCATAATCCATTCTAATTCACTTTATACAACATTCCATTCATGTTTCAAATCAGCTCATGTTTCAAAGCTTCTACAGGTATACTCTGTAGCCATACATTCTGCAATCAGACATTCCGCATCCAGCCAGACATTCTGCAGCCAAACATCCTGAAGGCAACTATCCAGAGACCACTTGCTCAGCAACAAATTAACCCTGCACACCTATGTCAACAAGCAAAATCAAAGGGATTATGAAGACTGAAGAATCAATGACTTTCAAAGGAGGACAAAGCATATCAAAACCACAAAAATTAAAGGAAACGCAAAGGTAAAGTTGTCAAATTATTATGATGACAGAATATGAAAGTTATAGTATAGTTAAGTCATGTATGATTCAAAAAGTTGTTTTGATTATTCGTGTTGATCATGCCTATTAAACCTATCATAAAATCTTTGGACAAAATCCCTTCCATTTCGCCATATCAAATCATCATTTAAAACTTAACGGTTAAGTACTGAAGTGACCTATTCGGTCACGTCACTAGCCCGAAGTATTCAGTGATGATTTTGAATTTCTCACGATATGTTTCTGCGGTCTTTTCTTCCATGATGGCTCTCAAACTCATTGATTTGTGTGAATCACCCTCACCATATTTCACTCATTCTATAACCTCTTCATGTCATCCTTCCGTAGCTAATTCCTTCTGCATAAACAGAGAAGGCACCTTTGGGGTAAAAAAACTCTTTAACAGCCATTTTCACCGTGGATAGAACAGCATTAAATTGAAGGTTGAGAAGAGAAGCCATGGGTCTCATAGTAAGTTCTGAACCAGTCAGAACCAAATACTTAGAGGGTTACCCACAGATTAGAGAAATGCTACAAAATGCTAGGTGGTTACATTTTTTGGAAAAATTCAATGGTTTTCATAAAGAGGTAACTAAGACATTTGCATGGTCCTTAAATGGAGCAGAAGTTGAAATAGGAGATGTTAAATTCACTATTACAGAATCTTTCATTGCAGAAGTAGCGGAATTACCCAGGCAAGGTGAACGATGGTTCAAAAATAGGGAATTTCATAATGAGGCATGGAGGAAAATTCTCAAAACACCAGGTATGGATATTTCCATTTTTAAGAAGGGCATTCCTAGGTCAACACTGAAGAATAAATGGCGGAATATGTTGCTCACTTTGCAAAAGTTTATAACTTGTGAGAGAAGTTTTGGTACCCTATATGTTTTTCATATTAGGTTAATGATGCATTTCCTAGATGAAGAAATCAATTTACCTTTTTTTTTACTTCATAGTCTGAAGAGAATGGCCTCTAATGTTCAAAAGAGGGTTCAATTCCTGGAAACCACTTTCTACCACCATGGCCTAGTTAAAATCCTAATTGAACATCATTTGAGAAAGGTGGGAGACAATTGGGATGAGTTTCTAGCGAGAAATCACTTTGAATAATCCAAGGAATCTCCATCTGAAAGCAAACTTACAAGAAGAAGCAGAAGAAGGAAATTTTCCAAATCTGTTGAAACTAAAACTAGTAAGTCCATACAAGAGGACGACGAGGAGATAGTTTATGAGAAATTGGCTGAAATTAAGAAATAGCTTAAAAAGGAGAAGATGATAAGAAGGTATGCCAAGGAGAGAGGTGAAGGACCATCTCAACCAAGAGGAAGCCACAGGCTTAGAGGTATATTGAAGAAAACAGGGGTTAGACAAACGGGAATCATAAACATTGAGGATGAATAGACACCAACTGCTAGATCACCTGAGTACCCGTACAAAGAGGATCTTGATGAAGAAACTCCAGAAATAGACCTCAAGGCTAGCGGAAAAAATGATGGAGAGGTACAAAATCAGACACAGAAAATCTACTCCCTATCATACAAAAGCAAATGGTCAAGTGGAATCTACCAATAAAGTCATTGAAGGGATCCTAACAAATATTGTTCATTTACATAGAAGAGATTGGGTATACAGGCTTCCTGAAGCCTTGTGGGCCTATAGAACTACATGGAGAAGCACAACAAGTCATACTCCCTATGAACTTGTTTATGGAAAACAAATTTTGTTTCCTATAGAGTTTCAGATTCAAACTTTTAAATTGGAAGTTTAGCTAGGACTTGATCTAACAGAGGCACAAAAGCACAGATTGGAGCAGATTAATGAATTGGATGAGATAAGACAAGATGCAGTCCAGAAAACAAGTATAGTCCAACAGAAAAGGACTAGATGGCGTGATAAGTACATCAAGGAAAAGAAGTTCAAAGAAGGTGACTGGGCTCTCGTGTTTGATTCAAATTTTAAAGATTTTCAAGGTAAATTCCAAACACATTGGCTTGGGCCATATGAAATTATGAGAATTTTTGACAATGGAGCAATACAAATCAGGACAATAGATGAAGAGAAGGTCAGTTTTCTTGTAAATTGTCATAGATTGAAGTTGTATCATAAGCCACTTTTAAGAGAAGAATTTGTCAAGAGATTCTAGGAAAAAAATGATGTGAAGTTAATGAAGAAGAAATTTTCTTCTTCATCAACTTAGTTGAATTTTGTGAATTAAAATGCATTAAAAAAAAAGGTATAAACATGAAAACTAATCACTGATTAGCATATTTATACAGAAAAGATAAAGTGAAAATCAGAATCCTTCTGACACTTAAGCTTTTAAAATTTGTTCTTTTTCTGCAAGCAGCTATCATAAAATCGTAAGTGCAGACCTATTTTCCACTTATGATCCATTTCAATCCGTCATGTCTCATTTCATTCATAATTCATTCACTCCATTCATATTTCATTCACTCCATTCATCCATACTTCATTCATTCCATTCCATGGTCCATCTCATTTTCATCTCAGATTTCTAAATTTGATCTCTTTCTGCAATTGAATAATACAAATCATAAGTTGCATGCCACTTTTCATATTTCACTCCACTTTACATTTATGATCCATTTCATTCCATTACATTTCACCTCACTCATGCTCCACTTCACCATATTTCATAATCCATTCTAATTCACTTCATACAACATTCCATTCATGTTTCAAATCAGCTCATGTTTCAAAGCTTCTACAGGTATACTCTGTAGCCAGACACTCTGCAGTCAGACATTCTGCATCCAGCCAGACATTCTGCAGCCAGCTAGACATTCTACAGCCAAACATCCTGAAGCAACTATCCAGAAACCACTTGCTCAGCAACAAATTAACCCTGCACACCTATTTCAACAAGCAAAATCAAAGGGATTATGAAGACTGAAGAATCAATGACTTTCAAAGGAGGACAAAGCATATCAAAACCACAAAAATTAAAGGAAAGGCAAAGGTAAAGTTGTCAAATTATTATGATGACAGAATATGAAACTTATAGTATAGTTAAGTCATGTATGATTCAAAAAGTTATTTTGATTATTCGTGTTGATCATGCCTATTTAACCTATCATAAAAACTTTGGACAAAATCCCTTCCATTTCGCCATATCAAATCATCATTTAAAACTTAACGGTTAAGTACTGAAGTGACCTATTCGGTCACGTCACTAGCCCGAAGTATTCAGTGATGATTTTGAATTTCTCACGATATGTTTCCGCGGTCTTTTCTTCCGTGATGGCTCTCAAACTCATTAATTCGTGTGAATCACCCTCAACATATTTCAGTCATTCTATAACCTCTTCATGTCATCCTTCCGTAGCTAATTCCTACTACATAAACAGAGAAGGCACCTTTGGGGTAAAAAAAACTCTTTAACAGCCATTTTCACCGTGGATAGAACAACAGTAAATTGAAGGTTGAGAAGAGAAGCCATGGGTCTCATAGTAAGGTCCGAACCAGTCGGAACCAAATACTTAGAGGGTTACCCACAGATTAGAGAAATGCTACAAAATGCTATGTGGTTACAGTTTTTGGAAAAATTCAATGGTTTTCATAAAGAGGTAACTACGACATTTGCACGGTCCTTCAATGGAGCAGAAGTTGAAATAGGAGATGTTAAATTCACTATTACATAATCTTTCATTACAGAAGTAGCGGAATTACCCAGGCAAGGTGAACGATGGTTAAAAAATAGGGAATTTCATAATGAGGCATGGAGGTAAATGCTCAAAACACCAGGTATGGATATTTTCATTTTTAAGAAGGGAATTCCTAGGTCAACACTGAAGAATAAATGGCGAAATATGTTGCTCATTTTGAAAAAGTTTATAACTTGTGAGGGAAGTTTTGGTACCCTCTATGTTTATCATATTCGGTTAATGATGCATTTCTTAGATGAAGAAATCAATTTACCTTTTTTTTACTTCATAGTCTGAAGAGAATGGCCTCTAATGTTCAAAAGAGGGTTCAATTCCTGGAAACCACTTTGTACCACCATGGCCTAGTTAAAATCCTAATTGAACATCATTTGAGAAAGGTGGGAGACAATTGAGATGAGTTTCTAGTGAGGAATCACTTTGAAGAACCCAAGGAATCTCCATCTGAAAGCAAACTTACAAGAAGAAGCGGGAGAAGGAAAATTTCCAAATCTGTTGAAACTAAAACTAGTAAGTCCATACAAGAGGACAGTGAGGAGATAATTTCTAAAAAATTGGCTAAAATTAAGAAACAGCTTAAAAAGGAGAAGATGATAAGAAGGTATGCCAAGGAGAGAGGTGAATGACCATCTCAACCAAGAGGAAGCCACAGGCTTAGAGGTATATTGAAGAAAACAGGGGTTAGACAAACGGAAATCATAAACATTGAGGATGAATAGACACCAACTGCTAAATCACCTGAGTACCAGTACAAAGAGGATCTTGATGAAGAAACTCCAGAAATAGACCTCAAGGCTAGTGGAACAAATGATGGAGAGGTACAAAATCAGACACAGAAAATCTACTCCCTATCATACAAAAGCAAATGGTCAAGTGGAATCTACCAATAAAGTCATTGAAGGGATCCTAACAAATATTGTTCATTTACATATAAGAGATTGGGTAGACAGGCTTCCTGAAGCCTTGTGGGCCTATAGAACTACATGGAGAAACAAAACAAGTCATACTCCCTATGAACTTGTTTATGGAAAACAAATTTTATTTCCCATAGAGTTTCAGATTCAAACTTTTAAAATGGAAGTTCAGCTAGGACTTGATCTAACAGAGGCACAAAAGCACAGATTGGAGCAGATTAATGAATTGGATGAGATAAGACAAGATGCAGTCCAAAAAACAAGTATAGTCCAATAGAAAAGGACTAGATGGCATGATAAGTACATTAAGGAAAAGAAGTTCAAATAAGGTGACTGGGCTCTCTTGTTTGATTCAAATTTCAAAGATTTTCAAGGTAAATTCCAAACACATTGGCTTGGGCCATATGAAATTATGAGAATTTTTGACAATGGAGCAATACAAATCGGGACAATAGATGAAGAGAAGGTCACTTTTCTTGTAAATGGTCATAGATTGAAGTTGTATCATAAGCCACTTTCAAGAGAAGAATTTGTTAAGAGATTCCAGGAAAAAAATGATGTGAAGTTAATGAAGAATAATTTTTCTTCCTCGTCAACTTAGTTGAATTTTCTAAATTAAAATGCATAAAAAAAAAGTATAAACATGAAAAATAATTAGTGATTAGCATGTTTATACAGAAAAGATAAAGTGAAAATCAGAATCCTTCTAACACTTTAGCTTTTCAAATTTGTTCTTTTTCTGCAAGAAGCTATCATAAAATCATAAGTGCAGACCTATTTTCCACTTATGATCCATTTCACTCCATCATGTCTCATTTCATTCATAATTCATTCACTCCATTCTTATTTCATTCACTCCATTCATCCATACTTCATTCATTCCATAACATGGTCCATCTCATTTTCATCTCAGATTTCTAAATTTGATCTCTTTCTGCAATTGAATAATACAAATCATAAGTTGCATGCCACTTTTCATATTTCACTCCACTTTACATTTATGATCCATTTCATTCCATTACATTTCACCTCACTCATGCTCCACTTCACCATATTTCATAATCCATTCTAATTCACTTCATACAACATTCCATTCATGTTTCAAATCAGCTTATGTTTCAAATCTTCTACAGGTATACTCTGTAGCCAGACATTCTGCAGTCAGACATTCTGCATCCAGCTAGACATTCTGCAGCCAGCTAGACATTCGGCAGCCAAACATCCTGAAGGCAACTATCTAGAAACCACTTGCTCAGCAAAAAAATAACCCTGCACACCTATGTCAACAAGCAAAATCAAAGGGATTATGAAGACTGAAGAATCAATGACTTTCAAAGGAGGACAAAGCATATCAAAACCACAAAAATTAAAGGAAAGGCAAAGGTAAAGTTGTCAAATTATTATGATGACAGAATATGAAAATTATAGTATAGTTAAGTCATGTATGATTCAAAAAGTTGTTTTGATTATTCATGTTGATCATGCCTATTAAACCTATCATAAAAACTTTGGACAAAATCCCTTCCATTTTGCCATATCAAATCATCATTTAAAACTTAACGGTTAAGTACTGAAGTGACCTATTCGGTCACGTCACTAGCCCAAAGTATTCAGTGATGATTTTGAATTTCTCACGATATGTTTCCGCGGTCTTTTCTTCCATGATGGCTCTCAAACTCATTAATTCGTGTGAATCACCCTCACCATATTTCACTCATTCTATAACCTCTTCATGTCATCCTTCCGTAGCTAATTCCTAGTGCATAAACAGAGAAGGCACCTTTGGGGTAAAAAAAACTCTTTAATAGCCATTTTCACCGTGGATAGAACAACAGTAAATTGAAGGTTGAGAATAGAAGCCATGGGTCTCATAGTAAGGTCCGAACCAGTCGGAACCAAATACTTAGAGGGTTACCCACAGATTATAGAAATGCTACAAAATGCTAGGTGGTTACATTTTTTGGAAAAAATCAATGGTTTTCATAAAGAGGTAACTAAGACATTTGCATGGTCCTTCAATGGAGCAGAAGTTGAAATAGGAGATGTTAAATTCACTATTACAAAATCTTTCATTGCAGAAGTAGCGGAATTACCCAGGCAAGGTGAACGATGGTTCAAAAATAGGGAATTTCATAATGAGGCATGGAGGCAAATGCTCAAAACACCAGGTATGGATATTTCCATTTTTAAGAAGGGCATTCCTAGCTCAGCACTGAAGAATAATGGCGGAATATGTTGCTCATTTTGAAAAAAATTATAACTTGTGAGGGAAGGTTTGGTACCCTCTATGTTTATCATATTCGGTTAATGATGCATTTCTTAGATGAAGAAATCAATTTACCTTTTTTCCTACTTCATAGTCTGAAGAGAATGGCCTCTAATGTTCAAAAGAGGGTTCAATTCCTGGAAACCACTTTGTACCACCATGGCCTAGTTAAAATCCTAATTGAACATCATTTGAGAAAGGTGGGAGACAATTGGGATGAGTTTCTAGTGAGGAATCACTTTGAAGAACCCAAGGAATCTCCACCTGAAAGCAAACTTACAAGAAGAAGTGGGAGAAGGAAAATTTCCAAATCTGTTGAAACTAAAACTAGTAAGTCCATACAAGAGGACAGTGAGGAGATAATTTCTGAGAAATTGGCTGAAATTAAGAAACATCTTAAAAAGGAGAATATGATAAGAATGTATGCCAAGGAGAGAGGTGAAGGACCATCTCAACCAAGACAAAGCCACAGGCTTAGAGGTATATTGAAGAAAATAGGGGTTAGACAAATGGGAATCATAAACATTGAGGATGAAGAGACACCAACTGCTAGATCACCTGAGTACCAGTACAAAGAGGATCTTGATGAAGAAACTCCAGAAATAGACCCAACACAACAACAAGTCTATAATTATGTTGAGTCATTGGAAAAGAGAGCCTAAGAAAGTAGAGGAAGAACTCCTAGCCCACCAGGATCTGCAATTGATGTACTAAGAAGAGACAAATATGAGTTAGAAGTACTCAATAGGCACATAAAGAATGAAAATGAAATTTTGAGGGAGCAGGTTAAGCTGAAAAGTGATATGAATACAACTCTCTCTCTACAAATGGAAAAGTTGTACAAGGCTAGTGAGAAATTGAAGAAGAAAAACAAAAAGTTGAGCAGGGCACTTATAAATTTGAGATTCAAGTTGGTCATAAGGAAGCCTAGGAGGCCATTGAATATCAGGGAAAGCAGAAGAAGGAGCTTGGATGTCCTAGCAGAAGTCTCAGAATACATGAATTGATTGCATGAGGACATGCAAAGACTTTGCAGTGGGGGTATGTTGAGCCCCAAAGATGTCCTTTTCTTTCACCCAATTTCACTTCATTTCCTTTGTCCCTTATCAATTACAAGCTTAAATGATCAATAGGATTAATTAAAGTCACTTTAGGAATGTATACAATGACTGACTTGCTATATTTTCGTGGTTTTGTTGTTGTAGTAATTTTTTACTAGACTCAGCTATAGAATGCAGACATTCTGTAGCTAGTCGCCTATTCCGCAGCTATCTTTATGTTCTCATAGGTTACAGGTGTCACTTCAAAGAAAAACGCATATGGTTGAATTCCACAACACTCCCTCATCATTTCTTGCTCTCTACGAAGTCTGAGCAAGAATCTATAGGTGGTTATGCACGTGGAAGAGATCAAAACTAAGAAGCAGATTCCTACCAGGACAGGGACTCTACAAATGTCTCCAGCAAGAGTACGAGGCTTCCACAAGAGTTCTAATTTGATTTTAATTGGGAAAGACACTTATCCCTATTTCCTCTCAAGGGTAGTTATGTATTTCTTTTATAAGAATGACTCGGGAGACCGAGAGATAGCTAGCTAGATTGATGTTTTGTTGTTAGATCTCAAAAGACCGTAATACTCTGTTTTTGAAGTATTTTTCCTTTAATGAAAGACATTCAACTTCATTGCATGATCTAAGGCAATATTGAGGAGATTTGTATGCTAATCCGGTGGTAGAGGGCCCCTACTGCCTAAGAAGCTCTGTGCATATTGTTTAGATATGTAACTTTAGCCTTGTTTCATTCCTAATTTAAACAGTTTTCTGAACTTTATGTTTTATGCTCACTTAAACCAAATGTTACAGCCAGTCTTGTTCTTATGAATTGTTCCAAAATATCACTAACACTGAATGAGACATAGCTGTGGTGTTTTAGAGTCTAGTTGCATTTTTTTTCTGAACTTCATATTTTTATGCTCACTAACATCAAATGTTACAGCCAATCTTGCTCTTATGAATTGTTCCAAAATATCACTAACACCGAATGAGATAGAGCTGTAGTATTTCAGTGATTAGTTGCATTTTAGTTTAGTTGTAAAACTCTGGAGGTTAATGGCACTCTAGTTCAATTCTGTTCACTGTATTTCAAGTTTGATTGATTGCATTCTTGTTCAGTTCTGTTTAATGTATTTCAAGTTTCATTAGTTAGTTGTATGCTAGTTCTGTTCCATTAGACTTCAAGGCCTTCATTATTTACAAACTAATCTTGTTATTAATCTCTTCCAACACATCATCATATGGACAGGAATTAGTGATATCAGTTCAAGGCCTTGACTGTTCTGCAATCTCTTATAATTTTACAAATAGCCTTTTTTCCAAAACTATTCCAAAAGATTTCTAACTTTCGAATGAGGCTTAGTAGTGAAAATTTGAGTTGCAGAATGGATTAATTTCAGTGTCATAGGTTAATTTAGAGTAGAGTTCCTTACTATGCTACAAATAATCTTTTCCAATTGTGTTCCAATAAATTTCTAACCATGGATGAGATTTTTGTGATATTGTAAGTTGTTGTCTACTTAGAAGAACCTCATTGCATTAAACTTATCATTTTCTCAAGTTATTCCAACATATTTCTAATGAATGAATTGGACTGAGTTCATGTTATGAGTTACTGAATTCATGTTATGAGTTATTTTTCTTGTTAAAGTTTTTCATTTTCTGTTCTCAAGTTCCATACCTAGTTTAGAATAGGTTTTTCTCTGTTTTAGTGTGACCAACAACTTCTCTTTACCAACACTTAGTTATTTTATTCTTAGAATAAAAACACAAAACCAAAAAAATTGGAAAAACACTAAACACAACGTAGTGAGAAACAGATACCTAGGCACATATAGTGCACTTCACTTCAACAGTTTACTAGCCCTGGTTGAAAATTTATGACATCAATTTAGGAACACTAAGTTGAGCAGACAAGTTTTGTAGGTTTAATGTCTAGATCATATTCCTGAATTTTTGCTATCCACTTCCCTCTCTTCCCTTCTACATCACTTTGAATCAACACATCCTTGACAACAACATTAGGAACATATGCAGATATTTGAGATTGCAATACATAAGTTCTAAAGGCTTTGAGAACTTTAACCAATGCATATACCTACTTTTCAATAATATTATATTTAATCTCAACATCTCTGAGAACTTTGCTGAAGAATGCCACTAGATTCTCCCTATTCTCTTCATTTTTCTGCAAAAACACAACAACAATAGTAGAAGGTGAAGCAAATGAAAATATCTTAAACATATTCTGATAATCTGGACTAATAAGAATAGGAGTTGTTTGGAGAGCCTCCTTTATTATAGAAAAAATTCTCTTGCTTCCTTAGTCCATTGCACTTCTGCCTCTTTATTCAACATATCAGTTATGTTTTTAACAATCTCTACATAATTTGATACAAATCTTCCTAGAAAAGTAATATTTCCCAAAAAATTCTGAATATATTTCTTACTTCTCGGCAAAGGAATTTTTTGAATTTCTTCTACCCTTGCTAGATCAATTTTTACCCCTTGATTGGAAACTATGTGGCCCAATAATTTACCTTCTTCCAAGGAAAATAAATAATTTTTGGGATTCAGTGAAAAAACAAACTTCCTACACTTCTCAAAAGTCCATTGCAAATGTTCTAAATGTTCATCATCTGATCCTGAAAAAAACACAGATATCATCCAGATATATTACCACATACTTATCTCCAATGAATCCTATGTCCATGGCCCTTTGAAAGGTTTCACCTACATTCATTGACCCAAATGACATTCTAGCATACATGGAAGTACCCCATGGGGTTGTGAATGCTGTCTTTTTCTCATATTCTTTGTCTACCGCCACCTTATTATACCTAGAGAATCCATCAACCATGGACATTATATAAGCTCCTGTCTCTTTTTGTAAAACATAATCCATCTTGGGTAAAGGATAATTATCCTTCAAAGATGCTCTATTCAGGTTTGTAAAATCCACACACAATCTTATCTCTCCATTTTTCTTCCTCACAGGAACCAGATTAGAAACCCAATCAAAAAATCTGAGGGGAACTATGATATTTGCTTGGAGTAACTTATTTACTTCTTTTTCAGTGGGAGACAATAATAATGGATTTATTTGTCTGAGATTTTGTCTATGAGGTTTAACTCCCTCTTTCAATGGGATCTTGTGTTGTATGATACCTTTATCATATGTTTTCAGATCTTCATATGACCAAGCAAATACATCTATGTATATTTTTGTTTTGAATATCAATTTACCTTTCCTTATAATTTTTTGGAACACCTTTGAATAATTTCACCATTTTTTTTTCCCGCTGAGTTTCCATATTACAATCCTACAATTCCTCCTCCTAGTGAGTCTTCTTTGAATCAACAACAACATCATTTGAATAAAAAACCCTCTCAAGAGGAACCAAACCGTTAGGCAACACATTATATTTCAAATGAATAATATTCTAATTAGAAATTGACTGTTTAATATGTCTTACCTCTGTTTTATGTTCTATTTGTTCTTCATCCTGATCTATTTCAACATTTTCAAAATTTCCAATCATTGTCAAAAATTGATTTATCTTCTCATCGGATTCAAATACCTTCCAATGTTTTATATTATCTGGGATATAAGGCTGGTGTCTAATCTATATCTCATACGTTAGATTTTTATTAATTGGAGGCTTGAAAGTGTTGATTCAACTACTAATGAATCAACCAATATATTCTCATCCCTTGGAATAAATTGAATATTGAAGGCTTCAAAATAATTCTCAATCATATCCCAAACCTCATTTCTATATGATCTCAATCTTGGATGTTTAGTTTGACAATGATTTTTGATCTTTCGTATAATCAATTCAGAATCACCAAAAATTAAAATACACCGAATTCCCATCTTCTTTGTAGTTTGAAGGCTAATGATCAACGCCTCATACTCAACAACATTATTTGTTGAATCAAACTCTAATTTGAAATAAAAAGGCAAGAAGTTACCTTCTGGTGATATCAATAAAAATCCAGCTCCTATGCCTTCCTTGGAATAGGCACCATCAAAATAACATTTCCAAATATTTCTTGAGTACAGCTCAATATTTACAACTGCTGAAGGGAGCTTCTTTCCTGTGTCTTTAGCCAATTTTTCATATTCACGTAGCATGAAACATGAAAGATCCTCTTTTTCCTGACAATAAATAGGGGAGTTACCTGCATCCTTTTTAGTAGTGGTTTTTACAAACCTTGTTTCTCTGTACAACCTTATTTCTTCCCCATTAAAGACAGGAATAATAGCATAAGTAAAATCAATATTGAGAACACCTCATAACTTTTCTCCCCAAGATCTTGACAGAAGCATCTCAAACCTGGCTGGAATGTCAGCAAAAACTACATCCATAACAATACCCTTTACTTCAATCTGTGCCAAAGAAATTGCCATGTCTTTAATTACCCCAACACATTTTACCTTCTTGGAATCAAATGAATACAAATGCTTGTAAGGCCTAGTGATTTTCAAATTTAACTCCTTCATGATAGATGATGGCGTAATATTATGAGAAGCTCCTAAATCTAGCATACAATTGTGGAGAGTAAAATCATGAACCAACAAGGAAATATAAAATGGAGGAACATAAGAATTTACTTCTTCTACATGAGAGCCAAAGGTTACCACTGGTTTTTCTTATTGTAAATTAACAGCGTCACTTATATCTTCATGTTGTGTAAGATTAATAAATTCCAAGATTTCTTTCTTGCAGATTGGTGTTTTAGTTAATTCTAAAAGAGGTACCTGAATTTTGACTTTCTCCAACTCCTTTGTTAAACTTAAGGAATAATTTTGTTTAACATTCTTTTCAGGTTCTTCTTCACTCCTTTTAGAATTTGAAACTTGTTCAGGTACAGGAACAAATTTCTCCAAAATATTAGTGTTATCTGATTAGTTCTTGGAAGACTCACCCTTTTGCATATTTGTTCCGTTGACTCAATTTTTAGATTGCTTCCCGCTATTGACTTGTTTTACAGGGTTCTTTTGTTGTGGAGTCACCATTAGAGGAGGGGGAGAATCTTGTTGTTCACCCTCATTGTCTTGTACCCTTTATCTCTTCCTTAATCTCATATTATACTTCTTAAGCAACTCAGTGTGCATAAAATCTGTCAATTTTCTACAATATTCATTCACTTCATCTTCATCAAGAGATACTTCAGCCTCAACATATTCTTCTTCACAATTATCTTATTCATCATCCTCTCTAATATACACAGCTAATATTTGATCTTCTTGTCCTTTTTGGTGATCTTACATTGATTCTACATGCCAAACTTCTAAATACAATGGTTCCTAGACCTAATATTGATCCTTTCTTTCCCTTTGCAAGATTTGCAGGGTTTCTTTCTTGAATTGAAGGTTAAAACCTTTGTTTTGATTTTGTTGGAATTTTATTTGGGAGTTTAATATTTTCCAATTCCATCTTGAATAATTTATTTGATAAATGTTTTATAACCTTAGTCATATCTTCAAGCCTTTGATATTGTAATGACTCTTCTTTTTCTTTCCCCTTTTCTTGGACTAGATATTTTCCTGTCACATTCCCTACTGTAGTCATATAGGCTTCAATTTCTAAAGCATCTGTCTATATGTGTTCAAGAGTAGGGGATCTCCTTTCTCTAAGTGTGGAACTGAAATCAAATTCAAAAGCCCTAGAAAAAACTACCTTTGCTCCAAAAGGAGGGGGCTTAATCTGTACAGGAAAACTATTATACAATTGACTGAATCTTTTGATAAACTCAGAAATATTTTCATTAGATTTTCTTTTAAGTGCATTGAATTTGGTTAATGAATAACCATGATCTCTTTTCTCTCCCCATCTTTGAGTGAAATGATTTTATAGTTCATCCTAGGTATTAATGGAAGTTCTTGGAAATAATTTGAACCACTTTCTAGCCTCTCCTTCTAGAGACTGAACAAAAGGCCTCATTACAACATCAAGATGTTCTACATTCAAATTTTCAGCAAAATTACGAAACACAGATAAGTGTTTTTTGTGGTAACTTCATCCTCTCCAGTGAAACGAGGAAGTGATTTTAGATATTATTGACGCATTTCATTTAAAATGTATGTGAAATATTGACTGGAGCATATCTGTTTAACAATAAGGCCGGTGCTGCCATGTTTACACCTTGATTAACTGTACTTTGGTTAAATTTAGATGATCAACCTGTTGTGAAGGTAAATGGAGGTGGTGGTGAAACAGATATGGGAGTGGGTTGAATAACAATGGTAAAGGAATAACCAACTGGAACTTTTTGACCTTGTGTAAAATAAAAAGAAACAGATTCAAACGAGTGTTCTTCCAATTTAGGTTCTTGAAAATGAATAGATGTAAAAGGTGAATCTTGTTCCAAGAAATGAAGTACTTGAGATGTATTTCCAAACAAAGGATGACTTGAACTAATGTCATCGGCAGAAAATGTAGGATTAGGTGTTGAGGGAGTTTTAGGTCTCTCAATTCTCTTACAAATCAATCTTTTAGGGTCTGATAAAGCAGGGACCTTCTGCTAAGAGGCATCTAACCTCATGCGAGACCTTTTGTAAGCCAGAATTCTGAGTATGATAAAACACAACCAAAAATTTCCTCCTCACTGAACAACCAGAGTAGATAATATGAAAACCCAGGGAAAAGATATTTTCAATCCTTCTTCCTCGACAACAGTGCTAGAAAATGTTGGTTCTTAATAGACAACCCCTTATTTGTGGAGATGAATCAGTGCTTAAGACATTTTAAAAATATATTACAAAAACAATCTTTATCATTTGTTCTTCATTATTTTCCTTTGGAAAATAGTTTTAAAACCCTTAATTCTCTGGAATAAATAAAATATTTCACAATGCCTTTAATTGCTGAAATGTGAATGAGTAAGAATAATTGTGAAGGAACTTAAGATAATATGATGTAAACAGAGAATCTATTAACTTAAGTTTCAGAGATAAGTCATAATAGAAATGAGTTGGAGTGAAGAAGCACATTTTAAGGATTTTTAAATCTTACTTACAAATGTAATTCAAAGGCCTGCAGCTTCATTACTTCACTTCATTCATAGAAGAAATAACATAAAATGACACAGGAAAGACAAACCACCATCAACAATTGCTAGAAACTTGATACTTATTTCATTAATTCTTCAGAGAAATAAGTACCAAATATAGTCTTCCAAAGGTTCCAAAACTCTGAACCCCTCTTACTCATTTTCCTATTTCTTAAATACATTGAAAAATAGTTTGTGACTGTCAAAACTTCTTGAAACTACCTAAACTACTTTTCTCTTCTATCAACTACTTTCATTACAATTGAGGGTAACATTACAAACTCGTTCTACAACAGAAAGAAAATACACTAATAGATAGAAATATTATGATGTCTTATGAATGTATTTAGTTGCTGATGCGCTTCCTTTTGTTGTTGATGTGGTTCCCTTCACTGTTGATGTGGTCTTCTGAATATCAACTGCTGCTAATATGTCTTCAGGAAGATTGGTCATCCATTTTCTGCATTTCTTCTAGAGTTTAACATTTGTCCTCGGGGCATTAATTAACTTATGATGTTCCCATATAAAATAAATGATCCTGGTGTAAGTAGGCTTGTCCAAAAATAGAGTCTTGACCATCCATAATAACTGAAAATATTTATGCATGAAATTGATAATTGTTTTCCCTTTTAAAACTGCAGACTTCTGATGAGTATTATCAATTTTAATTTTTGCATCCACCAACAGAGTTTTATATGTTTCCTGGGACTATAAGTTACCCTTCAGGTCCCAACAAGATGGCAATACAACCTTGGTTATTTTATCAAATATAGTGTTGAAGTTTTCTACTGCTTTCTTGATCTCTGTCAACTTATTTTATGCTGACTTCTTGTGTGCATTCTTTACTATCGCCTTGTTAATTTCTAGAATGCATAATGTTCTATCTTTTATCTCATGTTCACCCAGTTCGTGATTTGATTTGGAGTTGAAAAAATCTATTAATTTCTTAGCCCAAATGGCTCTATCATGCATTTTTTGCTTGTCAACTAATACAAGCTCTTGAATATATCTGATTATAATTTTCTCTTATGAAATAAGTAATAGAGATTCCCATACTATTTTCATCACTCATGTAATATCATTCCAAAGAATATGTTTAGCTTCAATTAGGGACATGTTCCCCTTCACCTTCTCTTTGAGATTCTTGATTTCTTCACAGGCTTACTAATAATTTGTTTTGTATTTTCCTGCAATGCTTTTGATATTACAATTTCATTATCCTTGGCCCTTATAACCTTCATAGTTGTCTCAAGATCACTTTGAGATTTCTTCCTATCAATATCTTTCATCTTCAACTCAATACTCAACTGTGATATCTTAGCTTATGGTTCATCAGTTTCAGATGACAAAACTATTGTGCAGACATGTGAGTCAATTTGTGCCTGTAACTTATTTTTTGTATCTTTTAATTTGAAAATATCTTCATCCTTATGCAACACTTGTTGTAAATTTTTTTCCTTCTCAGATTCTACTTCTGCCACTTCAACTGCCATTGGGTGTTCTCCATTTGGAAGCTTTAGCTTCTTTCTTAACACATTGATCTCTGATTCTGCACTCTGGACCAGCTTCTGCACAACTGACCTGCCATTGGGGTCCACTCCAATTTTGACAATTATCTTCTTTAAATATTCATTTTGGGTGGAGAGAGCTCTAGAATTAGCTTTCTCCAGCTTCAGCTACTTGATCACCTTTCCCAAAATGCTTTCAGCTTTACTTGCAGCTACACTAGTTTTAGTCAAATCATTAAAAATAAATAAACCAATTTGAATATGTAAATTGATTTTATCAGGTAAGGGAATCTTCCTAGCATCAACAGTCAAATTAATAGTCCTGAAATTTCTTGATGACCATACTGTCATTTCAAATGGGTGTGAAAAAGAAATCTTCAGTTTCTTTCTTTCTAAATCCATAACAATTAACAATATAGCTTGATCAGGGGTGATTTGAGACTCAGCTTGAGCCTCCATGCTTGCTCTAAAATTTTGATTCTTCTCAGTAATTTGGGCAAAAACCTACTTAATTAATGGTACCTGATCATGAACAACTTCATGTCTAGATGGTGAAGCTAGTGTATTCTGTATATCTCCTAATTGAATTGACACTCCTATTTGTGCATATGCCACTTCTTCACTCAGTTTAGCTCTCTTCTTAGCTCCTTGCTCCTTTGTATCAACATTATTTTTTCTATCTCTTTTATTTACCTTTTCAGAGATAGAGGGAGTTTCAATACTAGTGGTGTCATTTCCTGCAAAACCCTTATTAGAAAACTTTTCAATTTTAGGCTTACTCTCATGAGTAAAATTAGAATAACCATTCTCAACCCTCCTTTTAGAAATCACACGATGTGGGTCATAAGCCCACTTTTCAAATAATAATAAATGCATGTATTCTAACTTTGGCTTGCTTCTTTTGCAGCTTGCCTCATATTCACTATGAAAGGTCCAACAGTCATGGGCAACTTAAAAAAATGTCCTTTCTCCATTGGCACAAAGTGAATCTAATCTACATTTAAACTCTGTCTATTAAATTATAAGGAAAACATCCTCATGGGGAAAAAAGTAGGCAATATATAAGGTTCAACCATAGGCCCATACAATCTAATCTCTAAATAATATTAAAAAATAAACCAGTCTCCATATCTGCAACTATTACTGAGCTGAAGGAATTCCTGAGCTTTAGGCAGAAATGGGAGCAATCCCATTCAAAATTTTATAGGCAATTGGCAAGTAGTAAGCAAAAAAATAAAATAAACTCTCATCACTAGGTTCATTCCTTACATGTTCAGCCCAAAACACTACTAAATTCCTTTTCTTATTTGAATCCATAATTTTCAACCCCAAATTCAAAAACCCTTATGCATTTTGATACATGAACAGATAGGTAACAATTGAAGGAAATTTGAAAGAACCTGTTAAAGTTAACCTCATGAACTGAGAATTAATATTCTCCTGCCAAAATGATGGGATGTACAACACTACTTCAGGTTTCATCATCAAATAAAACAGTCCAAGCACTGACCTGCCAATTTGAGAGGCATCTTCCTTTCCAAGAATTTTTGATAAAAATTGCAATATAGGCTTCATTTCTGCATCAAAAATTTCTAAAGAGAATACCTTTTCATCTGGAGAAAACCTCCCTGGTTCTGGCTTCAGAAAGAAGATAATCTTTTTTTAATCTTGTCCTGCAAGATTGTCATAATGTGTTGTCAAATATTCTTCAGTAAAACTAACATATGACTCATAGTTTGGGTAGCAGAAGGCTTGACGAATTAACAAGGATGAAACTTGGAAGACACTTTCTCCGAAGTGGTTCATTACAAAACACTTGTTGGGATATAATGTTGATGCTAGCCAATGTATGAATTCTGGGAAAAGATGGATTTTTGGGACACATGCAAACAAGACTCCAAACCAAACCATAGTTGTGAAGACAGGGGAATTATGTTGGTTAAGGATGAAATGTTGGTATAGAGGAAAATGTTCCACTGTACAACGGGTTTCCTTTACATCAGGCCTTGTATCCATGAGGGGAATGTGACTAGACGAACCGGATAGGGATGACTTGGCCATGTTTACCCTTGGATGATGACTAGATAGACTCAAAATCAAGGAGAAAGGTGATTAGGATGGGTTTTCCAATTTGAACTGAAACAGATAGGTGAAAATAATAGGGGTTTTGACCTAGTATATATAAGCACAACGGTAAATTTTGGGGAAAACAATCATTAACTGCATGACAAGACAGGTACGAGAATGATGTAGATAGTGAGTTGGCTCACTTTCTGACGTCGTCTCTGGCTACTTACATCATGACAGGGGCACCTCTAGTATGACGAGCTCTTCGGAGTTGTGCTACCATAGTGATCATGGGTCGTTGATTTGATTCAACAAGACTACGTCACGGTCAACTGCGGAGGCACCCCATGACTTATCTGTCGGCCTGTTTGTGCTCATGGGTTCCTCCCGATCAACCTTCATCTACCGTCATCTCATCTCTGCCCGACAAGTTGCATGCTAATTAAAAATGTGGTCAGACCCACCTTTCACATGCTCTAAAACATAACATTAATGTTTCTCATATAAAAAAAAAATTCTTTTAGCATATGAAACCTTAATTCATTTTTATTTTTACAACATTATATATATATATATATATATATATATATATATATATATATATATATATAATTTTGAGACTCATTGGAAAATGAAAATGAAAAATGAGTCATAGCAATCCCTAAGACCAGTATGAATAGGGCTTATCATCCCCTAATTCAATACAAACAGGGTCTATCATCCCCTAATTTCGTTACTACATGCCCTAGAGAAGTCATTCCACTGATGGCTTTAATTCGTGATAGTTTCAATGTTTGAAGTATAGTTAAAATTACCCATTGACTCATCAACGCTCCTCTGAATGGGCCTAAGTGCGTTTCAAAGCACTTACCCCCATGCAAGGGTGCTCTGCAAATCACTTCTCGACACTTAATGGTGCATTGGTCTCTTGGGATCTAAATCATCATTGTTCCGGGAATCTCCACATGTCCAGTTCCTTATAAAAGAGCTCATAGTTGTCATACTTCGAATACATGTGTTCATCCATCACCATTGAACCTAGAAACATGTCTCATATATTATTAGAAAGTCATTCAATAATCAATAATTGAGAAACTACCTATAATTTCCCTATAAATTGAGCACTCATCTAAGTGCAAGGGATGATGAAATTTTTGTAGTGTTATTTTGTTGGATTCTCAATTCTTGAGAGCTGAAGTACTGTTATGATGCTGAGATGATGCTTGGTGTGATGAGGACGGAATGAAGTTGGAGTACGTTGACAACGAATTGATCCATTGGTTGTAATCTACTCCTATTATTTCAATAAATATATTTGTTCTTTCTCTCATATATGGACTTATATGTTGTGAATGTATTCTCAAAAAGTGTATGTATTCTCAAATTTAATTGGTTCATTTTGGTTAAGGTAGATAGAATGTATATCAGTATGTCATTTGTTGTCTTTTGTATTTGATTGTAGGTATCGATCAAGCAGGTTTCAGCTAGATCAAGAGTGACTCGAACTACAATAGAAGAGGAACGAGAGCGAAGGATCACAAGTAGGTCTTTATCCCTTCTATCTTTTTGTCTATTTTAGAGAAAAGAACATTTATCTTTCTTCCATTTTTCTGAGTGAAGGAACACCACACTTATGGAAGACTAGTTTATTTGTAGATTAAAATTCTTCATAACAATTGTCAACAATTTTGTATTATGTTAATTTATGGAGCATCTTTGATATGTTCAACATTATTATACTATGTTTACAAACGTTTGCGCAAACTTAAGCATAATCCGTTGGATTATTTTGGAAATATTGTTGTTATATTTTTAGGTGACTTGTTCCAAGTGTAACCAATCAAATATTCTATTTTTTGAGAAACTAATTTTAGCAGGAGAAAAAATAGCACACAATTCCTGGAAATAGAAAGTCAAATGTTATGAATTGTGCACAACAATGTGTCAAAAAGATAACAAGTTCATTGAAATCCTTAAAAAAATATGAGTGAATCAACAATCTCATGAAGACATAAAATATATAAACAATAAGTGCTACAGACCTTCCCTAATGGATCCATTGTTTCCATATTTATTTTAGAGAAACATGTATGTACAAAAGAATAATGAAAAAATGTTGTCACGTGTAAATGAAGAGCTAATAGTTATTAATGCAATTGGCGAATTTCATGATAAGAAAATAGAATTTATTGCATATGAGAATACAATGAGACTATTGTTGAGAATACTTATCATATGCAATTTTCTTGTTGAACTATATGCAAGGAACTATAATACAAAATATGGTCTCGTTAATGGCGTTGATGGGATATGCAAAAAACATATGAAAATTACCAATAATTTTGATTTGTTATGGGTAGATTCCATAAATACGGATATCGGAAAAATTCAAAGAAATGAGTATTGTGAATTGTATGAATAAAACATTTCATCTTATTAGACTCCAACATTGTGTGTTTCAAATCCATTGGTATGTAATAGAAAGAGATTTATAACTATAATGCACAAACAATGTCGGATACAACTATCTTGTGCCATAACAATTCACCGATCACATGGTTTAATGTTAAATGGAGTTGCATTTGATCCAAGTGGCATATCAACACATGGACTAATTCACACAGCACTATCATGTGTTAGAAAAATGGAATCGTTGTATCTTCTTCAAAGACTAACATATACATTTTTTTTTGTAAATAAGAAAGTATTAGAAGAGAAGAAATGCTTAAGAATTGAAGCATCATGGAAATTGTGGTACATCGAGAAATCGATAGAAAATGAAAATAATTTAATTATTACAAGTTTGAATACACAAATTCTAAGTGCTCATGTGAATGACATTGTGCACATTTTAAATATCCACTGTCCAATACGAAATTTCATAAATTCAATTTGAACATCTCAAATATTCTTCATGGATTATTATTTTCATATAAGAGAACATAGAAATCGTATCAACAAAAAAGATTTGCAATAACAAAATCTAACTTATTTTTTCGGAAGTATGTTTCCAATGTCGAATATGCATAATAAATATATATGTTGCACCACTTGCACTTGTTTTCAAAGTCATTGAAGAAATAACAAAAGAAAAGGCAAAATTCACTTTTGGTGATTACATTTTTGTACTTATTGGAGTTTCAATATTGAAATTAATTCAAATAGCAACATAAGTAATCAAATATTAGAATATATGTGCTTTGAACAATTGCAAAAAATAATGAGGAATTTTATTTCTGGGAAAAGAACAATTATTGTTCACATTTGGACAAATTTCCCTCTTCACAAATGTCATTCTCATGTTTCACACTCCTACTAGTGTGACCATGATGTAGTATATACTTCATTACAATTTGACTAATTATAAGACTGCAAAATCTATAGACACTTTTTTTTTGGAAAATTTTAGTTATTTTCATATAGGAAGCAGCCATATATTTGTTTATTTTTTGTGAACCATAGTCCAAAATGAATATGTAATTAATGTTATGTTAATGCTAATGAACATAAATATGCTCTAGTTGCACAATTACAGGCATAAATCATAGAAATTGAGAAAGATATATTTAGTCAAAGTGTAAAAGTCCAAATTGTAGTTGTTCCTATGAAACATTGCATAAGGAAAATTTAAAGAAATTGTTTCAAGAAGGCACAAACACTGAATATAGTTAACAATTAAGCAATAAGGACACATGCTCTTACATAGTGTAAGTTTCCTTAAACCTTGTAGTGTTTGGTTTTCTGTTTACTAGTGATCAAATGTTTAGAATTTTTATATATTTTGAATCCACAGGCACCACCAAAAGACCAAGAAATAACTTCTCCCTGTACATCTATAACAATCACAAGGGTATTGTTAAAAATTTATTGAACGTAAATAACTTAATAGGGGTAAAATATTTTATAGTGTTTGGTTTTCTATTTACTAGTGATCAAATGTTCAGATTTTTTATATACTTTGAATCTACAGGCACCACCAGAAGACTAAGAAAGAACTTCTCCCTGTACATCTATAACAATCACAAGGGTATTGTTAAAAAATTATTGAATGTAAATAACTTAATAGGGGTAAAATATTTTATCTCTGAATTCAGATTTTTCATTTTTCATTACAAATGGATTTATCATAAAACAGTTCATGGACTCCAATTCATTTACTTTCGGGCCTAAGTATAAACATTTTCATAAACTCTTTATATATGAAATGCTATTTTCTATACAAAAAATTACCGAGATGGCTTATATATCGATTTTTTGTATGATATTTTCTATTTTTTGTCTTCTCCTTTTTTTTCCACCACATATGTTTCTTTCATAGTCACATTATCATTTATTATATGTATTTAATTAATTATGGATCAATTGTTGCTATTTTTATGCAATACAGAGGCACATAGTTAAAGAGACAAAAGAATAGAAATGGCAATCATGAATATGCTAGTGAAATGAGATATCAAATTTGAATTATATACCTTATTGTTAAAAAGCTCATTTATTTGTGCAAATTCTGATATATTTTACCAATTTTGTGAACAATTTGAATATAATTTCTCTTTCGTTAATAGAAATGAAAATACATCTTAAATAACTGTTTTTGATTGTCGAAAATATGTTTCGGCTTTGATATTTATTTCATTCATAGCTATGGTAATCACAATTTGAATCTAAATACAATTTTTGTTATATGAATGTTGTATTTTTTTTTTTTATAACACTTATAACAAAGTGTGTTTTTACTTTGAGTATTTCATGTGGCTTTGACCAATCTTTGCAATTTTCTTTGTTCTTGTATCTATAGGCCTATAAAAAATGAACATTAATGAATTGTTTTAACAAAAATTAGAAATTGATATTTAATGTATGAAATCATTTTGTATTTTGTGGTAAAATCTCCACTTTTAACTCTCTAGCCCTCCTCCCCTCTTGTCCCGTCTCATTTTTGCAAATAACTTGTAACTGTGTTAATATGATCATAATTTGACATATTATATGTGAAACAACGTTCAAATACTATCAATTTCAATGTTATGAAATGAAATTTAACTACTCTAGGGAAGCTTATTTTATTAATATTCTAGATCGTGTTATATTTTAATAAATATAAGTTATTTTTCTAGAATTTATTCAGAGCAGTAACGTGTAATCAAGACATTATGTGCGTATTTTTTTTTACTATTTCCCAATTCTGGATTAGACAATTTCACATTTGGCCATTGCTCTTATATTATTGAATATTAACCGAAATTAGTTCTTTATACCATGCATGAAATCATTTCATATTTTGTGTGATGAAATATCTTATTTCAACTCTCTAGCCCTTCTCCTCTTTCTTCCCACCATCGTTTTTGCAAATAACTTGTAATTGTGTTAATATTTTCATAATTGAGAAAATCGTATGTGAAATTGCGTTCAACTACTATTGATTTTAAAGATATGAACTGAAATTTAGCTACTCGGGGTAGCTTGTTTCATTAATATGCTAGATCACATCCTATCTTTATTAACGAGAGCTCTCCCATTAATAAATACAAGTTATTTTTTTGAAATTTATTCATAGAAGTAACGTGTACTCAAGACATTCATTACATAAAATTGTTTTACTATTTAATAATTATGGATTAGATAATTACACATTTAATGATTGTAATTTTATTATTAAGTATTAACCGAACTTATTTCTTCAGACAAATAATACAAATTTCATTTTATAAAGTTCCTTTCCACAAAGTAGAAAGGAAATTGCAATTCTAGAATTAGAGTTTATCATGTTTTCTTCTATATGAATTTTCTGATGTCCTCTAATATAAGCAAAATGAGAATAAGATTTGCAACTACTAGTCCCAGCAACTGAAAGAATTCATATGTCGATTGTCCATCCATGTTGAAGCCTTGTAGAAAATTGTTTAAGCAAATAGATAAAAAAAACTAATTACATTTTGTAAAGGTTACAATGCGAGCTTTGTAGAAAGAAGTTTTCCTATCGAAAATCATGAATTTCAAAATCAAATTTCAAAATATTTATATTCCAGATGATTTAGACATAATTAGCAATTCTGAAACCGAACATTGTAACTATAATTAACATTGTAATTAAGACATGTTTCATTGTCAATTATAAAGTTGAACATTTTAGCTATAATTAACATTGTAATCGAGACATTTTTATTAACATTTTAAATTGTAGCATATGCAAATCTATTTATGTTTATACAGATGCATTTATTCTTCTCCGGACATTCTTACTTTGGACAACAAGTTCCATACAACCATTTTTGGACAACTTTATTCACATAACTATTTTATGTGGTTGCAAAATACGTTGATAAATAATAATAATAATAAACACACTACCAATATATATATATATATATATATATATATATATATATATATATATATATATATATATATATAAACATGAATGCGTATGTGCATAATTGCATAGAAAGTTCATAATCCACAAAAATCTCTCAAGATTTCATTGTAATAACCTTCGCACTTTGCATAGTCAAGAAATAATAAAATAACCATTGATTTTGTCTATGAAAAAACATTTATGCACAACTTTTTTTAGAAAGATAACACCAAATAGTGGCTTGCAACTGACAACTAAAAAAAAAAAACCACCATCCATATACATATTGCATCCTCATTTCAACATAGTTTAATAGAAATGAGTATCAAACTATTGAGTCAACAAATAATATGGGCCACTAGAAACAACTACAATAGCAAGAGGCACATCAACACAAACACCAATAGCACTTCCAATGAAATCTCCTAGTTTTTTCTCTAATCCAAGGTGACTCAATCAAATGCTAAATACTGGTCTTTTAAAATAAATATATACATGAATTCACAAAATATATATCGAAAAGGGAATTATGTAATGTCAATATTTACGACCTTATTGATATCTTAGCAACTAGTTGTGATAACATCATTTCTTGTGAATTTACTAAATGCATATTAATAGTAGATCTTGACATTGATTAATTTTTCTATTCTAAGTGTGAATACCAAATCCTTTAAATAGTTTGTATGGTACCTTCTATTATTGTCATGATTACGAGATACAATATGTCATAAACAAGAATATTAATAAATGATAAATGAGATTTTATATTCTACATAGCTTCCATATTTCCAAACTTGCTCTCTGCATCCAAAGAGAAATTTTGTAGGTGTTGAGATAAAAAGTACATAGTGAAAATTACTTATCGCATACAAAAATATGTCAATACTTTATGAGCTCTTATGCAGAGCTTCTACTCTGTGGAACAACCTTTAAATGTGGATGCATTAGAGGAAATTTCAGCCTAAAAGTGACCATGAAATTTTCATGTAATTTCCATGTCAAAATTGTAAACGAGTCAAAATGCTTTAACTTTAAAAAAGGTACATGTAAATATTTTTGGAGGGAAAAAAAGAAAAACTACATTTTTAAATTGTATTTTTGGCTTATCTCCTTATAGGTTTACTCAAATTTCAAGTTTAGACACTCATTAGATGCGGAATTAAATTACATATCCAACGAGTACCCATTATGCATACTTTTGAGAAGACCCACCTTGATAAAAATTGCATATACATTAAAAAAAATATGTTTTAACACATTTTTTAATGTATCTGCAATTTTTACCAATGTGGGTCATGTCAAAAGTTTTCATAATGGGTACTCGTTGGATGTGGAATTTAATTATGGATCTAATGAGTGTCTAAAATTGAAATTTGAGTAAACCGATAAGGATATAAGACGAAAATATAGTTTAAAAAATTAGTTTTTTTTGTTTTCCCTCCAAAAGTCATAACTCTTATTTTATGATTTTAACTATAATTTTATTATTTTTCCATAGGAGGCCACTTTTAGGCTGAAATTTCCTCTAGTGTGTGTCAGTGTGAAGGTTTGTGTTACTTGTTTCACACATCATTGTTCCACACATATTTATTGTAATAACAATTATTTAATAATAACATTGAATCTAATGATTGTTATATTTGGCAGAAGTTATACGAATATGTCTTTATTCTCCCGAGTTTACTAGATGACCTAGGTTTTGTTAAAAGGAAGCATGTTCAGAGGAAAAATGCACACGCAGATTTCTTTTATCTTTCCCACTGAATAACTTTATCGAATACCAGAGTAGCTATTTGAAAATGTTTGTGCATACCTCACAACTAGTAAAAAATATAAAAATATAAAATATACACCTTTCTTTAGCGACATACTTTGATGTCAATAAAAAAATGAATAATAATAATTAGTTGTACATCATCACAATGAACTTGTATTTATTTTATTTCATTCATCCCTACTATTTAGTACATGTATATCCAGAACATTAAGACATTAAGAATTTCCAACGTAAGAAAGAAAATAATTTTTAAATTTCGAGATTTATTTTACCACCTACCACTAATGTTCACTTTGAAATTTTCATTTTCCTGTTGTAACACATTATGGCAATTAGATTTGTACCTTCATCTAGAAAATCATGTATCAGAGTGTTCGTAAATCAGGTTTCCTTTACCGTTTTTCGTATTCAACTATGAAAATAAATCAAATTGTCAATGATTTAGTGGTGGGGACCACTTCGGTACCTAAATCAATTCGTGATAGAAATAGCTAAATGAATTTGCACCAGGGAAAATTTTAGGGGCTAATATTCGCAAATGGGTTAATTTTTCATGCTTTAAAAAAAAAAGTTTCATGAATTTCCAATTTTTTAGAATATGATTCACCCAAATTTTATAGTATAAGAATATTTTACCTTAGAAATCACCAAAAAATTATAGATATTATCCAAAATCATTATAAATATGTAATATTCCTAAATTTTCACATGATATTTGGAATATTAAAGTTCTTAATTTTCTTAATTAATTAAGTAAATAAAAGGGTGGAGGGACCCATAATCCTCAAGATGAATAAATATTCAATTTTTATGTGTGAATGTGGATTAATTAAGCATAGATCTACATAATGGAGTAGTGGAGTAGCTACTAATGTGAAAGGAGTGGAGATCATGTCTCATTAATGAGATAGATCATAGATTTTGAAGCAGTCAACTGAGGTCATGGAGGGAATCTAATGAAAGATCATAGAGCATTCATGATGAAGTGATGGAGGAAGTATTTCATCTAATGCACACATGATGGAGAGGGTTTAAATTTCATGTAGACATGATGGATAATTTGGAGAGACAGTGCAGTCAACCATGGAGGATTATGTCCACATGAACAGTGCAGTTTAGAGGTGGGCCTGGGCTTGGGAAGGCTCACGTAGTATATAAAGGAGATGAAGGAACATTGGAGGCATGCTTCAGTTTATGATTTGATGGTTTCTTTAGATCAAGATTTTTCAGGTGATGTTTCCATGCATTATTATGCTGTTTAGCTAAGTTTGCAGTGATGTTTAGCATAGGGTGTTCCCGAGCAGGAATCCCACCCTTACCCATAGGGGACTTGTGTGCCTACTTTGGGAAGGTTATTTTGAGCTGCCATTCATCCTCAAGAATTGGTGCCACACTCTTTCCATTCTCTGCATAACACCTACCTTCAAGAATTATGCAATTTTTGAAGATCAGTTTGGGAGGTGGAGGTTGTCTTCGGTATTTCAGCTAGAGAAACGGTGAAGTATTATTCCTATCACCTTGGGATTGAAGATAAAAAATCCCAAGGCTTCATTTCAGATATGGCATCATGAAAACATTTATTGACCTCCTATCGGCAACAATCCCATCAAGGATTGCACAGTCCATCATTGCAGATCCAAATGAGGAAGGAAGTTTCTAACACTTCAGCTAGGAATCCTGTGAGGGATCATCCCCTCATATTTTCATCACCATTTCCATTAGCCTGGAGCTTATTGCAACACATTTCAGTAGGAATTGATTCTCTCCCTCTTTTACAACACAGTTTTTCAAGTAGTTGCATATTGAGTTGCTGCATTTTGAGGAGGAGGAATAATAGACAAGATCTCAAGCTTCTAGCTTGGATATCTGAAGAAGGGATCAACCCTAAAAGCTTAGATCTATTTGTATAACACATTTCAGCCACCTTTGGATCATATCTAGCTTCATATCTGCATAACCTAGCAGTTAAAGGATCAAACCCTAGGAGGGTGATTTTCCAAACTCATAGATCTGGAAAATCCTTTCTAGGTTTATCTTGGGTTCCCATCACATTGGCTAGATCTTGAATCTTGGCATCATCAGAGCTCCTGAGCTCCATAGATCTGGATTTCCCTTTGCAGCATCTATATGTACATCATTAGCAAAATGGACAGCACAATATTGCTTCTTGTAGCTCACCAGTTACGTAGTGCTAGTTGTAGAATGTTTGCAGGGTCATTCTAGGCCACTTCTTTGGCTACAATACCTTATTTTTACACTTTTGTAACTGTAATCTTCTCCACATAATAAAAAGGCTCAACTTCTCTATGTATTATGATGTTGTCTTTAGATTTATTGTTTACCTTGATGTAGTTCTCATATTTTTTTATTATTATTACTGCATTCTCCCTTTTGTGATATTACAATGGTATCAGAGCATGATCTTTGGATCAGCTTGTGGACACTTCATATTTTGCATCAAAAGAAGAAGAAGATAGTAGATATCTACTATAATGGAGGGATTAAGTTTTGCTGCATCTTTCTTTAGAACTATGAAGGATCTATCCAAGGAGATCAATGTGATTAAGGAAGAAATGTAGAAAGAAACCTCAAGAAGGTCTCAAGATGAAGAAGGTCCTCGTACTTCTTATCAGCAACAAAGAAGACCGGAGAATCATATATATCCTCATAGATCTACTATTCTCACTTTCTTTGAAGAAGGTGAATGGTATATAAATGAATAAAGGAAATAACCTAAGACTCATGAGACTCTCAGTATTTATCTTGAAGAGTACAAAGCATAGTATAGAGCATTCAAGGAGCATCTAACTCTCTAACACTTCTTCCAAATCAAAGAAGAAAGAGGATCCTATAGCAGTAATAGAAGGAAGAGTCACAATAGATTATATTTTCCTACATTTGATGGATCTTCTTCAAGCACTGCTAAGGCTTGGAGGAAAGAGCTAGATGCATTTTTCAAGCTACATCTTGTGGCTGAAAAAGAGGTTGTCCAAATTGTAGCACTTCATCTTTAACGTGAAGCCAATGGTTGGTGGTTTGATCACATGGAGCATGCAAAGGTGACCAAATATTCAGATTTATTTCACAATTTGAGGAAGAAGTTTGATGTGAGAAAACCAAATATGTGTTACAAAGAGAAATTTCCTAAGGGAACAAAGGAGGATGTCAATCTTATCACTCTGGACAAAGAGTCACTACATTCACCACCAGCTGTAGAAGTACTTGCATCTGAAGAAGAGACACTTGCAACTTTGCAAGCTAGTCTTGAGCTCTTGACACATAGATTCCCATGCATGAATCAGTTGATGAATGAGAAAGAGGAGGTAGATTCTAGCATTGGTACACTTGGAGAAGAGAAGCCATCACTTTTACTATCAGTTGGAGAGATCATTGCACCGGCAGAGGAAACTCTTGTGATCTTGCAAGATGTTTCTTGAATCTCAGTTGATGCAAGGTATGCATCCATTTCCATCTCATATTGTTTCAATACCTCTTATTGAAACTTATTGTGACATGCCATTGAGACCAATGAATAACCAAGGGTTAGAAAAAAATGTTGATTTGGAGCAGCAACATATCACTGCACAGAGGACCCTTGATCTAATCAAGGAGGATATGAAAAAATATCCTAGTTTTTCATTGATAAAATACGTTCAACCCTTTTAGTTGAAATGTGGAATTTCAGAAGATGGGATAAGCATGATCCTATGTATAATGGCTGACAACATATGTATTACCTTGCAAATCTATAGCGCTGTTAAGGAGCAGCAGTGAGAAGAGGAGGACCCATTCCTCATGGGAGAAATCATATGGCAGCTTCACTCATGAAGCAATGGAGAGAAAGATGATAAATGATAGACATCTTGAGATGGGCAATCTTTTCCCCTTTCAATATGAGTCTTTCTCAATGAGCATCTCATAGCTCAAAGAGAAACTTCTACCTGCAGCAGATCCAAAACCTTATTGGTCTTGGAAGGCCATTGATGAGAATAAGGTCTCATTAAGAGATCTCACTGGAGGTGCACTTCAACATTTCATGGAGTGCAAATTTCTTCATCATTTTAAAGTGGATGGTATTCTACAAAGGGAGGATACCATGTCTATGTAGAACATCACTCATCATCCACATTGGGATGAGTGGGTGAGGATGATAAGCAAAGGGGTTGCATGATCACTTTCATATATATGACATAGGCTAGCAAGAAGCTTGGTTACGCTGGTTTCTCTTGGGTGAGTTTGGTTACTACCCAAAGGTTCCTATTTATTTGATCCATGCCTTGAAAACCACTCATGTAATGAAGAAGGAGGCATGGCTTTGCTAGCTACTCTTGGGTGAGTATGGTTACCAGCCAATAGCTCATATTTTTCTGATTCATGCCTTGTGTAGCAATGATATAATGCAGTAGAAGAAGGCATGTTCACATGGGTTGTCCATGAAAGAGTTTGTCCATCACATGACATCTTCTATGTCTATGTGTTTTTTATTATGTAGAACTTGCCATGATGCTCTCATGATGTGTATAGATGGTGTTTGCTTGTATTGGGCTGATGTGACATTCCACATGTCTATTAGTATGATTTTACTCCATGATGCACATGAGGAGGAGATAAGGTAGCAAGATCTCTTGTTGCTTTGGTTGCTTTTGGGGGAGTTTGGCTTATCCATCTTGCTTGGTGGAGATGGAGGATGGCAGCAAGAGGCCCTACTCCGATGGTTTTGGTTGGGAGAATATGGTTTGACATATTTTTCTACCCATATATCTCTATTTATTCTTTTGCATAATGTAGTAATGATGCTTGGATCCAACAAGGCCAATAGGGTTGAAGATGAGGGTATGTCAATGCTCAATGTACTTCATGAAACATGGGATGTAGAAATGCTTTGTGAGATGGGACTTTTCCTTTGTGAGGAGAACCAATTTATTTTATGTATCTCATGTATTGATGATGATGTTGAACATCATATGGTTGTCACTTGGTACTTCTTGGAGAAAGGAGGACATCTA
The DNA here is from genome assembly GCA_034641835.2 of Pinus albicaulis. Classification (NCBI taxonomy): domain Eukaryota; kingdom Viridiplantae; phylum Streptophyta; class Pinopsida; order Pinales; family Pinaceae; genus Pinus; species Pinus albicaulis. The sequence continues at coordinate 164,411,223 of CM076577.1, read as the reverse complement.
ACTATACAGTTGGAGGTCATTCTATGCATTCTTAAGAGACAAATTTGGAACCAAACATGCATAAAAGATTGTAGCAAATGGAGGAGGCCTTCCTTATGTGAATTCCATTTGGAGGGGAATAGATGGATTTTCATCTACTTTTGCAGTTGCTTAAGGACAAGCAACTTTTTTCCGAGGAGGACTGTAATATTCCTAAATCTTCACATGATATTTGGAATATTAGAGTTCTTAATTTTCTTAATTAATTAAGTAGATAAAAGGGTGGAGGGACCCATAATCCTCAAGATGAATTAAGATCCAATTTTTATGTGTGAATGTGGATTAATTAAGCATATATATATACATAATGGAGTAGTGGAGCAGATACTAATATGAAAGGAGTGGAGATCATGTCTCATTAATGAGATAGATCATAGAGGTTGAAGGAGTCAACCGATATCATGGAGGGAATCTAATGAAATATCGTAGAGAATTCATGGTGAAGTGATGGAGGAAGTATTCCATATAATGAAAACATGATGGATAGGGTGCACATTTCATGTAGACATGATGGATGACTTGGAGAGACAGCACAGTCAACCATGGAGGATTATGTCCACATGAACAACACAATTTAGAGGTGGGTCTGGGCTTGGGAAGGCTCACATAGTATATAAAGGAGTTGAAGGAAAAATTGGAGGAATGCTTCAGTTTATTATTAGATGGTCTATAGAGATCAAGATTTTTCAGGTGACATTTTGTAATATCCCCAAAAGGGACTGCTTAGCAAGACAGGCCTGAAAAATGCATTTTTCAGGGATGTGTGCTTTAGCAACCAAGATCAACCCTTGGATTCCTTAGATCTGATGATATAAGACCCAAATAAAAGGGGATATCAGAAACCAATCAGACTAGGTGAGGAAAATAGGCCTCCCACACCTAGTATGGCTTGATAGATGCCCAATGAGGGGCTGCAGCAATATATAAACACAATAATGGATATGCAGCATTAAATAAGCTCATATTGTGTGTTAAAAACACATAGCCTTCAATAAAAACTACAAAAGAAACTTATATTTTGATTCATGATCCAAAATATGGGGAAAAGCATATATTTCAACCCTAAAAACGTCATTTTCTGAGATTTGCGTGAAAATAGGGGGAAACGATGGTGGTATCCTTTATCTTAGGTCATTTGGGACTCACATACCAAATTTCAGCAAAAAACAATGACTCTAGCTAAGTTAAACAGATCTCCCGGTCCCAATATAGCTCAAAAAGGCCCAATCCCCAAGACTTAACTCAACAGAAAGTGACTGAAGCATATATAGCATGATTTTATGAAGGGTTTAGGTACAATGTGGCATGAATATCAGATCTAAGTTTATTACATCAGATTATGGAAGGAAATATAGAGAAAGCTTCTTTTACATGAAGAGAATACATGAAGAAATCCTCAAGAATGAGGTATTGCAACCATAGGAAATGACTGAACAAGCTGGACAACATTTTATTATGGAAAAATAGCGGTTTTAGGTTACAATTAAGATCTAGGACAGATTTGTGTACAAAATATTAGATCTATATCAGATATGTACACTAGATTGTCTCTATTTTACATCCCCCTTGGGGTTTTCAGCAAAACATGAAGCACAGAGAGTAAATCTAAGATCTACTGTAGCATATATGCATAATGCTTCAGAAATTTTGAAGTAGATACAATAATGAATGAATCAGATCTGAAACATACATGGATTGTTTGGATAATCCATGGATCACCACAGTGCAAGGAATACTCCAATCTCTCCTCCAAATAGTTGCCAAACACCCTGCAACTCTTCACTTGCAAAATAACGCAATATAGGGAGATAAAATGCATTGTACACTTGATGTATACTTTGGCCTGATGCCAAGTTGTAGATCTGAAGCTCAATATTTCTAATACACTCTTCCAGGAGGATAAAAGACTCACTCACTTAGAAGAGGCACTAGTATGGTCTAGATCTGAATAGATCTAGCCTCCACTTGCTGCTGCTCACAAGGACAACCATACCCTCAACAGGGTCTAAGTTGTAGTTGGAAGAAGAAGCTTGGCAAAATTCCTGATAGTGGACCAAGAAATGCAAGACTCTTCCAAGAGGCCTCTCAAGGAAAGAGGTGGGATTCTTGACCAGGAACACCCAAGTGCTAAACAGCACTATCCACAACTAAACAGCCAAAGAATGAGAAGTGTCTAAATAGAAAAATCCTTCCAAGATAATATGTTCAAAAACCCCTCTCACGCTGCTCTCCTCTTTCATTTATAGGATGAAAGCCTTGAAAACCCTAAACCATCTCAAAAAGGTTTATCTCCTTTCACATTGGGACCCTCCAACTAGATCTGCATTGTTCTTCAAGGTACATTGCATCTGGACAGCGCTGTAGATTTGGTCCTGTTGACCTAGTCAATTGTCACAATCCCCTTTCACACATGAAGGAGTTTCATTAAAGCAGCCCAGATTTAGCCTTGTTCACATGGGCATTGATTTATTTTTCTATTTAAGGAGTTTAATTTGTCCTCCTTTACAATTTTATTCCTATAGCAAGAAAATGAAAGAAAAAAGGAATATTTCTATTGGCTTGGGCTAATTAAGAATATTACACATTTCCATGCATTCTTATGTTGTTTAGCTAAGTTTGCAGTGTTGTTTAGCACAGGGTGTTTCCAAGCGGGAATCCCACCCTTACCCATACGGGACTTGTGTGCCAAGATTGGGAAGTTTATTCTAAGCTGCCATTCATCATCAGACATTAGTGCCGCACTCTTTCCATTCTCTGCAGAACACTTTCCTTCAGGAATTACGCAATTTTTGAAGATCAATTTGGGAGGTGGAGGCTATCTTCAGTATTTAAACTGGAGAACTAGTGAAGGATTATTCCTATCACCTTGGGCTTGAATATCAACATTCTCAGGGCTTCATTTCAGATCTGGCATCAAGCCAAACTTTATTGACCTCCTATCAGCAGCATTCCCATCAAGGATTGCACGGTCCATCATTGCAAATCCAAAGCAGGAAGGAAGTTTCTAGCACTTCAGCTAGGAATCCTGTTAGGGATGATCCCCTCACCTTGCCATCACCATTTCCATCAGCCTGGAGCTTATTGCAGCACATTTCAGTAGGCATTGAGTCTCTCCCTCTTGTACAATGCAGTTTTCGAACAGCTGCACATTGAGTTGCTGCATTTTGAGGAGGAAGAAGAGAGAATATCTCAAGATTCTAGCTTGGAGATCTGAAGGAGGTATCATCCCTCAAAGATTAGATCTATCTATATAACACATTTCCATATTTGGATCAGATCTAGCTTTAGATTTGCATAACTCAGTAGTCAAAGGATCAAACTCTAGGAGGGTGATTTTCCAAACTCATAGATTTGGAAAATCCTTTCTGGGTTATCTTGGGTTCCCATCACATTGGCAAGATCTTTAATCTTGGCATCATCAGAGCTCCTGAGCTCCATAGATCTGCATTTCCCTTTGCAGAATCTATATGTACATCATCAGTAGAATGGACAATGCATTATTGCTTCTTGTAGCTCACCAATTACACAGTGCTAGTTGTAGCATGTGTGCAGGGTCATTCTAGGCCACTTCTTTGGCTAGAGTACCTCTATTTTTACACTGTTGTAACTGTAATCTTCTCCACATAATAAAAAGGCTCAGATTCTCTGTATATTATGATGATGTCTTTAGATTTATTTTTTACTTTGCTATAGTTCTCATATTGTGTTGGAGTATTATTGCATTCTCCCTTTTGGGATATTACAAATTATGAATATTTTTACAAAAGAATCGCTAAGATTATTACAATTTCCATATTACGGACTAGTAATATTCGCCAAGATTTCTTAAATTTAAAATAAATTTATATCCTTAAAATTTTTCTTGATTTGCACATAATATTTACTTATGACTATTTACATTTATTGTTGATAATTTCAAAGCTAATTATGATAATTGTCATAACATTTTTTATTACTACATATATGTATTTCCATTTCAAAAACCTATATGGTTGTTAAGTTGTGAAAAAATTTCAACTCAGAATCATGAATTCATGAAATAGTTAACAAATTTTCAGCAATTTAAGATGAAAAATGAACTCAAAAACCAGGGAAAATTTGAAGGATGGATATCTACTTGAAAGTTTAGAAACCTTGGCAAATATTAGTAATCTAGGATAGAAAAAAATTAAAATGTTTAATGATATTTTTGCAAAAATATCTAAAATTTTGATTATATTATATTAGTCTATATGATCTTGGTGATTTTTAAGGTAAAATAATTTCATACTATAAAATTTGGGTGAAACAATTTTATAAAATAATGGAAATTGGCGAATATTTCTTTGGGAAAAAGTATACAAAATTAGCCCACCTGCGAATATTAGCCCCTAAAATTTTCCCTGGAGATGGATTTCCACTGACTACTAGGGGTAGGCAACGTAGTATATAGGCCTTACTTGTTGATGGTCAGTTTGGAAATGGTGCAGGCAGTGTAGGATCTGATGTACTTCCCGACATCATGTCAAAGGTTCGACCCATAGAAATACTTCTATAGTACTGCAATTGTTTTCTTGGGCCCAAAATGTCCAACAACCCGACTATACTGTGATTCCCAAATCATTTTTTGCAAGCTCACTTGAAGGAACACAAAAGTGTCCCAAGTGACATAACAGTGCATCTTGGAGGTGAAAATATGAAACTTGCTTACCCTCCAGGAGCATCTAGTATGTGTTGCTAAATTTTGGATCACTTTTATAGAGATGCGGCCATCGCAAAGTCTCATTCACACAAGAGTCGGCCACAGTGGTTAGCACCACGAACGATAGTCAATTGAGGTAGTCTGCAACATTATTGGTGATTCCCTTCTTGTACTTGATGTTAAAGTGGAGTTGCTACAGGTATGTGGACCATTTCTGATGGCGATCATTCTGCAACTTCCCTTGTGTTTGTATGAACTGCAGGGGTCAGTGATTTGTGTGGATGATTGTTTCCTTCCTTAAAATGTAATGCTTCCATTGTTTGTTGGCCCGCACAATGGAATGCATCTATTTGTAATAGGTGGGATACTTTCGTACTTTGTTTGAAATTTTCTCACTATGATATGCCACTAGATGCCCCTGCTGAGTTAGTATTTCCCTAAAAGCATAGTTAGAGGAATCTATCTCGATCTCAAATGGTTTGTGCAATTCTAGTAATGTGAGCACTAGTGCAGAGCACGGGCGATGCTTCAACTCTCCGAATTCCTTCTCTTGAGATTCAAACCAAAATAATTTTGATTTCACTCCTCCCTTGGTGACTTGACTCAAAGGCTAAGTGATATGAGAGAACCCCAACACTAACCTGTTGTAGAAATTGGCAAGACCTAGAAAGTTGCGGAGCTTTGTTAGAGTGGTTGGGGCTGGCCAATCTCGAATGAACTCGATCTTGGCTGGGTCCACATGCATAACTCGCTCATCAATAATGTATCCCAAATATTGAACCTAGGTCATGTCAAAAGTACATTTCTCCAAATTGGCACACAAATTTTGTTGTCGTAGTGTTTGGAGGACCTGTCAAATGTGGTGGAGGTGTTCTTCCCAAATTTGGCTGAAGATCAGGATGTCATACAAATACACCACCATGAATGAGTTGGTGAATGGTTGCGAGATGTCTTCCATCATCCTCATGAATATTGTGGGAGAATTCGTCAACCAGAAAGGCATGTTCAACCATTCGAAAAGGCCCTCCTTGGAATTGAAGGAAGTCTTCCACACATTGGAGGGTTCAATTGGTACCTGGTGATACCCAGACGTAAAGTCAATATTGTTGAAATATTTAGCCCCCTTGAGTTGGTATATAAGGTCATCAATATGTGGGATCAGATACCTATTTTGGACAGTGATCTTGTTCAGTGCTTGATAGTCAATACAAAGTCTCCAAGTCCCATCCTTCCTCTGAACCAACACGATCGGGCTCCCACAGGGCAATGAAATTAGCCATATGTGACATTTCTACAGTAGCTCTTAAATTTGTCTCTTGATTTCGTCATTCTCTAGAACAAAGCGCAGATATATTGGTTCATTGGCTAGTGGTATTCCTGGGGTCAGATCAATGGTTTGATTGACTTAACAGTGCAGAGGCACCGCTGTAGGTGAGGTGAATATTTTCTCATACTCCTCCACGACCTTTTCCATTTTTTTTTCATGCAGAGGAGCCCTGTCTAGAGGTTGTGGCCACAACATTCTTATTTACCTGAGGGAAAATCCTAAGGAAAACAAATTTCCTATTTTGGGAAATGATCTTGCTACATTGCCTCGCAGTGATCAAAGAGATGGTGATAGGCAATGCTACCTCTGGTATCTTTTACAACTTATTACCCAAAGTAAAAATAAACGTGCGAGGTCAAGACTCATAAAAAACATGTCGCTTCCATAAGTATGGTTGGCCTAATAATACATCACAAACTTTAAGAGGAGAAATAACACATAACACCTCATATGTGAAGGGCTTGATTTTGTAGGGAAGGAGACATTGTTGGATGACACGAAGATCCTATCCTTGGTGAAGCCACCCGATGGTGTATGGTTATGGGGATATTCTAATCAGCAAGCCTAGATGCCAGGGAAAATTTTAGGGGCTAATGTTTGCACGTGGGTTAATTTTCAATGCTTTTTCCAAAAAATAAGATTCACCAATTTCCAAATTTTTTTAAATTCATTTGCCCAAATTTTATAGTATAAAATTATTTTACCCTAAAAATCACCAAAATTTTCTATGTACTAATATAAAATAATTAGAAAGCTAAACTTTTCTACAAAAATATCATCAAAAGTTTTAAAATTTACATATTGGTGACCAGCAAGATTCGCCATGGTTTCTAAACTTTATGATAAACTTCCATCCTTAAATTTTTCCTTGCTAGATGCTTCATAACCTTTGCTAAAATGAGGTTCTTTTGGCTCCAGTTGTCAACAATGAACTGTAGTGGGGAGCCCTTCACCCACATATAGGAATGGAAGACACGATCCCCCTCCTCTAGATCTTTGGGTTCTTCCTTTTGGATCTTGGTGGTGGAAACAATGGCAACGAGATCCGCATCGATAATATTCTTCCCTTTCTCATTCCCCTTGTGGATTTCTCACTCAGAGTGAAAACATGCATCTGATTCGGAAGCCTTTAGCTTGACCACCATTGACTACTTGGAAATGTTTTTTTTCATTGATTTCAGGCTGGAAATTGTTATCATCAGCAACAAGGTGTAATATGGATGACCCCAATTCCTTCTCCTCAACATATATAGGATGATTTGAGGGATTGTGCTAATCATTGATGATATATGCCATTTGGGTTTTCCTAAAAAACCTCATGAATTCTCCTACAAACACTGGGATTGTGGCATATGACATATCCATCTGAAGGGTGCCTCCCAATTTTTTAGACCAAGATCTGGAAAGCAACATTTCAAATCTAGAAGGTATGGTTGCAACTACTATTTCCATCACTAAACTTTTCATAGGAAGTTGGGTAAGAGAAACAGCCAAGTATTTAATCATTTATAAACACTTGACTTTTTTAGGATCAAAAGTGTATAGGTCATGGTATTGCTTAGTGATTTCTAATCCTAATTCATCCATCACTTTCTTTGGCATTAGATTGTGAGAAGCCCCAGAATCTAATAAAAAATTATGCAACAATTTGTCATGTATATTGAGTGAAAAATAGAAAGGTGGTGAATTATCATCATTTTGGTCTTGGACATGTCAGCCTAAGTAAATATTAGGATTTTCATCCTCAAGAATGATTGAATCAAGAGTGAGAGGTGGTTGTAACAGGCTTTTAAATGAATCTTTGTATGTTGTATTTTTCAACAATTCAAGAAGTGGGACAGGGATCTTGATTTTATTCAGTTCTGATTTGAAAATGAAATAAAGGGGAGCTAATTATTTATTTTTTGCAGAAATTTTGATGATTGGGGCAGAATTATGAGGTGGAGGGACGTCATTGACTTTCACCTTTTATTTAGCAGCTTGTTTGTCAGCATCTGATTTTTGTTGAGGTTGTTGGACAGGACCTTTGGACCTTAGAGGATAATTTTTGTTTTGAGTTTCTTGCTGTTTTTTATCATTTTGTACATGAATTTGAGCATTCTCATCATCTGAAAATAGATATATCCTTGACTGGTCTTCATATTCTTTCAAAGTCAAACAAGTTGACTGCGATGTTTCTCCTACAAGGTTTATGTCTTCATCTTCTTCCTTGTGTTCTTTCTAATCTTCTTCATCAAAATTATTCAAAGAAGGCTAAAAATTTTGAAGCTGAACATTTTGACCATCAACATTCCTCCTTGGGCATTGTAATATTTGTTGAGGCTGAAAGATCTTCTGAAGGGAGTCCGATTTCTATTGGCTTCATTTTTATTGGCTCTAGTAGCTAATTTGTTCTCTAACTCTAGTTTTTTCATCTTAGAGGCAAGTTCTTTTATCAAATTGGACATTTGATCAATCTTTTCTTCTCCTATGAGAGTTTTGGAGGAAGAAGGTTTATCTTCTTTCATTTTCTTTTTGTCTTTTGCTACTTTCTCCTCTTCCATTTTCAATTTATTTGAATCCATAAGATTAGACTGCACTCCAATTGCAGCATCTTGCATATCCATCAATGTTTATGCTTTCTCGGCCCTTAACCATAAAGCAAACTCATAATATAAACCATTGGAAAAAGTTATCATAGTTGTGGTTTTAGGAGGCTTAATTTCTTCAGGAATTTTTTGATAAATTTTATTAAACCTCTTTGTAAAATCAGCCAATGACTCATCAGTATTCTTTTTTATAGTTCCAAAGTCTGTAAGGTAGTACACATAGTCTTTTCTATCACCCCATTGCTTCACAAATACTTCCTCCAATTCATCTATTCCTGTTATTGAGTTTGGTCGAAGACTTCTAAACCATTTATGAGCTTCTCCATCCAAGCTCTGAAAAAATATTCTAGACCAGACATCTTCATGTTCAATGTTCTGGTTATTAGCATAACTATAGAAAGAAACCAAATTTTCCTCAGCAGAAACTTCTTCTCCCTCTCCTGTGTATTTTGGCAGATATTTTAAATAATATCCTTGAGGAAGAGGATGCAAAGGTTGAGGAAGGGAAAGTGGTGCATGTATTGCAACAAATATCTATTGCATCCTTGTAAGGGCAGGTTGAGCCATGGCTTGTTGATGTACAATTCATGGATGACTAGTTGATGTAGTTGTTTGGGAACTAGGACTTACAATCTATGGAATTTGAATCTGATTTGGAACAATAGAAAATTGGAATTCTTTGGTTGATTCTTCAAGTTTTGGGACTGAAAACAGTGGATTTTCAAAGAGATGAATAGAGGAGGTATTGGTTTCACCTTCTACAGAAGAATCAGATTCAAATTTTGTCTCTTGAGGGGATGAAGTAACGTAAAATTTATTTTGTAGAACTAAAAATTCAGATAAGTTGAAAATCGGGCCTTTAGGAACATTCCCTTCTAGTGGATAAGAAGAGGATGACCCAATAGCTAGATTTCGAGACAAAGGAAAATACTCTTGTTGAGGGGTATAAATATATTGATATTCAGGATGAGTTTGAACAAAATTTAGAATGGTTTTAAAATCTTCTTCAGTCAAAGCATCCCTATCTAGAAAAGTTGCAATTGCCAATACTTGTTCTAACTCCCCTTTTGTCAGCACAAAGTCTTTTGATTCCTTATTGACACTTCAGACCTCTGTTTTTTTCTTCTTTAATTGGAATAGTGCTTATCTAAGATTTAATGAATGATGAGTGAGAGAAACTTTCAAATGAGCCTAGGTTAACATCATCTACTTTATTTTCTAGGGAAGCAGTTTCAACTTGATATTTTTTAGGAGAATATTTTGAAACTTAAAATTATTTTAATTATAAAGTAGATGAGGGTACCTTTGCTTTGGAATGTAATTTTTATGTACCTTATTCATTGATTGAGATGTGGCTTCAACTGATCTATGTTTTCCTTTTGCATTTGTAATGATATTCTCTAGGTCGGTAACTGGAGTCACTATAGGTGATCTCTGATTTCTCCTTGTTGTAGGAGGTCTTGAAACCCCTCTTCCTCTTTGTTGAGTGGCTAGGAACCAATTTTAAGTATTATTCAAGTCAACAATTCTTTTTCATCATCAACAATTTAAAACAAGAGATTCCGGAAAATAATTTGTTTCAAGGCTTATGTCTCCCGACAGATGCACCAAACGATGTTAGCACTAGAATCAACACTTGGACTGCTTCAACTGCTTGAACAATCACATCCTAAGCTCTAGGGTGATTTAATGATTCTGATTATGTAGTTGGTAGGTGGTTTAAGCTCTCAATCACTGAAAAGGGATTTCAGTCAAATTCACTGTCACACTAATGAGGGTATTGAGACCCAGGGAAAATTTGAAGGATGGAAGTTTATCATAAAGCTTAGAAACCATGGCGAATATTACTAGTCACCAATATGTAAATTTTAAAATTTTTGATGATATTTTTGCAGAAAATTTTAGCTTTCTAATTATTTTATATTAGTACATATAAAATTTTGGTGATTTTTAGGGAAAAATAATTGTATACTATAAAAGTTGGGTGAATCAATTTTTAAAAAAATGGAAATTGGCGAATCTTTTTTTTGGAAAAAGCATTGAAAATTAACCCACCTGCGAATATTAGCCCCTAAAATTTTCCTTGTTGAGACCTGATATGGTAGAAAAAGATAAGTTTGTAGCCTATGGAAGGAAGAAAGTGTGGAATAGCATAAGAGATAATGGGTCTGCAAGGCAAAAATCCACTGCTTTAATGGAAAATAACACAAGAAATAGTTTGACAATATATCAACAAGAGAAGGCTATGTCAAGACTTACAACATTCTTATTTAATATCATGGAAAGCTACTATCATAAGGAATGCTCTTTAAAGAGTCATTATACATATCTCATCAAGAAATATCACTGAGTAATACTGATAAAAGTTTATAAGATACATAAACACATCAATATGATCATAAAAACATACAATATCATTTGAAATTACAAACTTCAACTGAAGAGATTTAGGTGTGGAAACACATAAGAAAGAACAGCAATACACATATCAAGTTGGTAATAAGTCCTCAAAAGTCTTCTTCAATATCACTAACTGAAAATAATACATTGATCATATGAGTATAAGATTCACAAACCACGAACGTATTTTGCATTGGCCTTCGTCATATATATGCAAGAGATATTATGTTGACATTTGCACAAAAAGTGTGAATTTTTCTAGAGAAGTTATTACATTCCTATATATAAGGTGAGGCTTATCCTTAACCTTAATACAAAGTAGTACAAAATAATAAAAATAAACAACATGATGGCATATATTTCGAAGTGGCTAGAATGATGTGGCAAGCTAGTGGCAGACTGCTCCTCTTTTCTGGTACAACCACTTCCTCAAAAAGTGGAACTAACAACTAGAGTTGACATTTGGATCTCTCCCTAAAAAGTGAAAAACGGAATTCTAAGATTTGGAAGGGAACTTGATCAATTGACACCTGGCAGCAACGTCTTTTGTTGATAATGCATGCATGTAATTACTCCTCAGTAGCACCCTTCGAGACTTGAAAAAAAACTTCCTCCACTTCCTTCATACAAAAACTTAGTAAATAATAGTTGCCCTTCTCAGAATTAGGTAGCTATTGCTAGAAATTTTGTAAATAGTTGTGTTTGTTGATTAAGCCAAAAATTTGTGAACCTCTCCTTATTTGACTTGCCTGAAAGGATTAAATAAAATCAAGTATTCAAGCAACTATTTTGAGAGATGCTGCCTTAGTGAGCCTTTTAGTTACTTTTCCTGTATGCTTCTGTTTCTGAGCTCTAGTCTTCTTGGATTCCTTTCCTGGGCTTTCATCAACATTAATGATTTCATCTCTCAATCTAGGATTAGCAATGAGTTTTCTATTCAGTCTAATTTTATTTTTAGGCCTAGTGTGAGGCCTCTTGAGGTATGGGTTGGTAATATAGGAAACCCTTCTTCTCTTCTGCATCATACTACTAGATTAACCTTCTTCATACTCTGTCTCTGAGAAATATTCATTAGTGTTATCTTATTCGAAGGATGAATATCAGTGAATGATATTCTTATCCTTTCTCCTGCTAGATGTCTTAGATGTCTTGAGAGAAGAAAACAACTGAGCTAGTGTTGGTTCCTCTGCTGAAGGAGTGTCCCTGTTTTCTTCTTTCTCTTCTGCAACTACTAGAATAGAGTGTTGAATTGGAATAGAGTGTTGAACTGGTACATTAACTAGTACTTGAACTGGTACTTCAGGGCTGGCTTCCTCTGAAGTTTCTTCTCCTAGGATAAACTTTCTTATGCCTCTATATCTTGAGGAAGAAGCTCTATTTTCCTCACATGTAGAATTAAATTCCTCACTAGGCTAATTTTTCCCTTTCTTGAATCTCATGGAATGTTCTCTGATGAATGTTGCTAAATTATGGGGTTCCTTTGGAGATTTTATTTTATAAATCCTTTATGTTGGTTGCACCATTGGTATGGGAGTGACAGTTTCAGTTCTAGCTCTGTTATTTGAACTTCTATTTTGTCTACTAGTTGATGGTATGGACTGAGCTAGCTGTGAACTATTTGGCATAGGTGTTGTGCTAGTTTTTTCTTGGGATTTTTTCTTCTTAGGTCTCCCTGCCCTCCTCATAGATTTAATACTACCAAATCCCTCTTCTGTTAGGAATTTATCCCAGGTAGTATTTTTCTTCTTAAGGTGATAGACAATTAACATCTTGATTAAACTCCTATGATAGAGGTTATGCAGGGAATAGTTAAGGATCTTTTGCAACTTCAAAGACATTTTAAGCAAGGATATGTATAGAAAGAAAGGAAAATTCAAAGGTTTGGCACCTGATATGTGAGAGATAAATCTCATTTGGTATTGATGAAAAGAGTATAATCTACCTTCACAAGTAATGTAGCATTGCATAGTGGTTATTAAATGTTTCCATTCTGCCATAAAACATGAAATATGCACAAATGGAGTCCATTTGATATTCACATGTTCATGTTTGAGGAAGGGACTTACTTCTTCTTGCAACATTTTATTCTTGAACCAGCATTCTCCAGTGGCCAAAGTTTTAGTAGCCTTAGCTATAATGGTTTCAGTGATTTTGAAAGTCTTTCTCCCAAGCTTGACTTTCTCCCCATCAAAACTCTTGGCAAAGGCTTGTGCAAGAGCTACATTTTCTCCAAAGAAATTCTGCAAAAAATTATACTAGCCTGTTGTCTTAAATTGGGGTTTTTCTCTAGCATCAACAAACCTAGTATTTTTTGGCTTAGACCAGTTAACATTTCCACCTTTTCCCATTCTTCTCAACACCTAAGCTCCCTCTTTATGCACAGTTGTTCAACCTGGAGGTAAAACCCTACACCTAGCCCTGATTGTTTTCTTTGGGATGACAAACTAGTTGTTGGAGGATGTAACTATGTTAGATATAATCTTCATAAAGAACCTCTGTCATGAGAAAAGTGAACCTAACTCTTTGAATCTGCACCTTCAATCACAGCATGGTTTAATGGCACAATTTGAAATGATTCAAACACGATCGCCAAGTCACCCCATAACACATAACACTCCCCTACATCATTTAATACTTGATACCTTGTACCTTTATTTCTACTTCAACCTTAATAATGTAGCTTTATGTTAGCACCATCAATAATATAATCATACCCCTATAATATTTCTTCTAAGTGAAAAATAATTACTCTTTTAAAAATAATAACATATCATAACATATTCTATCTTCAATCAATTTCAAAGGGGAATGATCTTTTCCCTAAAAATACTCCTTGCAGCTCCTTATGCAGTTTCAGAGAAATAGTTGCCTTTATCTCTGTGTTGCAATGTAAACAAAATTCAAATAAATATTTTCCCTTTTCTTTGTGTCACCAATGAAAATAGGCTCCTAAACAAATAGCTACCCTTTTATATGTGTCACCAATGTAACCTTCAAAAGGGTAGCTATTAACCCAGAAAGAGAAACTATTATTTTATTACTAAAATGACCAATAACATTTGACACTAACCTAACTGAAAACAATGTTTTCAACTTATTTTATGAACCTAAGACACAATACCACCTATAAAACTTAAAAATCTTTTTGTTTTTTAGACTCTTTTTGGATTTTATTGAAAATGACTAGAACTATGACATAGGCCAGGGAACAAGAAAAATTCGAAAACGGTGATATAATGGCGGTCAGACTATTAAAATTTGCAGTTCTAATAGTGGCTCCTATTGGGGATGGATTCCTCACCATGAGGCTTCAAGGACTGTAGACTCAGTGCCTTAAAATTTTTAGGACTCGAAAAACTTTAGGAACTTATGAATTGAACTAAGATTTCATTGACTAGACTCAAGATTGACAATATTTACAGATGCAAGTGCCATTGGGCATGGAGATTTATTGACACATCACTTTGGATATTTACAATGGAATGACTAACTAAATTATCAAAAATATAAATTTTTAAGAAAATGACCATTAACTGGACCTCTAGTCAGTTGATCATCATCTAGATGCTTTAGCAGAAATGTGTTTTTTTCCAAAACTTGAGCAATTTTGAATATCCCAAACCATAAATTTTCGAACTTACCATGCTTTTCATGGTCTTCTCTCCTGACATCCCTACGCAACACCAAATAATTTTCCTGAAATAATTTCTGATTTTCTCTTTTATCAAAAAAATATTTAACTTTGGTTTGATATTTCTGTACTTTGTCCATTAGTGATTCTCTGATTTGATGAGCTTCTATCAGCTGCAACATTCTCCTTTGAATTGGATTTTCATCATCGATTTCATCTTACAGAAAATTCAAAATAGGAAGAGCTAATTGCAATGGCATTAAAGCATCATTACCATAAACAAGTTGAAAGGGAGACATTATAATTAATTTTTTTCTGCTTACCCTATTTGCCCAAAGAGCATGAACTAGCTGAGTGTCCAAATTTTTCTTATTTTCAGGCAACATCTTCTTAATGATTCTCACCAAGATTTTATTGGATGACTTAGCTAACCCATTACCTTGAGGGTAATAAGGTGTAGAACGAGTCAATTAAATACCATAATTCTGACAGAAGCTATTAAACTTAGTGGACTTAAAATCCATTTCATTATCAGTCACTAATTTTTTAGGACATCCAAATCTAGACATAATGTTTTCCAGTAGAAATTTGACTATTACTGTGTCAGTGGCATTCCTGGTTGGAACAACTTTGATATACTTAATAAAATAGTTTGTAGCTATAAGAATACATCTATGTTGTCCTAATGAAGGTAGATGAATTTCACCGTTTAATTCTAACCCCCACTGCTAGAAAGGAACATATGCTGAAATAGGAATAAGAGGTAATGGAAGTACCTTCTTCTTACCAGCAAAATTTTGACATTCAACACAAGTCTTTAATTTGTAAAAAAGATCAGAGAAAAGAGTTGGCCAATAATAGCCATCTCTTAAGATTTTTTTTGCAGTACCTTTCCAATAAAAATGTCCACAACACACCCCTGCATGTATCTCTGAAAAAATCTCCTATGACTCAACTTCATCCACACATATTAATAAGAATCCCATAGGGTCTTTCCAATAAAGATGGTCTTCCAAAATTAAATACTTAACAAATTTCAATTTAAAAAATCTTTTTTACTTCTCCATTTCAAGGGGACATTTGAAATTTAACAAAAAGTATAGTATATCCTTATACCAATTTGAATGAAAGATTTCAGGATAATCAGATATACCTTCTCCATCATTTTCCTTGGCTACCTCCATATTCAGATCTAGAGCCTTACAATTAGATTCAGACATCAAGCAAGCTAAGCCTTGTCCTTTTATCAATTTATTAGATCTGATCTCAATATCAAATTCCAGAATCTTGGTTAACCATCTTCCCCTCCTCCCATATGTGTCTCACTACAGCAATACATCTTTGACAGTAATATTTGTCACAAAAGCAACAATTTTTGAATGTAACACATAAACTCAAAAAGGCTTTAAAGCCTTAACTAGTGCATATGCTTGTTTTTCAATAAATTTGTAATTTAATTCAGTATCTCTTAAAGCACGACTAAAAAATGAAATAGGTTGTTCTAAACCTTCCTTGTTCTTTTCTAACAAAACAGTTGCAATTGTTTCTTCTGAAGCATAAGAAAAAATCATAAAATATTTTTCAAAATCAGGGATGATTAAAACTAGAGCTTCAGTCAAGGCATACTTGATTGCTGAAAAATATTTTTTTTCTTCATCTCGCCACTTGAATTCTGCATCTTTCTTCAGCAAGACATATATGTGTTTGATCAGCTCTGAAAAATTTGGGACAAAGCACCCCAAAAAAATATTTTCCCCAAAAAATTACTACAATTCTTTTTTATTCCTTGGCAAACCAATCTTTTGAATAGCCACAACTCTCCCTAGATCAATACAGATACCACTTTCTGTCACAATGTGTCCCAATAATTTCCTTCTTGAATAACAAAGCATCACTTCTTTGGGTTTAAGGACCAACCAAAATTTCTGCATTTGTTAAAAACTTGTTTCAAATTTTTCAAATGATCTTCATCAGATTTTGAAAAGACTATAATGTCATCCAAGTAAATGACTACAAATATGTCTTTTTCTCCTGCAAAGGCAATATCCATTGCTCGTTGAAATGTTGCGCCTGAATTCATTAGACCAAGTGGAATTTTGTTGTACATGAATGTTCCCCAGGGTGTAGTAAATATTGTCTTTTCTCTATCTTGTTTATACACTGAGATTTGATTATACCCTGAAAAGCCATCTATCATTGACAATCTCTTGGAGCCTACAACTTTCTGCAAAATACAATCCATCTTGGGTAATGGATAGTTATCCTTCAATGAACATTAGTTCAAATTACGAAAATCAACACAAATTATAATTTTGACATTCTTATTTTGAACCGGGGCTATATTAGCTACCCAATTAGAAAATCTTAAAGGCAGAATTAACTTTCTTCCCATAATTTTCTAATCTCTTTTTCAATGATAGGGAGAAACATGGGATTGATATGCCTTATCTTCGGTGCTACGGGCTTTTATTTTTCTTTAAGTGGAATTTTATGCTCCATTATGCCTCTATCATAGGTCTTCAACTCACTATAGGACCATGCAAAAATGTCTGCATATTGTTTCAACAACTTGACATATTTTGTTCTAGTTTCTAGAGAAATAAATTTAGAAACTTTAGCTAATTTAGGTTGATCTTCTATACCAATATTGTAGTCAATTGTACTCTCTCCATCAACTTTATTTTCAGGCTTTAAAAAGACATCATTATTGTCAAACAACCTCTCTAAAGTAACTAGGCCTTTAGGAATGTAGTTAGTTTTCAGATCAATAATGTCTTTCCCAGCCATGGTTTTTTTGAATGGCTTACTGTTTTGATTTTCAACAATGTCGTGCTCATCATCAATTTGAATGTCTACAAACTTTTCAACGCACTCCAAAATTTTATAAATTTCTTTGTCATCTTCAAATACGTGCCAATATATAATATTATCAGGAATAGAAGGTCTATTTTTTATTTGAACATCATATGTTGCCTTGACATCAAGAGGAACTTTAAAATAACTAGCAACAATAGCTAGTGAATTAGCTATTTGATTTTCCTCTCTAGTGACCAAATTTACATTGAATGCTGAAAAATAATGCTCAATCAAGTCCCACACTTCATTCCTATAATTCTTCAATTTGGAAATTTTCACTTGATAGTTGTTTCTCATTTGCCTTATCACCAATTCTGAATCACCAAAAGAAACTAGTTGTTCAAATCCCAAATCTTTCGTTGCCTTCATACCCAAAACAAGCGACTCATATTCAGCAGTGTTATTAGTGGTAGAAAATTGTAGTTTATATGATATAGTTACCCTTTGATGAGTGGTAGAAATGAGAACTACACCAGCTCCTGATCCTTCTCTTGATGAGGCTCCATCAAAGTACAATTTCCAAATCTTTCCTCCCTCTAAATTATGCTCATTTGTATCTTGGAAATGTTGTTTTCACTAATTTCAGGCTGGAAATTGTTATCACCAGTAGCAAGGTGTAATATGGATGACCCCGATTCCTTCTCCTCAACGTATATAGGATGATTTGAGTGATTATGTTAATCACTAATGATATAGGCCATTTGGGTTTCCCTATACAACCTCTTGAATTCTCCTCCAAACACTGGGATTATGGCATATGAAATATCCATCTAAAGGGTGCCTCCCAATTTTTTAGACTAGGATCTGGAAAGCAGCATTCCAAATCTAGAAGGTATGTCTGCAACTACTATGTCCATCACTAAACTTCTCATAGGAAGATGGGTAAGAGAAACAACCAAGTCTTTAATCACTCCTAAACACTTGACTTTTTCAGAATCAACGGTGTATAGGTCATGATATTACTTAGTGATTTCTAATCCTAATTCATCCATCACTTTCTTTGGCATAATATTGTGAGAAGCCCCAGAATCTAATAAACAATTATGCAACAATTTGTCATGTATATTGAGTGAAAGATAGAAAGGTGGTGAATTATCATCATTTTGTTCTTAGACATGACAACATAAGTAAATAGTATGATGTTCATCCTAAATATTGATTGAATCAGGAGTGAGAGGTTGTTGTAACATGCTTTTAAATGACTCTTTGTATGCTGGATTTTTCAACAATTCAAGAAGTGGGATATGGATCTTGATTTTATTCAATTCTGATTTGAAACTAAAATAAAGAAGATTTGATTCTTTAATTTCTAAAGAAATTTTGATGATTAGGGCAGAATTATAAGGTGGAGGGACATCACTGACTTTCACCTTTTGTTTAGTAGCTTGTTTGTCAGAATCTGATTTTTGTTGAGGTTGTTGGACAGGACCTTTGGACCTCTGAGGATAATTTCTATTTTGAGTTTCTTGTTGTTTTTTATCATTTTGTGCATGAATTTGAGCATTCTCATTATCTGAAATAGATATATCCTTGACTGGTCTTCATATTCTTGAAAATTCAAACAAGTTAACTGTGATGTTTCTCCTACAAGGCTTATGTTTTCATTTTCTTCCTCATGTTCTTGTTGCTCTTCTTCAGCAAAATTATTCAAAGGAGGCTGAACATTTTGATCATCAGCATTCCTCCTTGAGCATTGTAAGATTTTTTGAGGCTGAAAAGGTCTTCTTAAGGGAGCCCAATTTCTAGTGGCTTTATTTTGATTAGATCTAGTAGCTGGTTTTTTCTCTAACTCCAGTTTTGTCATCTTAGAGGCAATTTATTTGATCAAATTGGACATTTGATTAATATTTTCTTCTGCTATGAGATTTTTGGAGGAAGAGGGTTTTTCTTCTTTCATTTTATTTTTTCCTTTTGCTACTTTATCCTCTTCCATTTTCAATAAATCCATAAGATTATACTGCACTCCAATTGAAGCCTTTTTCATATCCATCAATGTTTGTGCTTTTTCAGCCCTTAACCATAAAGCAAAGTCAGAATATAAAGCATTGGAAAAAGTTATCATAGCTGTGGTTTCAAGAGGCTTAATTTCTTTAGGAATTTTTTGATAAATTTTACTAAACCTCTTTGTAAAATCAACCAATGACCCATGACTCTTCTTTTTTAGAGTTTCAAACCCTATAACGTAGTACACATAGTATTTTCTATCACCCCATTGTTTCAAAAATATTTCCTCCAACTCATCTATTCCTATTATTGAGTTTGGTGGTAGACTTCTAAACCATTTACGAGCTTCTTCATCTAAGCTGTGAAAAAAGAGTCTTGACCATACATCTTCATGTTCAATGTTCTGGTTATCAGCATAATTATAGAAAGCAACCAACTGTTCCTCAACAGAAACTCCTTCTCCCTCTCCTGTGTATTTTGGCATATATTTTAAATAATCCCCTTGAGGAAGACGAGGAAAAGGTTGAGGAAGGGGAAGTGGTGCATATATTATAGCAACTATTTGTTGCATCCTTGTAAGGGTAGTCTGAGCCATGGCTTGTGTTATCACCAAAATTGTACTTTATTGGCTGTTGATCAAACAACTTGGAGTAACTGTTTCAAACCATATTTTGACTGAATATTAGCCTCTTCAGTCTGAGTGGGCTCTCTCAAGGGGGTTTTATGATATTAAATAATGATATTACTAGATGGATAACTCTATGAATTGTGTCTTGGTTTTGTATATTTGCAGGTTGAAAAGATAAATGTTTGCTACCATTGGGCTTTGGAGTCAGTGACAGAGATCTTAATGACAAAGGATCTCCTTGTGGAAGCTAAGGCATGTAGATGTTTAAATGAAAGTAGAATACTCACACACATAATTTACTCAATATATAAATTTTCAAAGGAAGTTAGAGCATGAGAAACATGAATTCTGAGTAATGAACATTAAGATAATGAAAGCAGGACATTGAGAAAGATATACAATAGTTTAATGCTTGAAAGGAAGTCAAAGCATGCAAATCACGAATTATGAGTAATCAAACATTAATATATTGAAAAAAATTAATAAGATACATTGGAAAGTGTTCATGAAAAAATCAAATGAATCTCAGGTGAAGGAGGAAACTAATAGCCACTCTCTATTACTAATCATAACTTGTTTAAAATAGTAGAAGTCAGCAATAACATATTCCAACCTTTGACTAATTCGATGCTTTGTATTTAAATATACATTATTACATCAAGGAAGATCTACCCGATGGCTAGATTCATCGAATTCTTCCAATGACACATCACATAACTGAAAAAAAATATATATCTTCTAACAAGAAACTGACAGCTACACCTTAAAGAAGACATTTCCTAATAGGACTCAAACTCCTATTTATTAGATCAATCTACCTTATCTTTGAAAATTTTATATGATGGTTACAACATAAGTGTCACATACTCAAAAAATCCATAACATAGTTCATCACCACTTTACATATTAAAAACTCTCCTAAACATGTGGAACAAAACCCTATTTTTTAGGAATGCATAATCCTTATCTTCAATGAGATATTTTGTTGATGACCTGTTTCCACAGCACTTTATTTGAGTCATAAATATTTGATGTTAAGGTCCCTTGACATGTTTGAGGATTCCAGCTGTCCAAAAATGCCATCAAGATGCTCCAAAACCTTCAAAAATAGCTTGCTACAAAAACAGGACAGTTTCGTAGTGAACTTTGGTAGTGTTGAAAAATGACTTCCGCACCCAATAACTTTGCTCCTTTTTTATTCCATGGTGTCAATCAAGTCATGACACATCCACACCATTAATCTCCCTTATTGAAAGCTGCAAAAAATTACTTTAGAGGCAAAAAGGCTGCTACAGGTTTTTTCGTAGCGTTTTCCAGTCTTTCAGTCTAGGAAACGCTACGAAAAGAGGAAAGATTGTGTAAAAAACACAGAATTTGCCTATTTCAAAATTTTATTCACAAAATGACCTTATGCTACTAAAACCTTATCTTCTGCATGTTATCGACCTCATCAAACTAATGAGGAACACAATCACCACCACCTTACATATTTAAAACATCTTTGCAGATTTTTCCTGTTTTTTCTGAAAAATAGGTCTTAGAACAGAGCTTATATCTCAAAATCCATCACGTATTTCGAAACACTGGAGGTGGCTTTTGTCAATAAGAATTTTTTGAAGAAAAACCTCTCTTTTTTTTTTGAAAACCATCTCCAGATGTCCAGAATAGGCATTTTAAACACATGTATAAAACAGGAAAACTCTGTTTTCTAAAAATAGGGCCCAAAGACATCCCTGTATATCATAACTGATAGCACATGTGAGAAAATTGAAAGAGGTTATCTTTAATTTCTCTGTGCATGACAATAAACTCTCTCAGTATTTCCAAATTCATCTTTTTTCATCCATAATAATCTCTTTAAACCTACTGCTTAAACAGTCCAAAAACACAACAATTTCCTTGTTAGCTCCAACAGAAAAATAGCTTGAACTGATGCATGCCTCAACGAAGCTAGGGTCCTCCACAAATAGCTTAAGGTCCATGGGCTTCTATCTTATCCACAGAGCCACCTTTTTATTCTTTCTTGTGCATGACCATCTCCTTTTATAACCAAGTTGCCCTCTTAAAAAGGTGACACTTGTATAGACAAATTGGACAGCAAGCTGCTTGGTGAGGTGAGGCAGCTCTTAAACAGTGGCAGTGAGATGCTTCACATGCAAGAATGAACTTTGAATGAAAAATTGTAGCTTATGGTAAGGTTTTATGTTTTAAATGACACATCATGCTTTAATCATGACACATACATGCCAAAGGGGTAAAGATGACCTCAGACATGGCTATGTACCTTTGAATTAACCATAAGATACTCTAATGACCTCCACCCTAACTCATCCAATCATGGAATGAAATTTCATATAGAATTTGACAAGATAGACACAAAAAAAAAATTCGTAGCGTGGTTAGTTCATTTCCTGGCAGTTTCGCTACGAAACTATTAGGCAGTTTCGTAGCGAAAACTGCTATTTTATAGTGCAAAACGCTACGAAAAGAGGAAAAATTGGTTAAAGTGTCCTTTTAGGATTTAAACACTTGGGAGATGGAATTTGACACCTAATTATGACTGATAAGACATTATGTGACCTATATGGAGGTGGGATTGAACCTTAGGATAGGTTAAAGATGAAAGAAAAAAATTGAAAGTTTCCTATACCAACTTTAATGATTTAAAGAGACCTTTTCCTTTTGATGAGTGAAATGTATAACCATGTCAAGTAATGTTTCAAAATTTTATGAGTGATAATAGTGGCTCCACTTGGGATGGTGTGCCCCTGTGGTACACCAAAGAACCTGTAGTTACAATTCTATCCATCTTATTTGAAACAAAACTCTGAAATTTTCCAAGCCTTCTTCAAACTCTTATGGCCTTCTCCTCGGGCTCTGGTTTGATTATTACTGCTGAAAAACCAAATCTGTACATACTAAAAAGGTGCTCAGTCTACTTGAGCTTATTCACACACTCCTACCTACCCTAACAACTACAATATTCATGTTTGATTCAAGCAACATGAAACTTCCAATAAAGCCAGTCAATGAGCTAATCTGACACTTGAACTTCTTGACTACAATTGAACCAAAAGTAAATAGGATACTGAAATAAAAAAGGCAACATAAAATGGATCTGATTTTCACCATAAAAATATAACTGGAAATTTGGACTGTAGAACTCTTCCACGTATTCAGCTATAGGATCACAGAAGACATAGTTTGTTTGATAATCCTCAAGACATTCTATAGTTTTAGATAGCTCATGTATGCTTTCTTTAGCAACATAAGATTTTATTTGTGTGCTATCAAAATTATTTTCAATAACAGTGTATTCTTCCTCAATCTCAAAAGAGAAAGGTAGCAGCACTCTCTCTTTGTGTTCTGGCATGAAATTTTTTTGAAAAGACTGATCTTGATCATGAAGACTATAGGATTGAATTTGATCTTCTAAAACTTCAATGTCTTTCTCAATGTTCTTAGCAACTTCATCCAAAAATTTAATCTTATATTTTGACTTGCACTCAAATGACTTTAGATAAGAAGACAAGTACAAAGAAAAAATTTCATCCACTTTCTCATTAGTGTGATCATCATTCCATTGTTTAAAAACTTGAATGGAAGGAGAGTTTGCCACTAGCTCTATTCTTTCCATCCATGTTTCCAAAAAAATAAGCTAAAAATCTGCAAATGACTTAATAGTTCTTATAGGAAAAATTTCTATCCACTGATTACATTTCCCTTGAAATGAATCATAGAACAATATGATGAAAATGTCTTCATCTTTGACACTAAGAAGCTCAGTAAAGTCACGAAAATATGATATATACTTCAAGGTCAAACTCAAATATTCTCCATTAAATTTTGGACCATTCCTTAAAAAATATGTATCCTTGGGAAAAGGATTTAGGAAACCATAAATTCTTGAAAAATCTACACATGCATACCTTGAAACATGAATGGCAGCATCTAAGTTCTTCGTAATTCCAGTGGAATCACCATGAATCTATGAAATTTTTAATTCTTCAACAATGTAGTCGCTAAGGTATTTGCAACCTCGAATAGATTATGAGCTCCTGCTACCTCCAAGAGTTGAGCTTCACTTTTTTGCACAAAAACTTCAGGAAATTACTCTTCAAACTCCCAGCAGACGCACAAAGATGTTATCACCAAAATTTTACTTGATTGGATGTTGATTAGACAAGTTGGAGCAACTGTTTCAAACCAGCTTTTGACTGAAGCTTATCCTATTTAGTCTAAGAGGGCTATCTCAAGGGGGTTTTATGATATTAAATAATTATAGTACTAGATGGCTAACTCTATGAATTATGTCTTGGTTTTGTATATTGGCAAGTTGATGAGATAAAGGCTTGCTACCATTGGGCTATGGGGTCAGTGACAAAGATCTTAATGCCAAAGGCTCTCCTTGTGGAAGCTGAGGCATGAAGATGTTTAAATGAAAGTAGAATTATCACACACATAATTTACTCAATATATAAATGTTCAAAGGAAGTTAGAGCATGAGAAACATGAATTCTGACTAATGAACATTAAGATACTAAAAGCGGGACATTGAGAAAGATATCCAATAATTTAATACTTGACAGGAAGTCAGAGAATGCAAAGCACTAATTCTGAGTAATAAAACATTAATATATTGACAAAAAGTAATAAGATACATAGGACAATGTTCATGAAAACATCAAATGAATCTCAGGTGAAGGAGGAAACTAATAGCCACTCTCTATTACTGACCAAAACTTGTTTAAAATAGTAGAAGTCAACAATAACATATTCTAACCTTTGACTAATTCGATGCTTTGTCTTTAAATAGAAATTCTTATAGAAAGGATGATCTGCCTGATGGCTAGATTCATCTAATTCTTCATATGACACCTCACATAACTAAAAAATATATCTT
Source organism: Pinus albicaulis (assembly GCA_034641835.2). Taxonomy (NCBI): domain Eukaryota; kingdom Viridiplantae; phylum Streptophyta; class Pinopsida; order Pinales; family Pinaceae; genus Pinus; species Pinus albicaulis. The sequence continues at coordinate 164,386,226 of CM076577.1, read as the reverse complement.
CTAACAAGAAACTGACAGCTACACCTTAAAGAAGACATTTCCTAATAGGACTCAAACTCCTATTTATTACATCAGTATACCTTATCTTTGAAACATTTATATGATGGTTACAACATAAGTTTCACATGCTTAAAAAATCCATAACATAGTTCATCACCACTTTACATATTAAAAACTCTCCTAAACATGTGGAACAAAACGTTATTTTTCAAGAATGCATAATCCTTATCTTCAATGAGATCTTTAGCTGATGACCTATCTCCATAACACTTCCTTTGAGTCATAAATATTTTATTTTAAGGTCCCTTGACATGTTGGAGGAGTGCAGCTGTCCAAAACTACCATCAAGATGCTCCAAATCCTTCAAAAATGGCTCGTTACGAAAACATGACAGTTTCGTAGCGAACTTTGGTAGTGTTGAAAAATGACTTCTGCAGCCAATAAATTTTATCCTTTGTTGTTCCATGGTGTCAATAAAGTCATGACACATCCACACCATCAATATCCCTTCTTGGAAGCTACAAAAAATGACTTTAGAGGCAAAAAGGCTGCTACATGTTTTTTCGTAGTGTTTTCCTATCTTTAAGCCTAGGAAACGCTACGAAAAGAGGAAAGGCTATGTAAAAAACACAAAATTTGTCTATTTAAAAATTGTTTCACAAAATTCTATTTTGCTACTAAAACCTAATCTTCTGCATGTTATGGACCTCATAAAACTAATGAGGAACACAATCACCAACACCTTACATATTTAAAACTCTTTGTAGTTTTTCCCTGTTTTTTCTGAAAAATAGGTCTTAGAACAAAGCTTATAACTCCAAATGCATGATGTATTTTTCCACAATGGAGGATTTGTTTTTCAATAATAATGTGATGAAGAAAAACCTCTCTTGGTGTTTTTAAAACCATCTCCAGCTGTCCATAAGAGACATTTGAAAAACATATATAAAATAGGAAAACTATGTTTTCTGAAAATAGGGCCCAAAGACATCCCTATATCGCGCAATTGATATCACCTGTGAGAAACGTGAAAGAGGTTATTTTTCATTGTTCTGTGATTTAAAATAACCTCTCTCATTATTTAAAAATTCATCTATTTTCATCCATAATCCTCTCTTTAAACTTACTGCTCAAACAGTCCAAAAACACAGCAATTTCCTTGTTAGCTCCAACAGAAATTCAAAAAACTTGAACCGATGCATGCTTCAAAAAAGCTAGGGTCCTACATGAATATATTAAGGTCCATGGGCTTCTATAGTATCCATAGAGCCACCTTTTTATGCTTTCTTGTGCATGATCATCTCCTTTTATAACCAAGCTTCCCTCTTAAAAAGGTGACACTTGTAAAGACAAATTGGACAGAAAGTTGCTTGGTGAGGTGAGGCAGCTCTCAAATAGTGACAGTGAGATGATCCACATGAAATAATGAATTTTGAATTAAAAATAGCAGCTTAGGGTAAGTTTTTGTGTTTTAAATGACATCTCATGCTTTAATCATGGCACATACATGCCAAAAGAGTAATGATGACCTCAAACATGGCTATGTACCTTTGAATTAACCATAAGAGACTCTCATTTCCTCCACCCTAACTCCTGCAATCATGGAATGAAATTTCATATCAAATTTGACAAGACAGATAGAAAAACCTTTTTTCGTAGCGTGGTTAGTTCATTTCGTGGCAGTTTCACTACGAAACTATTAGGCAGTTTCGTAGTGAAAACTGCTATTTTACAGTGCAAAATGCTACGAAAAGAGGAAAACTGGTTAAAGTGTCCTTTTCAGATTTAAACACTTGGGAGATGGACTTTTAAACTTAATGATGACTGATAGGACATGATGTGACCTATATGGAGGTGGGTTTGAACCCTAGGATAGGTTAAAGATGAAAAAAAAATTGAAATTTTCCTATACCAACTTGAATGATTTAAAGAGACCTTTTCCTTTTGATAAGTGAAATGTATGACCATGTCAAGCAATGTTTCAAAATTTTATGAGCAATAACAGTGGCTCCACTTGGGATGGTGTGCCCCTGTGGAACACCAAATAACCTATAGTTCCAGTGTTATCCATCTTCTTGGAAACAAAACTCTGAAATTTGCCAAGCCTTCTTCAAACTATTATGGCCTTGTCCTCGGGCTCAGGTTTGGTGATTACTGCTGAAAAACCAAATCTATACATACTGAAAAGGTGCTCAGTCTACTTGAGATTATTCACACACACTCCTACCTACCCTAACAACTATAATCTTGATATTTGATTCAAGCAACATGAAACTTCCAATAAAGCCAGTCAATGAGCTAATCTGACACTTGAACCTCTTGACTGCACTTGAACCAAAAGTAAACAGAATAATGAAATGACCAAGGCAACATAAAATGGATATGATTTTCACCATGAAAATATAATTGGAAATTTGGGCTATAGAACTCTTCCATGTAGTCAGCTATAGGATCACACATGACATAGTTTGTTTGATAATCCTCAAGACATTCTGCAGCTTTAGATAGCTCATATATGCTTTCTTTAGCAACATAAGATTTTAGTTGTGTGCTATCAAACTGATTTTAAAGAACAAGGTATTCTTCCTCAATCTCAAGAGAGAAAGGTAGCAACACCCTCTCTTTGTTTTCTGGCATGAATTTTTTTTGAAAAGACTGATCTTGATCATGAAGACTATAGGATTGAATTTGATCTTCTAAAACTTCAACATCTTTCTCAATGTTCTTAGCAACTTCATCCAAAAATTTAATCTTATCTTTTGACTTGCACTCAAATGACTTTAGATAAGAAGATAAGGACAAATAAAAATTATCATCCACTTTCTCATTAGTGTGATCATCATTCCATTGTTTAAAACCTTGAATGGAAGGAGAATTTTCCACTAACTCTATTCTTCCCATCCATGTTTCCAAAAAAATAAGCCAAAATTCTGCAAATGACTTAACAGTTCTGATAGGAAATATTTCTATCCACTGTCTACATTTCCCTTGAAATGAATCATAGAACAATATGATGAAAATATCTTCATGTCTGACTCTAAGAAGCTCAGAAAAGTCACGAAAATATGATATATACTTCAAGGTCAAACTCAAATATTCTCCATTAAATTTTGGACCATTCCTTAAAAAATATGTATCCTTGGGAAAAGGATTTGGGAAACCATAAATTCTTTAAAAATATACACATGCATACCTTGAAACAAGAATGGAAGCATGTGATTTCTTCGCAAGTCCAGTGGAATCACCATGAATCTATGAAATTTTGAATTATTCAAGAATGGAGTCGCCAAGGTAGTTGCAACCTCGAATAGATTCTGAGCTCTTACTACCTCCAAGAGTTCATCTTCACTTTTTTTCACAAAAACTTTGGGAAATTAGTCTTCAAACTCCTGACAGACACACCAAAATGTTATCACGAAAATTGTACTTCATTGGCTGCTGATTACACAACTTGGAGTAACTGTTTCAAACCAGATTTTGACTGAAGTTTAGCTTATTCAGTCTGAGAGGTCTCTCTCAAGGGGGTTTTATGATATTAAATAATGATAGTACTAGATTTCTAACTCTATGAATTGTGTCGTGGTTTTGTATATTTGCAGGTTGAAAAGATAAAGGCTTGCTACCATTGGGCTATGGAGTCAGTGACAGAGATCTTAATGACAAAGGCTCTCCTTGTGGAAGCTGAGGCATGTAGATGTTTAAATTAAAGTAGAATAATCACACAAAAAATTTACTCAACATATAAATGTTCAAAGGAAGTTGGAGCACGAGAAACATGAATTATGAGTAATGAACATTAAGATACTGAAATCGGGACATTGAGAAAGACATCTAATAGTTTAATGCTTTAAAGGAAGTCAGAGCATGCAAAGCACGAATTCTGAGTAATCAAAAATTAATATATTGAAAAAAAGTAATAAGATACATAGGAAAATATTCATGAAAACATCAAATGAATCTCAGGTGAAGGAGGAAACCAGTAGCCACTCTCTATTACTGAACAGAAACTGTTTACAATAGTAGAAGTCATCAATAACATATTCCAACCTTTGACTACTTTGATGCTTTGTCTTTAAATAGACATTATTACAGCAATGATGATATGCCTTATGGCTAGATTCATCAAATTATTCCTATGACACATCACATAACTGAAAAACATATCTTCTAACAAGAAACTGATAGCTACACCTTAAAGAAGACATTTCCTAATAGGAATAAAACTCATATTTATTACATTAGTCTACCTTATCTTTGAAAAAATTATATGATGGTTACAACATAAGTGTAACATGCTCAAAAAATCCATAACATAGTTCATCACCACTTTACATATTAAAAACTTTCCTAAAAATGTGGAACAAAACCCTATTTTTGAGGAATGCATAATCCTTATCTTCAACGAGATCTTTAGTTGATGACTTGTCTCCATATCACTTCCTTTGAGTCATAAATATCTTATGCTAAGGACCCTTGACATTTTGGATGAGTGAAGTTGTCCAAAACTACCATCAAGATGCTCCAAAACCTTCAAAAATAGCTCGCTATGAAAACAGGACAGTTTCGTAGCGAACTTTGGTACTCTTGAAAAATGACTTATGAACCCAGTCACTTTGCTCCTTTTATATTCCATGGTGTCAATAAATTCATGAAACATCCATGCAATCAATATCCCTTCTTGAAAGCTGCAAAAAATGAATTTTGAGGCAAAATGGATGCTACAGGTTTTTTCGTAGCATTTTCTTGTCTTTAAGCCCAAGAAACACTACGAAAAGAGGAAAGATTATGTAAAAAAAACAGAATTTTCCTATTTCGAAATTGTCTTCACAAAATTCCCTTGTGCTGCTAAAACCTGATCTTATGCATGTTATGGACCTCATCAAACTAATGAGGAACACAATCACCATCACCTTACATATTTAAAACATCTTTGTAGATTTTTCTTGTTTTTTCTGAAAAATAGGTCTTAGAACAGAGCTTATATCTCTGAATCCATGATTTATTTTACAAAACCGAACGATTTTTTTTCAATATGAATGTTATGAAGAAATACCTCTCTCTTTTTTTTGAAAACCTTCTCCAGCGGTCCAGAAGCGGCATTTGAAAAACATGTATAAAACAGGAAAACTTTGTTTTCTGAAAATATGGCCCAAAGACATCCCTGTATCTCCCAGCTGATAGCGCCTGTGAGAAAAGTGAAAGAGGATATATTTCATTGTTCTGTGATTGACAATAAACTCTCTCATTATTTCCAAATTCATCTATTTTCATCCATAATCCTCTCTTTAAACTTACTGCTAAAACAGTCCAAAAACACATCAATTTCCTTGTTAGCTCCAGCAAAAATTCAAATAACTTGAACTGATGCATGCTTCAGAAAAGCTAGGATCCTCCACGAATAGATTAAGGTCCACGGGCTTCTATATTATCCAAAGAGCCACCTTTTTATGCTTTCTTGTGCATGACCATCTCCTTTTATAACCAAGCTGCCCTCTTAAAAAGGTGATACTTGTAAAGACAAATTGGACAGCAAGTTGCTTGGTGAGGTGAGGCAGCTCTCAAATAGTGACAGTGATATGCTTCACATACAAGAATGAATGTTGGATGACAAATAGTAGCTTGGGGTAAGGTTTTATGTTTTAAATGAAATCTCATGCTTTAATCATGACACATACATGCCAAAAGGGTAGTGATGACCTCAGACATGGCTATGTACCTTTGAATTAACCATAAGAGACTCTAATGACATCCACCCTAACTCCTCCAATCATGGAATGACATTTCATATCAAATTTGATGAGATATATAGAAAAAACGTTTTTTGTAGCATGGTTAGTTCATTTCCTGGAAGTTTCGCTACGAAACTGTTAGGCAGTTTCGTAGCGAAAAATGTTATTTTACAATGCAAAACGCTACGAAAAGAGGAAAAATTGGTTAAAGTGTCATTTTCATATTTAAATGCTTGGGAGATGGAATTTGACACCTAATGATGACTAATAGGACATGATGTGATCTATATGGAGGTGGGACTGAAAACAATGGATTTTCAAAGAGATGAATAGAGGAGGTCTTCGTTCACCTTCTAAAGAAGAATTAGATTCAAATGTTGTCTCTTGAGGGGATGAAGTAACTTCAACTTTATTTTTTTGAGCTAAAAATTCAAATAATTCAAAATTCAAGACTTCAGGAACATTCCCTTTTAGTGGATGAGAAGAGAATGACCCGATAACTGGATTTCGAGACAAAGGAAAATACTCTTGCTAAGGGGTATAAAAAGACTGATATTCAAGATGAGTTTGAAGAAAATTTAGAATGGTTTTAAAATCTTCTTCAGTCAAAACATCCCTATGTAGAAAAGGTGCAATTTCCAATACTTATTCTAACTCCCCTTCTGTCAACAAAAAGTATTTTGATTCTTTATTGACACTTATAACCTCCGTTTTTTCTTCTTTAACTGGAATAGTACTTAGCTTAGATTTACTAAATGATGAGTGAGAGAAACTTTCAACTGAGCCTAGGTTAACATCATCTACTTTATTTTCTAGGGAAGTAGTTTCAACTTGAGATTTTTCAGCATAATCTTTTGAAACTAAAACTTCTTTTGATTCTAAAGTAGATTAGGGTACCTTTTTCATTGGAATGTACTTTTTATGTACCTTCTTCACTAATTGAGATGTGGCTTCAGCTGATCTATATTTTTCTTTTTCATCTTTAATGATCTTCTCTTGGTAAGAAACTGGAGTCATAGTAGGTGATCTTTGATTTCCCCTTGTAGTAGGAGGTCTTGAAACTCCTCTTCCTCTTTGTGGGGTCGCCAGGTGAAACAATTTTCATTCTTCTTCAAGTCACCAATCCTTGTTCACCATTAAGAATTGATCATCAACAATTTAAAACAAGAGACTCTGGAGAATACTCTGTTTCAAGGTCTTCGTCTCCCAACAAACACACCAAAGGATGTTAGCACTCGAATCAGCACTTGGACTACTTCAAGTGCTTGACCAGGCACATCCTAAGCTCTAGGGAAATTTAATGATTTGGATTATGTAGTTGGTAGGTGTTTTAAGCTCTCAATCACTAAAAATGGATTTCAGTCAAATTCATTGTCACACTAATGAGGGTATTGAGACATTATATGGTAGAAAAATATAATTTTGTAGCCTATGGAAGGAAGAAAGTGTGGAATAGCAGAAAGGACAGTGGGTCTGCAAGGCATAAATCCACTGATTTGATGGAAAATAACATAACAAACAGTTTGACAATATATCAACAAGAGAAGGCTATATCGAGACTTACACCTTCTTATTGAATATCATGGAAAGTTACTGTCATAAGGAACTCTCTTTAAACAGTCATTATACATATCTCATAAAGAAATATCACTGAGTAAGACTGATAAAAGTTGATAATATACATAAACACATCAAGAGGCTCATAAAAACATACATCATTTGAAATTACAAACTGCAGCTGAAGAGATTTAGGTGTGGAAACACATAACTTAATAAGAAAGAACAACAATACACCATTAGGGGAATTTTGAGGTCTAAAATGGACCTCCTAAGAAAATTATAAAATAATAAGGAAAATAATAAAACAATATTTGATTACATCATCAAATTTTAGAGGGAAAAAATAAAAAACTATTTTTTCAACTCGTATTTTCAATTTATCTCCAAAAGTTTTTACTCAAATTTCAAGCGAGAGTACTCTTTAGATGAAAAATTTAATTCCTCGTCCAAGGAGTACACATGTTTCATACTTTCAATGGACCCTGCTACATGAAAAATGAGAAATACATGAAAAACGTCATTAAAATCATGTGTTTTCATGTATTTCTCATTTTCTGCGTAGCTGGGTCCATTGAAAGTATGCAACATGGGTACTCCTTAGATGAGGAATTGAATTTTGCATCCAAGGAGTACTCCCGCTCGAAATTTGAGTAAAACCTTTGGGAGATAAGATGAAAATACGAGTTGAAAAAGTAGCTTTATTATTATATTATTTTTTAATCTTTTTACCCTTTTACTTAAAAAATGGCGAATCATCCCCCATGGTTGACATCATCATCTTGAATCTTATTGGTTCTTATAAAGTATATTTTGGTTGCACAGTTTTCTTAGGATGCCCATTTCAGACCTCAAAATTCCCCTAATGATATCAAGTTGGTAATAAGTCCTCAAAGGCCTTCTTCAATATCATTAACTGAAATAGTACACTGATCATATGAGTATAAGATTCACAAACCACAGAAATTTTCTCCATTGTGTTTCATCATATATATACAAGAGATATTATGCTAGCATTTCCACAAAAAGTGTGAATTTGTTCTAGAGAAGTAATTAAATTGATATACATAAGGTGAGGCTTATCCTTAACCTTAATACAAAGTAGTGCAACATAATAAAAATAAATAGCATGATGGCATATAGTTCGAAGTGGATAGAATGATGTAGCATGTTGGTGGAAGACTACTTCTCTTTTTTGGTACAAACACTTCCTCAAAAAGTGAAACTAACAGTTGAAGTTGACATTTGGATCTCTCCCCAAAAATTGAAAAATAGAATTCTAAGATTTGGAAGGGAACTTGATCAATTGACACCTAGAAGCATCTTCTTCTGCTGATAATGCATGCATTTAATTACTCATCAGTAGCACCCTTCGAGACTTGAACAAAAGATGCCTCCACTTCCTTCAGAAAAAACCTTAGGAAATAATAGCTTCCCTTTTCACAATTAGGTAGTTATTACTGGAAATTTTGGAAATAGCTATGTTTGTTGATTAAGCCAAAAATATGTGAACCTCTCCTTCTTTGACTTCCCTGAAAGGATTAAATAAAATCAAGCATCGAAACAAATATTTTGAGAGACTCTGCCTTAGTGAGCCTTTTAGTTCTTTTTCCTCCTTTCCTGGGCTTCCATCAACATTAATGATTTCATCTCTCGGTCTAGGATTAGCAATGAGTTTTATATACAGTCTAAGTTTTTTTTATGCCTAGTGTGAGGCCTCTTGAGGTATGGGTTGGGAATATAGGAAAACATTCTTATCTTCTGCATCATACTACTAGATTGACCTTCTTCATACTCCATCTCTGATAAATCTTCATCAGTGGTATCTTCTTCGAAGGATGAATAGGAGTGAATGAAATTCTTATCCTTTCTCCTGGTAGATGTCTTGGATGTCTTGAGAGAAGAAAACAATTGATCTAGTGTTGGTTCCTCTACTGAAGGAGTGTCCATGTTTTCCTCTTACTCTCCTACAACTACTGGAGTAGAGTAATGAGCTGGAATAGAGTGTTGAACTTGTACTTGAATTGGTACTTCAGGGCTAGCTTCCTCTGAAGTTTCTTCTCCTAGGATCAACTTTCTTATGCCTCTATAGCTTGAGGAAGAAGCTCTATTTTCATCACATGTAGAATTAACTTTCTTATTAGGCTGATTTTTACCTTGCTTGAATCTCATGGAATGTTCTCTCATGAATTCTGCTAAAGTCTGGGGTTCCTTTGGATATTTTCTTGTATAATCCCTTTCTGCTGGTTGTACCATTGGTATGGGAGTGACAGTTTCATTTCTAGCTCTCTTAGCTGAACTTCTAGTTTGTCTACTAGTTGATGGGATGGATTGAGCTGGTTGTGACCTATTTGGCATAGGTGTTGTGCTAGTTTGTTCTTGGGAATTTTTCTTCTTGGGTCTCCCTACCCTCCTCCTAGAGTTGATACTACCAAATCCCTCCTCTGTTAGGAATTTATCCTAGGTATTATTTTTCTTCCTAAGGTGATAGACAATAAACTTCTTGATTGAAAATTTATGATAGAGGTTATGCAGGGAATAGTTAGGGATATTCTGCAACTTCAAAGGCATTTTAAGCAAGGATCTGTATAGAAAGAAAAGAAAACTCAAAGGTTTGACACCTGAGATGTGAGAGATAAATTTCATTTTTTATTGATGAACAGAGGAGAATCTACCTTCACAAGTAATGTAGTGTTTCATAGTGGTTATTACATGTTTCCATTCTGCCCTAAAATAGGAAATATGAAAAGTTGGAGTCCATTTTATATTCACATGCTCAGGTTTGAGGAAGGGACTTACTTTTGCTTGTAGCATTTTCTTCTTGAACCACCATTCTCCATACTACCAAATCCCTCCTCTGTTAGGAATTTATCCTAGGTATTATTTTTCTTCCTAAGGTGATAGACAATAAACTTCTTGATTAAAACTTTATGATAGAGGTTATGCAGGGAATATTTAGGGATATTCTGCAACTTCAAAGGCATTTTAAGCAAGGATCTGTATAGAAAGAAAATAAAACTCAAAGGTTTGACACCTGAGATGTGAGAGATAAATTTCATTTTTTATTGATGAACAGAGGAGAATCTACCTTCACAAGTAATGTAGTGTTTCATAGTGGTTATTACATGTTTCCATTCTGCCCTAAAATAGGAAATATGAAAAGTTGGAGTCCATTTTATATTCACATGCTCAGGTTTGAGGAAGGGACTTACTTCTGCTTGTAGCATTTTCTTCTTGAACCAACATTCTCCAGTGGCTAAAGTTTGAGCAGCCCTAGCTATAATGGTTTTAGTGATTTTGAAAGTATTTCTCCCAAGCTTGACTTTCTCTCGATCAAAACTCTCGGCAAAGGCTTGTGCAAGAGCTACATTTTCTCCGGAGAATTTCTGCAAAAACATATACCAGCTTGTTGCTACATTTTCTCTGGTGAATTTCTGCAAAAAATTATACCAGCCTGCTGTCTTAAATTGGGGTTTTTTTCTATCATCAACAAGCCTATTATTTGTTGGCTTAGACCGGTTAATTTTTCCACCTTTCCCATTCTTATCAACACCTAAGCTCCCTCTTTACACACAATTTTTCAACCTGGAGGTAAAGCCCTACACGCAGCCCTCATTTTTTGCTTTGGGATGATAAACTGGTTGTTGGAGGATGTAACTATGTTAGCTATAATCTTCACAGAGAACCTCGGTCATGAGAACAGTGAACCTAACTCTTTGAATCTGCGCCTTTAATCACAGTATGGTTTAATGGTATGTTTTGAAATGATTCAAATACAAGCACCAAGTCACCCCTTAACACATAACACTCCCATATATCATTTAATAATTGATACCTTGTACCTTTATTTTTTGCTTAAGCCTTAATAAGGTAGCTATAGGTTAGCTCCATCAATAATATAATCATAACCCTATAATATTTCTTCTAATTCAAAAATAATTTCTTTTTTAAAAAGAATAACATATCATAACATAGAAGGTCTTCAATCAATTTCAAAGGGGAATGATATTTTCCGTGAAAATACTCCTTGCAGCTCCTTATGCAGTTTCGGAGAAATAGTTTCCTTTATCTTTGTGTTGCAATGTAACCAAAATTCAGAGGAATAGCTGCCCTTTTCTCTGTGTAACCAATGAAAACAGGCTCCTGAAGAAATAGCTTCCCTTTTCTCCGTGTCACCAATGTAACCTTCAAAAGGGTAGCTATTAACCCGAAAAGAGCAGCTATTATTTTATTACTAAAATGACCAATAACTTTTGACACTAACCTAAGTTAAAATAGTGGTTTTAGCTTCTTTTATGAACCTAAGACACAATACCACCTATAAAACTTAAAAATATTTTTGCTTTTGAGACTCTTTTTTACTTTTATTGAAAATGACTAGAACTTTGACATAGGCTAGGGAACAAGAAAAATTTGAAAATAGTGATACAATGGTGTTTAGACTATTAACATTTATAGTGCTAACACCCTGAAAAACGTACTAGTTTTGGCATCTCTTTTATACCCCCCTGATTACCAGTGCGATTATTTCCTATATCTCACTATTATCATTTCTATTGTAGCAATGGTATTGGTCCAAAAAGGAAATATAGGTACTAAAAATCCCATTTATTATCTAAGTTGGAACCTTAACAATACCAAAATCAGGTATAATCACATAGAAAAGTTAGCTTTTGCGGTCGTTCAATTTGTGCAAAGGTTTCGCCATTACATATTACTTCAGAAAACTACGGTTGTTTCAGATTGCAACCATATGATATATATTTTTTCACATCAATTTCTAGGGGGGAAGTACTCTAAGTGGATTTTTATTCTACAACAGTTCAACCTAGAGTTCATGAAGTCCAAGTTGAATAAATCCCTAGTTTTCGTTGAACTCATGTGTGACCTTCCTTGCCCTAATTCGGAACCTACATATGAATATTCTATCCCTGACTAGTCATTATTTATGATTTTTTCATCTGACTCGTGGTATGGGGATTTTTTAATCTATCTCTAGACCCAGGGTTTCCGTCCTAATACCTCTTTCTCCGAGCAATAAAATATTCTATACCAATCCTGAAATTATGTAATTATTAGTGACACCCATTACCTTCGTGGTATTTATATGATTTGATAGAGGCGCCTCACCCTTAAGGAGGCTGAGAAAGTCCTTAATGAATTCCACTCAGGGGCATGTGGTGAAAATATATTTGGTTACACTACTGAATAGAATATATTTTGTGTTCATTGATTTTGACCTACTATCTTTCGCGACTGCATCCTCGTCATCTAGAACTATCATGCATACCAAATCTACGATCATAAGATCTATGCTCTGCCTCCTCCATTAAATCTCATTTTTGTTTTTAGACCCTTTTCGAAATGGGCTATCGAATTTATGACATGTAACTCTCACTGGTTGGGGGTGTGGTTATATCATTGTCGTTGTAGCCTACTTTACTAAGTGGGCCAAGGCGATTCCTACATATAAAAACACTAGAGAAATGACTACATACTTTTTCTTCAATCACATTATTTCTAGTTTGGTGTTTTTCAAGAAATATTTACATATCACAGAAAGAATTTCTGGAATCATACAATGATAAAAATAGCTGCTAAGCTAGGAATTTCTCATGAAAATTCCACTCCCTACTATCCTCGGGCTAATGGAAAATTGAGGTTGTTAACAAAGTTATTAAGACTATGCTTCAATGTATGGTAGGGGTCCACAAATCCGACTAGAACTTGCTTCGTTACGCTACCTTGTGGGAATATAAAAACTCATTTAGGACTGCTACTGGCTTTCCACCCTTTCATATGGTTTATGGTCTAGAAGCGACCCTCCCCATCGAATGTGAAATTACATCGTTGGAACTAGTTGTCGAACTTCTTCCTTCCACTTCCATAGAGGAGGAGCGTCTTTTACATCTAACATGTTTCTATGAAACTCACCGCAATGTTTCTTTAGCCAATGAAGCTAATAAAAGATGTGTCAAGGCACAATACGATATAAATTTCAAGCCTAGTCTCTTCTTAAAAGGATACCTGGTTCTCTTATATGACCAGGAGGCTAATAAGTTAGATCCAAGAAAGTTCCAAACCATGTGGCTAGGTCCATACATTTTCAATTGATTCCTTGCAAAAGGGGCCTATGAGTTAGTAGATGTTGATGGAGTTCCACTGGCGCAACCTAGGAATGGGTTGTACCTAAAAAAACACTATGCTTTATATGAGAGTTTCCCATGGCTTCTATTGATCCCTTTTATGTTTGGTTTGCATATGTCGACCTCTCTCAAACAATATATTGGTTATTCCGATGGTGATAGGTATAGTAATCAGAACCTATCTTTTGCAGCATGGGAAATATTTTCTCCGTATGGTGAGCTAGTGAGTATGCAAGGGATTTTCATTGGTCACTCTACTAATAACATCACTGAGTATATCGCATTGGTTGAGCCATTGTCTGATGTTATTTCACATGTTATCTGATGTTTAGTAATTAGGTTGGACTCACAATTCTTAGTGCTACAACTTGCTAATGTCTATTGAGTGAGAAATATCGCCATCCTTTGCATGGTTTTGAGAGTACGTATTCTAGAAATACATTTAGATTTCATACAATATGATTATATTTATATAAATATAAACACATTAGTAGATTCCCTAGCTAATTATGTTTTAGAAAGAAATTTGCAACGAATGTAAATAAGTTTCAATTCACAATATTAAGTTTGGTTTTATAAAAATATATTCCCTGAGACACATATGGCTACATCGCCCATATGAAAATCTACATGCAAATATATAAGTATACAAATCAATGGTGCTCATGATAAAATGAAATTTCACAAGCTATCTTGTGCAGTAATCAACCAATATGGCTAGGAACTCTGATAGTGTGTTATTGAAGTTGCATTAGAACTTGGTCCACCACGGTCTCATCAATCCCATGTGTCATCCCCTACATGTGGCACTCCACCTCTGATAGGTTCTCAGCTACCTCAAGATACTGTAGTGCATCAAATCCTACTACAACAAAATATAATGCTTCCACTGCCTCCTCATGTGGTTGTGTCATTGCAGGATGGAGATATGGAGCACCTACTAGTCAAACTGGTCCAATATATACATGAAAACATCAAAAGTTTAGTCTCAAAAACATTAAAAAACACAAAAAATGAAAAATTTTAAAAACTTAAATGGCTGAAATATTTTACCTGAAGCATCCCATTACTCACCCTAAGGAAGAACAAGCTCAGGATCATAATGGGAATAAAACCCTACGTAATGATAATCATTGATCATAATGAACTATCTACACAGCCACCCAAAAGAAGGTTGTTGATAAGCTTATTGCCGACGGACCTCCATGTTGGGCCATATGATCTATCAACCTCCTCATCCATGGGTCCCTCATATTGATAGGCTCGAGTATAATCTGTTGAGGTTGTGCTATAGGGTAAAATGCTTGGTTGGTGGTTTATGAATATCCCTCTCAGGGATTTTCGGTGCCCAAGGCAGACTGTAATATTAGTTATAAAGTTCCAAAGGTATTGCATACATGTTCATACTAATATATAATTGAAAAAGAAATATTTGGAATGATTACCTCTTTACAGATAGCAGATCCTATGGAGAGCGTTATGCATCGGGGTAGGAGTCCTTCCTCACCGGCTCCAAATCTAGATCCTTCAACCAATCAAAGCACCCTTGTAATCTTCACAACATTATAGCTTCTTAACAATTAAATCAATATATAATCAACATTAACCTATGCAGATGTAAGCCATTCATATCATGCTACATAGACAAATGAAAAAAAAATGTGACACTGATGCATCGAATGGACAAAACAGATACAGTTCTATTGATTTATAAAAAGGAGGATTACAACCATCAGTTGTACCAAGCCCTCCTCAGCCTTCCAGTTCCTCTCTCTCTTTCTCTGTCTCCGAGTGTGATGATGCTAAAGGTAGAGAGTCCTCAATGAACCTCTTCGATATTCAAGCCTCACACTACAACAATGAAATTCTACTCCACACATATTCAAACCTTCGACCTTAAACCAAAAGCCCACACCTCCAATTTATAGGAAATGGAGAGGACAAACCTTGCCAAATATTTCAACCAGTTCAAATCGGGAAAGATCTAGATTTGTCCCAGTTTTTCTTTTCTTTTTCCTTCCATACGAGTTCAGTTGTGTTTGGAAATGTATAATAAAAGGTTTGTGCCATTAGTTTCTAATTTTGAAATGACTCTTTTTGAGGAAAAGCTGGAAATGCCAGTCAATTTTCCGCAAGATGTTTCCCTTTTCATATTCAAACATGGATAACGCTACCCCTTGGGCAAGACAAAGTGTTACCCTAGGCATTAACACTCCCTTTGCATGGCTAGGCTGCGTTATAACTCTGCCTAGCTGTTCTTGGGGTGCGTTACCTTGGAAAAAACGGGTCTTGTCTAGGTCATTTTCTTCCTTCCATGATACCTTCTCCTCTGAGCTGATGAGGAGGTCATTTGTCCTATAATAGATGCCCCCTAAAGTGTGAGGTCAGAGGTGAAGACAATGGCCGAAATACTTTATAATAAGTGTAGTAGAATGATAGGAATTGGAGGACTGAGGAAAACCTGAAACAACAACACATGTCAGAAATATAGTATCTGTCTTGAGTCGGGCATTCCCATGCTCAGTAGCTATATCAAAATGATTTCTCCAAAACAGAGATATGACCAGTGTGTCCACCGATAAGCACAATGTGGAAGCTTCTACCATGACAGGATCAAACTAATAAGTTGTCTCTGAAAACAATATTGCAACTTGGGAGAGGAAACACAACTGAAATGATGTAAGCCTCAACCCAATGTCTTGGTTGCCACTTCACTAAACTACATATTTTCGCACATGTGAATGAAGGAGTTGTAGTTGAACATGTAGGAAATCGTTTGATTACCAGTCAATAACAAAAACTATTAATAGATGTGAGGGTGGCCACAGATAAGGATGATGGTCCCCAAGATGCACAGTAAAATCTAGCGAGTGCAAATAAAAGGAGTTGATGTCGAACACTCGTAGAATCATTCGATCGGGAGCCAATAATCAGAACCCCCAACCAAACAAAAGGTGACCTGCCACTAATGTATGCAAGTACCCTGGTACTAATGTGTTTCTGGATTAACTTCCTAGATAATATGTTGAAGTTGATAGGAAGAGATATGTCGAAAGGTAGGCACTGAGGCGTCTCACATAAGTCAACACGAAACGAGAAAATATGATTTTGTTTTGGAGATAGTTAAGAGCAAATGGCAGTAACTGACGACAAATAATTTATGGTATATGATGGCTTGGATGATATAAGGAGAAGTAGATAGTGGGATCCTCTTGAACAATAGAAGGCATAGTAACAGGGTACCAGGCAACTTAAGCTTAATGAACACCAAAGAGTGCTAGGATTTACCAATGCAGGAACATTGGCATATGAAGGCTAAACTCATAGATGGTAGGGTTTCGTTAATTGCGAGTGAGTTTTCTCGGAAGTTCCATGTTCAAGATTTTGTGTTGCCAAATCGACCTTTAAAATATAACAGAATAAGTATCCACTTTGTCCAAATTTTTACCCATCTGATTAAGTTTAACGAGTCCATATGGGCAAACTCGGTGATATTTTCATATTTAGAGAGTCTAAAAAACATCGTAAAAGACAACTCCAAGGGGTACCTTTGTCATGTTTGATAACAGGGCATGACGAATGGAAAATAATAAGCCTAAAACAGTTCATTTTCCATAAGTTAGTCCATTGAATCCGGATAAAGTGATAAACCTATGTTCAATGGACATCTACCTCATTTTTTTATGAGTACAAGGAGACAGAGTAAACTCAAAATTCTTCGTGAAATTTTAATGAGTCCGACGAAGAAAAACTCTATGATCTCCTTGAATTTTTAAGAGACCAACGGAGAAAAACTTGGTTACTTTTTCGGTTTTTTAGCGAGCTAGAAAAATATGGAAAAGAATGGCTCATATTTCTTCATCGTAGTAGTTTAATGAGCCCGACGAAGGCAACTCGGGGTTTTTTTAGTTTTACGAGCTAGAAAAAGTCCCTAAAACAAAATCTCGTTGCTTCTTTGTGTAATTTTAACGAGCCCAAAGAAGAGAACTCGAGGTTTTTCAGTTTAAAGAGCGAGAAAAATACCATAAAAAGAATGCTCGTAGCTTCTTCGTGTAATTTTAATGATCCCGAAGAAGAGAACTCGATGTTTTCCAGTTTTACGAGCGAGAAAAGTACCATAAAAATAATGCTCGTAATTTCTTGATCTCTTTCTCATCAATAGAAGGATCTATTTCACGAAATTTCTCGTAAGACCAAGAAAAAACACCCCTCAATTCCTTGAAAAGGGATGTGTAGCATGCAATTTCCTCAGGACTGCAATCATCTCCAATCTGTATATTTTCCACGATACCCGTTTCGACCGAGATATCGATGAGCCTTTCCATTGGAAAGATTTCCCATGTTCTCTTCTACGTCAATAGTTTGAAAAGTCGTGTAAGCAGAGGGAAAAACCTCAGGTGGGTCAAAACATGGGATTTGAGTAGTGATCGCGTCCGAATCAAACATTGAAGCACTATGATGGAACTCTCCCCAAGGTCGTTCTTCTGGAGACATGATCTCTCAAATAGTTTCGTCTGTGGAAAGGACTTCATCGAGGAGATCCTTAGATGGAACAATGATGGGTGAGAGGGTGGTACGATTGGTCGAAACCAAAGCAGTGGAGGGTTCAGATGCTATTTGGATGGCTTGATAAGCCAACTCGACCAGTGATAGTGGCATCTGATCTCCATAGGAATCAATTTCTGAAGGCGCCGGTAGGATCCATGGATCGATATAGCCATCAACAATGGTGGATATCATTGCAATCATGTGTGGAACCTCAGGTGATTGGAGGGGAAAGAAACCCATCGGGGAATATGCCTTCATAATACTGGTACCAACGTTGACATACGACTCAAGAACGCCTCCTACTAAGGGTACAATGCTACTAGGTAACGTGGAATAATTGGGGGTGAAAAAGGATAACTGATCCACTGTAACTATTTTCCCATCTAATGGAAAGAGGATGAGTCAGAAAATCGAAGAGACAATGGTAGTCATTACGTAAGATCAACTACGACCCAGCAACAGATTACAGTCGAGATGACCCAGCAAGTGAAATGGGAAAGCTAGCAAGGTAGCCTTTCGGGAGGAAAGTGTGGCCATTGAAATATTTAAGGGAATTCGACGGTGAAGACAAAGTGGGAGAACCCAAAGTGAGCTAGCACACAGATGACATAACACAGGTCGAAGCACCTTCGTCTATGACATTGCGATGGATTGGTCTCCCTTTAGACACAACTTGTACCTGGAAAGAAAGTTGGTGTGAGAGGCAAGGTTTGGATTTCTCCATGTCGAAAATGGCTAGCATAGAAGCCTCGGGTCAATTCCACCAATGGCCGAAAGCAGAGCTTTCCTTTGCACGAGGAACATTTGCAATACTTAAAGTACAAACATGGTTGATGGTGCTTGCACCAAATCTTCTACAATGTTGTATTTTTGGGCTATAATATTACCAATTATCCATGAGCTAGTTGGAATATTAAATTTTGTTTTTTTGTCTTGTTTTATGAATAAGAGGACAATGGAGGTCCATAATTCCCCTTTATGATGAATAAATCAATGCCAATGTAAAAGGAAAACATCTTGGCAGCTTAATTAAGCACCCTTAATTGTTAAAATAGGCTGGAACATCTTGACTGGGTCAACTTTGACCAAATCAACAACATTGTCATGGAGGAGTGGCAATCAATGAGGGACAATGCAGTTTTAGATGGAGACACCTTGCAGGGAACTAGGGCCATAAATGAATGGGGCTTAGGGTTTGGAAGCTCACACCTTATAAAAGGAAGAGGATGGCAGCCATATTCATGATGTTTATGTATTGGTGATTACATTTCTCAATATATGGTGTGTTTAGACATAGAACTTTCTTTGGTTGTTTAGCTGAGATTGCAAGTGTTGTTTAGCACTGGGTTTTCCTGATCGTGAATCCCACCTCTTCCATTGAGAAGCTCTTGGAGGAGTCTTCTACTTCACTTCCACTATCAAGCATTTGGCCAAAGCTTCATCCTACATCTACAACGCAGATCCTGTTGAGGGTTGAGTTGTTTTGCAGGTTGCAGCAGTGGAGACCATATTTGGGTCACTTCAGTACTTATTTTCAGTGGAGAAGGGTTCCTTTCCATTGGGAGGACATTAAGGAAGGCCCTTGTGCATATTTTCAGATCTTGGCATCAGGCCACATATTTATTTGCCACTATAGCACAGTTTATTTCCAGATCTGCGTTATTTTGAGGGAGGAGTTGCAAGGTGGTTTCAGTACACCATTTGGAGAGGAGGTTTTCTAGTGAAGGGATCAACCTTTCATCTAGGATATCTATTGGAGGAGGCTGCATTATTTCTTATATCAGATCAGCCACACTTTCTAGATCTATATGTTGCAGTGGATATTTAGCCATAGGGCTTAGATTCCCATCTTGTATATGGTGTGTTTGTGAAAAACCTTGAGGGGTTCTTCATTGGAGGTTGTATAGTGCCTAGATCTGTATTAGATCTATATTTTGTGGCATATATCAACCCCTTTTATTTTTTATATTTACTTTTTGTAGTATTTCCTTTTAAACAACATTGTAGCAGTCTTCTAGCTCTTTGATATATAGTAGCAACACCTCTTTTGAGGGTTTTGTCCATTGGAGGCTTGTTTTATCTTATTGTACATCTTATGGCCCATTTCTTATGCATATTTTTCTGGTGTTATAATGAATGAAAGGTCTCCATATTATCCTCTTGCTTTTATATGATGTTTAACACTGTTATTCTAGCATTTTTCACTATATTCCTGCTTTTCCCATTTGGGAATATTACAGTGGTACCAGAGTATAATCTTGGCATAGCCTGTGCATCTTGAAAAGCCAATATGTCATTTAAAGAATGAAATCCTCTTACTGATAGAGAGAAGAGGTATCAAAGAAGAAGACACCTGAATTTTTACTATACAAATGATAGAGAAGACAAGGATAAAACCCATTTATCTGGAGGAGAAGATGAAGAGAAAGGGTTTCCTAAGATTCTTCTCAAAGCTATGCAAGACATTGCTAGAGAAATAAAGGATATGGGGATGGATATATATAAGGAATCCCCTAAAGGATTTCAACATGGTGAAGGCTCCAACGTTTCTCATCACTGGAGTGATCAACCAGTGCAGCAACAACAAGTTTCCCAATGCTCTACAATGCCTACATTCTTGGTAGTGGGAAATGAAGGGTTTCAAGAAAAAGAATCCCTTGAAGACTATTTCATGGAGTATGAGTCTCAAACTCATATATTCAAGGACCATTTGAGTTTTCAAGAATTTTGTCAAATCAAGGACAATAGGAGACCCAGGCATCACAATAGAGGTGGAGGATTGATTCAGAATCATTATCTACACCGCACTATGGGCATATTTTTCTTACCCAACTTTGATGGGTCATCTAAATGCACTGCCAAATCATGGGTAGAGAAGTTTGACATCTAATTCTAGTTGAACAAAGTTCCATATATCTAGGCCATTAAGATAGCAACGCTACACCTTGAGGGTGAAGCACATGATTGGTGGTTCCATGGCTTGTCTACATTGGGTCATGCCAATGTGACTGCATATTCAAAGTTCACAAGGAGGTTGGTGGAGAGGTTTGATAGAAGAGATCCTAAAGCACCATTCATGGGGCTTGAAAAGTTAAAACAATCAGGTAATCTAGAAACTTATATTTCTGAATTTCTAAAACTTTCTATTATGGTTCCTGATTTATCTATAGCAAGAAGCATCTATATGTTCATTGATGGGTTAGATTAACCTCTACTTGGGTTGGTTAAGTCTACCAAGCCCATTTTTTGGTCTAAAATGCAGATGAAAATTAGAGTTTTATTTACTATCAATCCAGGTAAGTAAACTTCGAGGATCATCCAATATATATGGACTTAGAGACAAACTAAACTAAGCTAGGTGAAGAAATGCCAAAGCTCCCTTACAGGGGGTTTTTCATTAGGATCTCCAACACCTATTTAGTTATTTAATCAAAATGAAATCTAAAGACATTGTGATAAGTGTAAGAAATATTAAGGCTCCCTTACAGGAGACTATTCATTAATATTTCTAATCATCTTAATCAACAAATTATTTAAAATAATGAAATTAAAGCACTTAAACCTAATTCTAATTGATTGCATGAAATCTTAAATCTCTCTTACAAGAGACTATTCATTTATATCTCAAGCATATAAATCAGAAACTTAAACTAATGAAATAAAGCATTAAATAAAAAATCAGATTCATTGAAGGAAACATTATTACTTTTGTTGGAAATACTGAGAAGGGGGGGTGAATCAGTATTCCTTTCAATTAGAGCATTAGTTAATCTTCAATTATTATCAGTGTTTGTACAATGATAGCATAAAAAAAGAGGAACAAAAATTCACACATTGTTTAAGGTGGAAACCCACTCTGGGACAAAAACCACCTAATGCTTTTCTAATAATTATTTAATATTAAACTCCAATTGAAAATAAAGCTCCAACTTCTTAGAATCTAGAAAATCATTCTTCTCCAGCTCCCACTGGATGGATGCTCCAACGCCCGAAATTCTTCAGTAGTCAACTGAATGGATGCCCCAACACCCAATGAGCTACAACTTACCCTAGCACCACCCTACCACCCTATAGAAGAATAAAAGAAGAATGGACTCTCGTATCAGGGAAAATGGTCCACTTTACAATGATATAGAATGATGCAGAAGAAGAAGATATACTAGAACATAACCCCAACTTTGACGCAACCACCTAATTATGATCCTAGACCTCCCAACACTACCTCTTCAACCATTGGCAGATACACACTAGTAAAATTTGTACAATAATGTATTTACAATGACTAAGTACAATGATACCTTTACAATGATTGTATGTAGTGCTGCCCACTTGAAGACTTCATATGATAAAATTCTTGTTGTTATTATGCACCTTGGTTTCTTCTCTTGTCATGCTACCCTCTGCTAAACCTTTCTTTTCTTTTCTGCCATAGAAAGTCTGGTCCTTTGCAACCCTTGAAAACACATGATCTACCTTTTTCTTGCCTTCTAGGAGCTCGAAATTGAATCTGGTGTATCTCTGTTATTTCAGATCCTCAATATCTTATTTTCAGTCCTATAGTATTCCTATGAGTCTTCTTTACAATTCCATAGGTCTGACCGAATTTTGATTCTTCAAGAGAGAGTTATGCCCAATCTCTCAAAATGCCCTAATTATGAACTGTTTCCAAAAAGTGCACTTGTGCGGCATGCCACGTGTCACTGTTTCTTCATTTGGCTCTGAAATTGATAGAGACAAAATTACAGGTTGTGCATTATCTGGCACTTTTTACGGCATTCCAATCTGATACTCAAAGAGAGAGTTATGACGATGTTACCAAGGTCACTTCTTTGAGATGAATTTCAGGAGCCTGCAAAAACCCTGACTTCCACAAATCATATCTCCAAAAATATTGCGCACCTTGATCTGAAATTTTTACAGAATCTTCCTCAAGATTTTTGCTTCACCTCTTTAACATTTCAGATTTTGAACCTTTGTATAAAAAAAATTAGAGCGAAAAAACCACAATGACCTATTTCATATGGTCGAATCCCTTGCATAAGGAGGAAATGAGGATCACAATTTATATAAATGCTTAAGTTGAGAGGGGCTTCAACAAGTGAACATGGGAGGGATTTTAGGAGCTTAAAAAATATTAATTATGACTTTTCAATGACCCATGCCCCAACCCCATGGGGTTTTAGCCCACTAAATGGGGGTAAAAACTTCAAACATGAATATCTCTCAAACCATGAAGAATTAAATGGCGGGCCATATATAAACGAAAACATCTCGACAAGTAGAAACCATCAAAAGCATTATTGACCCAGAATATATTAATTTGGTAGGTCAAAATTCCTATTCAATATTGGGTTAGCCCCTGGTGCTGCTTGGGTTGACATCAATGAAAACTGTTGATCAACAACTTTCTTACGAAAGGTCATTCGTTAATATTCCAAACATATGAACCTAATAAATTAATATAATGAAATTCACAAAAAAACATAAAATAAAAGCCTACTAAAATAAAACTAATGAAATTCACAAACAAACATAAAATAAAAGTGTACTTGCTAGGCAATGGGGATCCTTCCAAGGATTCACAAGCATACCAAAAAGAAAAGTCAAATGTAGAGGATCAAAGAAGCTCTGTCTTATTTATCATCAATTGCAAATTGCAATTGAAACCATTACATTGATTCTCCAATATAACTTCTCACTACCAACTTATAAGATACTAAGATTACAACTCAAGATTAATACTACAAATGAAGATTACAAATGAAGGAGATAACACTCCTATTTATACAAAAGCCATGATAACAAAATCATAAATGTAAATCCACTATTCCCTCTTTTGAGCCACATATTTCTCAACCAATGGTGACACATAACCCTATCCTCCATGATCTCCTCCATGAGGTCCATGATCTCCTCAAATTCGAATTTGAACATAGAGTGCCACATAAGGGTGCCTAGGAAGCTTCTTTTTTACCTACACATGTCAACAAACTCATTCTAATTGTTAGGTATAAGTATAAGCATATTATTTTCTAAAGTTTAACCACAAATCCACTTAAAAATATTAAGAATTAATAAACTTTGGAAAAGCATAGTTATAACCCAATGATGAGGTAAATGTAATGATGTGGAGGTGGAATGAAGGTGACATGAAGGTAATATGGAAGTAATGGTGAATAATGGAGTGAGAATAGGGACTATTTTGAGGTCCAACATACCCCCAAACTGAAGGTATTTCATGTCCTTATGCAATCTATTACATTTCTTTTTGATACTTGAGCTTTGGCTTAAACTCCGCATGATATCATTTACTTAACTTTTGCAAAGTGTTTTTGATGAACTCCAACTTGGTTGGTTCTTATGTTTCAACCATATTTTGTTTGTTGCATCCAATTTTAATGTATGATCTTTGCATATTGATAATGTGATTTTTATTGCAGAGTATTTTTGTTGGAATGCATCATGGTTGGTTCTTGTGTGACAACCATGATTGTGTTGGCATCCAATTATCTTTTAAGTATTTTTTGAAAAGCCATTTATATGCTCATGATGATGTAATAGTAAATATATTTTGAAAGTATGTGGGCTTTGAATGTGATATGAATGTTTTGAATGTTATATGAATGTGGCAACATATGAATGTGAATGTATTTCCCCCCTCAATTGATGGTTTTGGAAATTTGACAAAATGACGAAAGGAAGTGAAGTTTTTTTCCAAAAATTATCATTCTAACTTTTCAAGGAATTAAATGGTTAAAAGTTAGAAAATATCATACCTTAACTTACCCTTTCAAAAATGGATGAGAGTTGTGCACGTGTGGTTGAAAAATTATGTTCATAGTCTTCTTTACTTGGTTGTGAAAATGGTGGATGAAATCAAAAAAGTGAATTTTTATTGTTGCTGCATCTACTACTAAATCTACTGCTGGATCTTCTGCTGAATGTTTGGAATCTGTTGCTGAATGCAGCTGAAAATGTATAAGGCTTGGAAGGTATAAAAAAATCAGAATTTACACTTCCCCCCCCCAACATTATTTATTTACTTGTCCTCAAGTCATTTCCATCAAAAAAACTGAAAAACAATGAAAGGAAATCTGCTTCATCTGTTACAAAATATGGGTCTTCAAGTCTTAAACGCTCGATGGCACAAATCTTACTATGTGAATAAATGTTCTGGTGTCGAACATAGAAATAAATTGTTAACTTAGTGGCCATTAATGAATGCCACTAGCCAACACGAGAACTCCCACCGTTGATTCCAATGGGAGTCAAGATGCCTAACACATCTTTGTAGGTACGAATAAATTTGTTGTGGTCGAGTCACCTACAAGATCCAATGAACAAGGAATATTAATGTACTTCCATTTTTCATTGGCAAGAGTACTTTCCATTAAGGCATGCAAGTCTCTAGGTGTGTTTTTTTTTTTAAATATTATTAGACTCTAGGACTTTGACTCAATGATATATAGAAGCATGGTTTTATTGGTGGAAAATGAAAAATGCTAGGAAAAAGGAAATGGAAATGGAAAATGGAAAGAAGCTTGTAAGTAAACTTCTTTGCTTTTATTGGTGGGCTAGGAAATGATGAAAGGAAGTGCATGTTGAATGAATGAGAACTCTTGTTGTGAAAAATGGATATGGAAATGGCATGCTTTATGGATTTACAATTGGTGGAATTCAAAATATTTTTCAAAAAGAGAGGTGCAAGGTAGTGGTTGTGGACATGGATTTGTCTTTATAATTTTTCATGAATTTAGTCTTTGGAAGACCAATTGCCGTCACAATGTAATCTCCTTAATGATCACTTGACTATCCTATAACCTGCGAAAAAAAACTTGGAAGAAAGAAAACATAAGTGTGTTCAAGAATAAATGACCATTTCCTTCATGATTCTTACGCAAAAATTTTGTACCAAATAAAACAGATTAAGGACAATCAAAGTGTTTAAATTGACTCAATTCATGATATTAGTATCAACCCATTCTTAAAGAAATAACCATGAAAAGTAACTTTACTCCCTGTTTGTATCAGATAACACATGTGCATGGTAAAGAGCTCAGAATTATATATTTATTGTGTCCTATAGATTAGTATGTTATAAAGCATACAACAATATGAAGTTTCCATGCAAATTACCATCCAATTGAATCAATTTCATTTACGGTACGTGAATTCTGTGAAAAGTTTTTTTTTTCTTTTTTCTTTTTTTGCACCTGTACCAACTCTTGCAGTCTTAACCAATTCCTGTAATTCTCATAATTCTCTCAATTTTCATACAAGAAAATTATTTTTTTATGCCAATATCCTTCTCATAATTTATCATGCCAATATTCACCTCTTAAATCCTTTAAAACAACAACTGTCAAAAAACACATAACAATTTTTTTATTTTTATTATTATTATTATTATATATATATATAGTGGTGAGTATTCCCGCCTGTCACGCGGGTGACCCGGGTTCAATCCCTGGCAACGCGCCAAAATGTTTGGTCTAAAATGCGAATGCAAATTAGAGTTTTATTTACTATCAATCCAGGTAAGTAAACTTCGAGGATCATCCAATATATATGGACTTAGAGACAAACTAAACTAAGCTAGGTGAAGAAATTCCAAAGCTCCCTTACAGGAGGTTGTTCATTAGGATCTCCAACACCTATTTATTTATTTAATCAAAATGAAATCTAAAGGCATTGTGATAAGTGTAAGAAATATTAAGGCTCCCCTACAGGAGTCTGTTCATTAATATTTCTAATCATCTTAATCAAAAAAATATTTAAACTCACGAAATTAAAGCACTTAAACCTAATTTTGATTGATTGCATGAAATGTTAAAGCTCTCTTACAAGAGACTATTCATTTATATCTCAAGCATATAAATCAGAAACTTAAACTAATGAAATAAAACATTAAATAAAAAATCAGATTCATTGAAGGAAACATTATTACTTTCTTACAAAAGGTCATTCGTTAATATTCCAAACATATGAACTAATAATTTAATCTAATGAAATTCACAAACAAACATAAAATAAAAGCCTACTAAAATAAAACTAATGAAATTCACAAACAAACATAAAATAAAAACCTACTAAAATAAAAGTGTACTTACTAGGCAATGGGGATCCTTCCAAGGATTCACAAGCACACCAAAAAGAAAAGTCAAATGTAGAGGATCAAAGAAGCTACATCTTATTTATCATCAATTTCAAATTGAAATTGCAACCATTACATTGATTCCCCAATCTAACTTCTCACTACCAACCTATAAGATACTAAGATTACAAATCAAGATTAAAACTACAAATGAAGGAGATAACACTCCTATTTATACAAAAGCCATGATAACAAAATCATAAATGTAAATCCACTATTCCCTCCTTTGACCCACATATTTCTCAACCAATGGTGACACATAACCCTATCCTCCATGATCCCCTCCATGAGGTCCATGATCTCCTCAAATTCGAATTTGAACATAGAGTGCCATATAAGGGTGCCTAGGAAACTTCTTTTGTACCTACACATGTCAAAAAACTCATTCTAATTGTTAGGTATAAGTATAAGCATATTATTTTCTAAAGTTTAAACACAAATCCACTTAAAAATGTTAAGAATTAATAAACTTTGGAAAAGCATAGTTATAATCTAATGATGAGGTAAATGTAATGATGTGGAGGTGGAATGAAGGTGACATGAAGGTAATATGGAAGTAATGGTGAATAATGGAGTGAGAATAGGGACTATTTTGAGGCCCAACACCCACTACCCTTCAAGATTCCATTGACAGGGATAGATATCTTCAAGATTCCTTTAAAAAATCAAAGGCAACATTTCATCATAAGCCATCTTTTCCATCAAAGGGAAAATATGAGAAGGGTCCTCTTTCAAAGGAGAGCCAATACAAAAAACCTCTTGATGATGATGTCCGAAGAGATTTGAGGAGGAGGAAGCTTTTCTTCACATACAAATAATCTTGGGCACCCAGACATAAATATGCAACAGGAAAGGCACACTACATAGAGGTCTTCTCAGATGATGAGGAGGAAGAAGAAGAAGAGCATGAAAGGGGTCACAGCGTTGGAATAGCAAGAGATGATCCACCACCACCAGGGGGTGAGGATGGAGCAATTCCTCCAATTAGAGGGACTCTTGCATCATTAAGAGTGGTACCCAACTATCATAAAACTTCCACACAAGAAACAGAGTTGAATTTGCGTAGTGGAAGTAGGGACATGATAGTCCCATCTATTATGCATATGAGATTGGTCCATGAGACATCACTATCTTGTGGAAAACCACCTGGGAGGCCATTTGATGCGAATTTGGTGAGACATGTCTCACATCATGATGCACCATTCATAGATCCTAAAGGAATGGGAGCATTAGAAGGCCAAGATACAATGCTAAGAGTCTTAGGTAGACTCAAGGAGGAGGGAGACATTCTCCCAGCATCATCATTACCCACTCTCATTTCAGATTCTGCGTTGTGGGAGGAGAAGCATGGGAAGGATAGGAACCTTCCAACATATACCTTTAGCATGGGAGATTTCAAGGAGAAGAGTAGCCATATTTCAATTTTTCTTTGTGATAGATCATCGGCGCTATCATTATAGAAGATTGATCCATATTGGAAATCCCAACTCTTGTTGGATTATTCCAAGGATCTTTTTACATGCATGATACTTGAGGACCAGCTACATGAACAGGTTTATTCAATCCAATATGAATTCATCTATTATCATGGTACGATATTCTTATCTAGAGCCTCCAAGCTCAATGAGAAGTTGCTACAAAGAGCACATGAAGAATTCCTTTTCAGCCATACTTATTCCATGAGGGCCTACAACACTATCATGGAGAGCTACACTTGGGAAGGCTTTTAAGAGGAACTATATCAACATTTTCAAAGATGCATGAACCATATGGAGTTGGAAGAGAGACATAACTCAATGAAGGAGTTATCACAGCCACCTCTTTCCTCTTTTGGAATGAGAGGGGATCTATCTATGGACCACTCCATTTGTATGAGTAGAAATTTTGGTAAGGAACATGCTTATGTTCATAATGTTTCATTTGATGAATATTTTCATTCCTTTACCATGTATATGCAGGCCATAGCTCCAAGGAGGAGCATTCTTCCATATAAAATTCATGGCCAACTTTGGGCCATAAACATTTCTGAACATGTCCACTCCCTTGGAGGATATATGAAGATGTTGTATCATTGTGGGTGCACTCCAAAAGCACCAAAAATATCTCACACTTTCAGCCATTGTGATAATACTTGGGTAGTAAGTAGTGGTGGGGAAACCACTTACCATATCACTATCTGATGCAGTCAAGAGATTTAATGCGCTGGTTCCACATGTGAGACTATGACCCACCTCCATTTTTGCATATTTCTATTTATAAGTACTTAGTTTTGATCCCATATATTGATGATGTGCTTATTATTTATATGGGAATGACTGGAGGAAGGATGGGAGGAAGGATGTGCCCTATGGGAGAGAGATTATCCATGTTCATTATGCTACATGTTTCAAGGAGAACATTGGGCAAACCATGATTGTTTCATTGGATCTATTGATTCCTTGTGTGATGAATCATTTCCATCTCATGAGAAATTTGGAGGGGCATTTCATGGAAGGATAGATTGGGACACACTTAGATTATGAGGGAAGCTTATCACATGATAGTGTCACCAATGGTGGAGGAGATGATTTATAGAACTGACCTTGTCAGTTGCTTGAGGAAAAGCAACATTTGGGAAGGGAGGACTGTAATATTCCCAATTAGCCATGAGCTAGTTGGAATATTAAATTTTGTTTTGTTGTCTTTTTTTATGAATAAGAGGACAATTGAGGTCCATAATTCTCCTTAATGATGAATAAATCAATGAAAATGTAAAATTAAAATATCTTGGAAACTTAATTAAGCACCCTTAGGTGTGAAAAGGGATTGGAACATCTTGACTCGGTCAACTTTGACCAAATCAACAGTGTTGTCATGGAGGAGTGGCAATCAATGAGGGACAACGCAGTTTTATATGGAGACACCTTGCATGGAAGCAGGGTCATAAATGAATGGGGCTTAGAGTTTGGAAGCTCACATCTTATAAAAGGAAGAGGATGGCAGCCATATTCATGATGTTTATGTATTGGTGTTTATATTTTTGAATATATGATCTGTTTAGACATATAGCTTTCTTTGGTTGTTTAGATGAGATTGCAAGTATTGTTTAGCACTAGGTGTTCATGATTGGGAATCCCACATCTTCCATTGAGAAGCTCTTGGATGAGTCTTGTACTTCACTTCCACTATCAAGCATTTGGCCAAAGCTTCATCTTTCATCTATAGCGCAGATCTTGTTGAGGGTTGAGTTGTTTTACAGGTTGCAAGAGTGGAGACCATCTTTCGGTCACTTCAGTACTTATTTTCAGTGGAGAAGGGTTCCTTTAAGTTGGGAGGACAATAAGGAAGACCCTTGTGCATATTTTCAGATCTTGGCATCAGGCCACATATTTATTTTCCCCTACAGTGCAGTTTATTTCTAGATCTAGGTTATTTTGAGGGAGGAGTTGTTGGGTGGTTTCAGTACACCATTTGGAGAGGAGGTTTTCTAGTGAAGGGATTAGCCTTTCATCTAGGAGATATATTGGAAGAGGTTGCATTATTTCTTATATCAGATCAGCTACACTTTCAAGAACTATATGCTGCAGTGGATCTTCAACCCTAGGGCTTAGATTCCCATCTTGTACATGGTGTATTTCTGAAAACCCTTGAGGGGTTCTTCATTGGAGGTTGTATAGTTCCTAGATCTATATTAGATCTATATTTTGTGGCATATATCAAGCCCTGTTATTTTTTATATTCATTTGTTGTAGCAGTGTCTTTTAAACAGCGCTATAGCAGTCTTCTAGCTCTTTGATATATAGTATTAGCATCTCTTTTGAGGGTTTTGTCCATTAGAGGCTTGTTCTATCTTATTGTACATCTTATGGCCCATTTCTTATGCATATTTTACTATTGTTATAATGAATGAAAGGTCTCCATATTGGCCTCTTTCTTTTATATGATGTTTAACACTGTTATTCCAGCATTTTTCACTATAGTCCTGCTTTTCCCATTTAGGAATATTACATGGGAAGCACGTGCAAAGGTGTTATGAGTCATGCATCAAAGTGTCCCTTTTGGGGGACGAATCATGGGGTCAGAAGAAGGCATTTCGATATGCAAATCATTGGGTGGCGGTGGATTCAAACTTGTACCGGGTTCTTGGGCCTCAATGACTGGATTTCCATAGAGTTTAGCTCGGGTTTGGAGTTCAACACTTTCTACGCCATAAATGGTGGATGATCCCTCACCGGAAGGACGAGTACCATAGTTTCCCTTTTTCGGGGGTTGTGGTGAGTTTGCAACCATGTGTTGTTGTTGCTAATGTGGATTAGGGAAGGGATTGTGAAGGATGATAGGTGTCCTCCCAAAGTCCTTTTTTGTGATAAAATCTATGCATTCCTGCAGCTAAGGACATTTTTATGTCAAGTGGTCCTCCGCAAAAATTTTGCAAGGAAAACTCATGGGTTTATCCTTTGCTTTGTCGTTCTTAGCAACTTTTTTCTGATTGGGATTATTCTTAGTACTGCACTTCTCTTCAGAAGGAGAGGCATTTTTCCTGTTCTTCTTGTTCTTGCTGCTAGGTTTTTGTGTAGACTACACAGAGTTTACCAAGTGGTAGGAAGAGTAGTCGATTTGTTAGGGGCGGTGGCAGCTGAAGACGGCTGGGAGGTTTCCCCACTAAGTTTTTTTTTGGCTACGCCAGAGGTCGCACCAACGAGACCTTCGGCATGCGCTCTAGGTAATTGAGTATCATGAGGATTCAGATTTCCAGGGGCATGGGGGAGTAGGTCATACAGTGTGCCATATTATGAATATATAAGATCTAAATGGTGCACACGATAGATGGATTGGTCTTTCGTGACCGCACTAGACAAGAAAACGTCCTTAGCTAGGGGTGTAAGAGCGACTTACAAAACCATTTGGATAAGAGATGATATGGGATTAATGCTTTGACAAGCCTCCACCTACATCTCCATTCATAAATGTGATCGGAGATGTCAGTGGCAGTGTCTTATCGCAACGAGGTTAATATTTTCGTGCCAGTTTCGTATCGAATAGGTAGTTGGAAGTTCTTAAGAAATTCTATAGCTAAGGCGCCAAACGTATTGAAATGCCCATGTGGTAACTCAATGTACCATTTAGCAGTGTTTCCTGTGAGAGTGCTGGAAAAAAGTCTATGCCAGATACTATCATCCACCATGGAGTTAGAAACAGACCATAGATGAAAGGTGGTGACGTGTGTAGCCGGATCATCCCCTTGTTTCCCTTTGAATTTAGGGATGTCAGAAGGAATCTTGTGCGGTAATAGAGGCCATAGTGAGTTGTGGTTGATGGGATCATTGGTTAGTTTGTAGAGGTCGGGGATATCTAGAGCTGCCAAAAATGGAAATTGCATGTTTTCCCTAGGATCTAGCCAAGGAAGTATTGGATGACCATTCGGACCGTAGGGTCCAACCATCAATGTGTTGCCAATAGGATAAGTAGGAATTTTTTGGTAAAATTTCCCAGTGAGTGGGGGTGTAGGGGTGTATGGTTGATTTCCATAGGGTATGTTTTACTGAGGGCAAACTATTAGTTTCCCCCAATGTAATAGTTGCCTCCTTTCCCAAGTTGAATTTGGGGTTGGTTTTCCCATATGGACGCGATAGAGTTAGCCAAATGCATACTACTATTCGCATAGTTAAGCATCGGCATAGACCCTACACCAGAAGTTTGACCACTCAAAGGAACAGTGTTAACAATGGTCTGTCATGTTTGTCCTAATGACTATAAGGGTACTGAAGTGCCCCTAGGCATATATGTATTGGTGACACTGCCCCCTGGCACGATAGTCAAGGGGTTTGAAATCGGAAAAGGGTTCAAACCAAAAGGGTTGCTAAAAGGAACTGAAGTAGCCTCGCTAGCGGGAGTGGAAACTGTGGGTCCCGGTGTAGTCACAATAGGAGTAGATCCTGAGGGGTTCAGAGGTACACTAACAGTCGTGGTGATCGAATTGTTGGGGCTGGTTATATCTTGGCTACTAGGGTTGCCAATCATTGGTGTAGAAATGACAACTGGCGAGGAAGATGGTGGTGGATCAAAGTTGGTTACCAACGGCATCGACCCCATGGGCGTCGATTGTGAAACGAATGTTGGTGCAGCCTAAGAAATATCTTGGCCTAGTGTAACCTAAACTAATAATGGCCCCAACGGGTCAATGAGAGGATGATTGTAAGGAGGTACAAATCCTTCCGTAAAAGGATCCTCTGGAAACTCCGTATGTTATGGAGCTATATGAAAATGAGGGGTTGTCACTGGAGACTGCTCTTCTAGAGAAGGCACTAGCTCACTGAGACTCGACTCCTCCCCCAGTGTCAATAGAGGGAGACCTCGTTGTCGTCAAGAAAGAAGATGAAGGTTGAAGGATGCCACGGTGGCTGGTTTACTTTTATCGAATTTTAGTTATTGTGATGTATTATAAATTCTCAGTGATAGTAACCACACACCTAAAAAGGAAAAAAAGAAAAAAGGACTTCTAAAATCAATCAGGCAAGCAGCTAAAACAGGTATGACCCCGTCTGGGTGCTATCATTTGCTGGAGATGAAACCCAATATCACAATAGCATACAAAGAGATTTGGTCAAAAATACAGTTATGGTTACTCTATATCTATGCCCGAATCTCAAACAATAGGTGTAAGCACTCTTGTGAAGAGGAGTACCCTCCCAAAGACCGAAGACAAAGTAGGTTCGTTTATTTTAGGTACTAGGGCAGCCCGCCCCAGTCACCTTGTGTAAGTCCCTAAAAATTCTGGCAACTAAAGATACCTCAAATCACAGACATTGTCAGGGGGGTCACGGTCGTAGACAACATGCTATATGGGCAGAACACTTAGATCCCCAATCTAGTTTCGACATCCCCGAAGGTAAACCCAATATATAGCATTCCCACTTAATTCACTCAAAGGTGGACTACCTTCTTATGTGCCCTGGTTTTGTCTCACGCTTAAATCCGGTGGTAGTGGAGTGGTCCCAACAGTATGAGTGCAGTAGGATTTCATTTTTTAATGACTCTAGTTTCATGTTTTGAGATCTTGGGTGATTTTCTCACTTCTCCTACCCCAAGATCCTACCCTAAACTACTATTGGTGTGAGCTCAAAAAAATTTATATGATTGATTTTATTATCTCTTGATTCTTAGTGTACTTGATTATTAGTCTTGCAGAGTGGGAGTGGACATATGAAATGTTATGAGACTCTAACTCAATAAACCATGCAGGAACATGCTCTAAATACCCAATTCAATGAAGAATTTATTCTATAGGGAGATATTTTTCCAACATCCATGCACCAAACATTCAAATAACAGAGTTCAACCTTAAATATTCATACATCTATCTATGCTCTCTAACAACTTTTTAACCAAAATTTCGGAATGAATTAAGCTATGCTAAGAAAACTAAAAAAAAAATCTCCTTCAAAAATTAGATGCTACTAACATTAATTTTTTTAAACAAGAACTAAAATTTTCTAATTGGTAACCAAGCACAGGGATCCATTAAAAGAAGCTAATCTGGTAGCTAATAACTCCACAGCCAAAGGGAAACACAACATGGGTGTAAAAAAAAAATTTTGGCTGGGTAATGCTGGAAAGAACAGGCTACAAAGTTTTAATGTTGGGACTAATGCACTATATCTGAGCATAAGCAGTGTTATAACACATTGAAACACTCTCAGGGGGAGAGTTTCTCAAGGTAAAGTTTTACAAATGGCTAGGCAGTGTCTATTCTGGACTCTGTGAACTATTGAGATGATTAATGAACATATAAACTAGTCAAAAGGATATGTTAACAGAGGGAAAAAGGTAAATACATAGGAAAAATCGAGAAACTTGGGGTTAACTCCCCAGTGGAGTCGCCATTTCTGCTATAGAGTAAAATTCTTGTGTGGTGGTTTATGAATATCCTTCTCAAGGCTTTTCGGTTCCCAAGGCAGACTGTAAGATTAGCTGTAAAGTTCCAAATGTACTGCATACCTGTTCATAGTAATATATAATTGGAAAAGCAAGATTTGGAATGATTACCTCTTTGTAGATAGCATATCCTATGGAAAGCTCTAAGCGGCGGTGTAGGAGTCCTTCCTCACTGGCTCCAAATCCATATCTTGCAACCAATCAAAGCATCCATGTAATATTCACAAAAGTATATCTTCTTAACAATTAAATCAGTATATAATCGACATTAACCTATGCAAATCTAAGCCAATTCAAACCAAATTTCTTGGACTTATAACTAGCCTAAAACTTTCTAAGAACAAAGCTAAATTTTAAAGAGAGAGCCCTCTCTGGATACAGATTGGCTAGATTCTGTATCTGAAGGTTGGTTAGTGGTTACCTCGGGTTTCTTTCCTTTTCTTACAACTTCAAGGAAAATCTGAGAGATAACATAGTGGCGACTCCACTGGGGATTCTGAATCATTTTTATTGTTACTATTGTTTTCTCATAAGCTATAGACAGAGCCTGAAGATCAACCATGTAGCCTTTGAAATGATTTTTCTCTGCAACTGCATAGTAAATAAATGTTGCTTCAGTCTATCTCTGGTTTAGCTTATAAAATGAACCTTGGTTTCAAAACATTCTATCAGTTTCTCTAGTTCAATAAATCTTTGAGAAAATTTTAATCAAAAATCTTGAATTTCTTAAAGAATTTGCCGAAGTTGTACTTTCATTTTATTTAAAACAAAAAATTAAAAAAGAAACGTTACTAGGAAAACTAGCTTCAGAAAGAACTCGTTATACCAGATCAAATCCTGATCCAAATCCACCGCTGGTATTCGATAATCTCAATCTGATTCCTAGGATTCTTAGAAGACAAGAAAGTCAAGAAATCTCTAAAAGAGGAAGTCAAGAAAGTTCTGGAAGTTCTCGACCTCTTTCTAGATCAGCATCCTATCCCGTAAAGTGGATTTATTTTGATGAAGTACCTTTTGACGAGTGATTTGAAACATCTTTATTTGTGAATTTTTCTGAAACTGAATTATCCAGACTAGTTCCGGACCCATTGTTTTTTGAATATTTACAATTGAGATTTGTTTCATTACATCTTGACAGACATTTACAAAATTCCATTCAATCTGAACAGACCTTTGAAGAAACTTCAAACACTTCTATAATTACTACAGTTTCCCCAAGTTCATCTGCTTTTCCCCAAACTTCTCGAACACAAGTCACTCTTTCTACTCCTCCACCCACTCCTTTCTAGACCACCATCACCTGTTATTCCATTACACCTTCCAATGGCCAACAGATATGCTCCATTACAGTTCCCAGGAAACCCTACTGCTTTGCCTCAAGATTATCATAGTAAGATCACCCCTTTTGATGGTTTTGGTACTTACACAGCTCAAGAACATACCAAAAGGATGAATGATTACTTTGAATTTTATGAAATTGACACTGATGATGTGAGAATGCGAATTTTTGTCCAGAGTCTCACGGGTGAGGTCAGGACATGGTTTAGGGCTCTTGCTCCAAACAGTATTGCTGACTCACCAGCTTTGTATAGGGCATTTTTGAATAGATGGGAGAAGAAGAAAGACCCTCTTCAAATCCTATCAGAATTTGAAAAATTGAGAAGAAGACCTAATGAAACAGTGCAAGATTACATTATTAGATTCAACGAAGCATATAACGCTGTTCCCCAGAACCTTAGACCCCCTCCTGATTCAGTACTGGTTAAATTCCCTGATGGATTTGACTCTGACATAGCATATTCACTTAGGGAAAGAGCCCCTCAAACCCTAGAAGAGATGCAAATCAGAGTGGTTAGTGTTGAGGCTAACCTCATAGAAAAACGTGTTAGAGCTAGGGCTGAAAGAAGGATGCCTATAAATGAAGAGCCTTCGGCTTTTGAAAGAAAACTGGATGAAATTATTAAAGGTATTGAAAGACTGGGAGACAGGAGACAGAGTAGAGACAATGAAAAGAAAGTCTTTTGGTGA
The DNA here is from genome assembly GCA_034641835.2 of Pinus albicaulis. Classification (NCBI taxonomy): domain Eukaryota; kingdom Viridiplantae; phylum Streptophyta; class Pinopsida; order Pinales; family Pinaceae; genus Pinus; species Pinus albicaulis. The sequence continues at coordinate 164,349,150 of CM076577.1, read as the reverse complement.
TGGTCAAAATGTTGTTAGAAACCCAAACTTCAGAAGAAATCAAAACCAAAATCCTGGGAAAAATGTCCTTGACCAAAACATCAGGCCACCATTCCAAGAAAATTTTGTTGAAGGTTCATCTTCTGAAGAACCAACAGAGGATGTTGAAATAAATAATGTCACTGAAAATAAAAATGAACCAGAAGTTTTCCTATCTCAAGATGATCAAGAAAATCATATTCTTGAAACATTTCAAACACATTCAGGAGAAACTTTTGATTTTAAAGAAGGTTATGACACAGCAATTTATGAAGTTCATAAAAAATACAATTTGAGAAGCAGACGGATTGATGTGCCAGAGAATAGCAAACAGAAAGCTGTAAAACAAAACGTCAAAGGTAAAACTAACACTCCTCCTGTACAAATTCTTTCCAGAGCAAATTCTAACCCCCCCAATCCAATAATTGAAGATGTGTTTGACAATCAACTGAACAATAAACAAATTTCTAATACTTCTCCTCTTGCAGGAAATGTAGAAAAACCAGTAGAAGTTAATTCAGAAACACCTTCAACTCATAATCCCACTCATGAAAAAGAGAAAAACGCTGAAAATCCAAAAAATAGAGAAAATCCAACTGTTCAAAATACTAGAGCTCAAACAGAAAAATCTTTCAATCTAGAAGCTGAAATAGGCAAACTAAAGATAGTTTTTCCATTAGCAGAATTAGCTAAACACGATGTGTATAGAAGCCAAATCATCAGATCCCTTAACATTACTGGAATGGATGATTCAGTGAACGTTTTTGATGATCAACCCAGACTACTTTTTGGTCCTGAAGTTAATGGCAAACCTGAAAGTGGAGGAACTCCTCCATTTTATGTGAGCTTGAATGTTCATGACAAAATACTGCATAAAACCATGCTTGATTCTAGAGCGTCCCACAATTTAATGCCAAAAGCAGTGATGGAAAGATTAAACCTAGACATTACCAGACCATACAAAGATCTTTTTTCTTTTGATTCTAGTCAGGTAAGATGTTTAGGTTTGATTAAAGATTTGTGTGTTACTTTGGTACAATACCCTGTGAAATCTATTCTGATGGATATAGTAGTTGCTGATATTCCCCCTAAATATGGTATGTTGTTGTCCAGATCCTGGGGTACCAAACTCGGAGGATATCTACAATTAGATATGTCATTTGCAACTATTTCAGTATTTGGTCAGCCCAAAAGATTGTACAGAGAGACCTTGATGAAATATCTAGTCAGTAGCCATGAGAAGCCTGAAAACTTCCCTGTATATTCAGTACATTATGATATGGACTCTTTCATCCTTTATAATGCTGAATTGGACCTTCCTATTGAACTAGAGGCACCAGAAACAGAAACTGCAACTAAATCTACAGTTCCAATTGAAGAAATTTCTGAAAACAAAGAAACATCAAACATTCAAGAGATACCAGAAAAAATTGAAAAACCAGAGCTCCCTGTTATGAAACATGTTAAAACAGTTGATGAAGATTATGAACATGAAATTTTGTGGCATTTACAATTTTATGGTTCAGTGAATAAGTTAGGAGCAGGAGTTGGAATTTGGATACATAATGTTGAAAATGATCTTGCCGAAGGCCATGCTTATAGATTGAACTTTAGATGCACTAACAACATGGTAGAGTACGAAGCTCTTTTGCTTGGGCTTAAACATGTCAAAAAGTTAGGAGAAATTAGAGTATCAATCATAGGAGACTCTGAGTTAATTATTCAACAAATCAACGGTGAATGTTCAACAAAAGACCCCAGATTGAAACAATACAGAGAAACAGTTGTGGAAATTCTCAACACTTTTCTACAAGCTCAACTTGCCAAAATTCCTAGAAAACAAAATTTGCATGCTCACAGTCTTGCAATGTTCGCTAGCACATGTAAATTACCTTTTGGACCTAATCATCAGTTCACAGCTGAGATTAGACATAGACCTGCTATACCGGACAATCTCTTGAATTGGCAAGTGTTTGTAAATAATAATCAAATTAACAACTTTTTGACCTTAGAAAATGAGTTTTCTAATAGTAGTATAGATGAGGACACAACAATCAATGAATCTGATCAAATTGATAAACAAGAAACAGATATTTTAGAAGAGACTGCAATTCACATGCTTCACCCAACCACATTCACTGAAAAATATATGCAGGATTTGAAACAAATGGAAATCGATGAGATCATAGAAGATGAATCTGAAATTATTAATCTGAAAGATAATCATTTACCTAAAGGATTAACTCCTTTAGAAGATCTTTTTGACTCAAATGACATTCCCTTAAAACCCAAAATGGAACCTGTAAAAGCTGATATTGAAGAATTCAATTTAGGAACTCAAGAAAATCCCAAGATGGTTAAGTTATCTAAATCTCTGCCAGAGGATCAAAAAGTTAAATATGTTGAACTTTTAAAAGAATTCTAGGATGTTTTTTCCTGGAGTTATGAAGATCTTAAATCATATGATACATCAATAATTCAACATACAATACCTTTGAAACCAGATCAGAAACCTTTCAAATAGAAACTTAGAAGGATCAACCCTGTTTTACTACCTTCAATTGAGAAAGAAATTAAAAGAATGTATGAAGCAGGAATTATAGCTCCTATTAGGTTCTCTGAATGGGTTTCTAATTTGGTACCAACAAGGAAAAAGACTGGAGAGATTAGACTATGCGTTGACTTGCGAAATTTAAACAAAGTTTCTTTAAAATATAACTATCATCTGCCTAAAATGGACCATATATTACAAAGGGTAGTGGGATCTTCAATAATTTCTCTTCTGGATGGATTTTCAGGGTATAACCAGATTTTGGTTCATCCTGACGATCAAGACAAAACAGCATTTACAACACCATGGGGTACTTTTAAATATGTCAAGATGCCATTTGGACTCAAAAATGCAGGGGCTACCTTTCAAAGAGAAATGGACATTGCATTCGCCAAAGAAATTCATGATTTTGTGGTTATTTATCTAGATGATTTAACAGTTTTTTTCAAAACAGATCAGCAACATTTAGATCATCTAAGGCAAGTGTTTATAAAATGTAGAAAGTATGGTATTTCTTTAAATCCGAAAAAATCATTGTTTGGTCTTGAAGAAGGAAAGCTCCTAGGTCACATTATTTCTAAAGATGGCATTAGAATTGATCCTGAAAGAATACAAGCCATTTTGCAGATACCTCATCCCAGAAACATTAAAGAACTTCAAGCTTTCATAGGAAAGATCAACTTTTTGAGAAGATTCATTTCTAGTTTAGCTGAATTACTTAGACTGCTTACTAACATGTTAAGAAAGGATTCTAGTATTGGCTGGTCTGTGGAAGCCAAGCAATCATTTGAAGAAATCAAAATGGCTTTAACCAGAACACCAGTTCTTACCAGTCCAAAATTTGATAGAGATTTCATTATTTTTTCATTTGCTTCTGAACATACAATTGCAGTTGTTTTACTACAAAAAGATGATCAAGGATGTGAAAAACCAATAGCCTTTTTTAGTAAAGCACTTAGAGATGCATCATTGAAATATAATATCATGGAGAAACAAGCTTTTGCACTTGTGAAAGAAATTAAAGATTTCAGAGTTTATATATTGTATTCTCATGTGATAGCTTATGTACCTAATGCTGTCGTTAAAGACATCTTAACTCAAGATGGTATTGAAGGCAAAAGAGGTAAGTGGATAGCTACCATATTAGAATATGATATTGAAATAAAACCAAAAAAACTCATAAAAGGTCAAGGTTTGGCTCAACTCATGACTAAAACAAATTGCCAAGCCCTGGATATTAATGAACTGGATGACGAACAGGAGATGGCGACTCCACAAATCAGTCAGGCCTTTTTAGACTCACCCTGGTACACTGATATCATTTATGTTTTGTTAAACCTGCAAGCTCCTCCAGGGTTATCCAGAATGAAACAAAGGTTCTTAAAAATGACATCTTTAAAGTATTGTATTTTAGATAGTGCTCTTTTTTGGAAGAATCATGATGGAATTCTATTAAATTTTTTATTGAAAGATGAAACTGACAAGGTTATTAATGAATTTCATGCAGGGGATTGTGGTGGACACCTCTACTGGAAGTCAACTGCAGATAAAATCTTAAGGGCTGGTTTTTACTGGCCAACCTTGTTTTCAGATGTTAAGAAATTTGTAACTTCTTGTCATAAGTGTCAGATATTTGAGGGCAAAAGAAAATTTTTGCCTTTACCATTAAAACCAATTTCCACCGAGAGACCCTCTCAACAATGGGGACTGGATTTTATTGGAGAAATCCATCCCCCTTCTTCTGGACAGCATAGATGGATCCTCACTGCTACGGATTACTTTACTAAATGGATTGAAGCTATCCCATCAAGACAGGCCAATGATTCTGTAATCATAGGGTTCTTAGAAACAAATATACTTTCACGGTTTGGTTGTCCTGAAAAAATTATAACAGATAATGCTGTCGCATTTAAGTCTAAGAAAATGATTGGTTTCTACAATAAATATCACATTACTTTAGGCCATTCAACATCCTATTATCCTTAGGGTAATGGACTGGCAGAATCTTCCAATAAAAGCCTTATTAATATCATTAAAAAATTATTGGAAGAAAATAAAAAGAATTGGCATAAGAAACTTACCAATGCATTGTGGGTAGGCAGACTTACAACTAAGAAATCAATTGGGACCAGTCCATATGAATTAGTTTATGGTATTGAGGCAAGATTTCCATCATCCTTAGGAATTCCTGTTATTAAATTAATTCAGGAGGCTCAAGTAGAACCAAATGATATTCAAAGAATAATAAACCAAACAATTCACTTGCAGCAGACCAGAGAAGAAGTGTATCAACGATCCCAAGTCTTGCAGGAAAAGTTAAAGAAAATATTTGACAAAAGGACTAAAGTAGAATATTTTCAACTAGGAGACAAAGTTCTGAGATGGGATTCCAGAAGGGAAGATAAAGGAAAACATGGGAAATTTGATTTCTTATGGAAACGACCTTACATCATTCATGCTTTACAGGGAAATAACACATATTTTTTGAAGAATTTGGGTGGTTCAGAAGCTGAGGAAGGACCAGTCAATGGTCGAATGCTAAAGCACTATTTTGATCCCATTTACTAGGATGTTCTAATTTTTTCTAACTTGAACATAATATATCCTTTCTAATGCATCAGTTTTGATTGGATGGTGACTTGTTGGAGTTGAAACCCGAAGTGAAGGCCCTAAGCTTCAGAAGTTATACTATCATATATACAATAAAGCTACCAGAAAAAGAAGATTACATGGTTCAGTTTGAAGACATTTTGAGGCATCTGACCTGCTGTTCTTGACTTTTCACCAGGAAAATCCATCCCCAAGTGGAGCCAGTGTTAGACTCCTATACCAATAGGTGTCATTTTTCATGATTGTCTTATTGAACTATGGAATATGTTCAAACCTTTTTCTTGTGAAAAGGTGTTCCATAATCTTAAGAAATCAAAAAAATTAAAAAATGTAAAGAGGGTATGCCCTAAAAGAAAAATTAAAGGGTAAAAAGAATAAAAATGGTCAAAAAAATGAAAGAAATGAACCCCAAACAAAAATAGACCAGGAAAGTGTGCAAGTCCAAATGCCACTGCTATTTCATTTTTTGTAATAAACAAAATTTTGTGCAGTTTGTCAAACTTTTGCCACAATTTATGAAGAGTCAAACTGTTTAAACTTGACTCATTCATTTTTCAATTTCATGTTGTAGAATAGAGAATAAATATCTGACCAAACAGTTTAATCTTGGCAGATAATTAGATAGGTAGAGTTAATAAAAGGTGCTCAATAGTTTAATCTGAGCCCTTGGATGTAATAAGTGTAGAAATAGATAGATTTTCCATGTAAAAGGAAAAGAAGATTGATAAGGGTTTGCTAGTCTAAGTGCACCCTAATAAAGAAGAGAAAATGGTAGAGAAAGTAGATAGGGTAGGTAGATGGCATTGCAAATTCTCATGTGATGAATGATGGCTTTAAAATGTTTGTAATCTTTTACTTTCATCACCAAGTGCAAAGGTAGAACACCACATTGGCAGAATTTCAGAACACAGCAAGGTCAAAATCATTAACTTCCCATCTCACTTTTTCCCTAACAATTTACTAATTTCCCCTAAGTACTAAGGAATTTGAAGATTAGAGGGGCTCAAGGCATTTCCTTGACTTTTGGAGGGACCGGACCCTCGGCCCAATAATTGAAAAAGACCTAAGTACTTGAAATTATACATTATCACAATCATTCATCTTTTTCCTAAGTAAAATCCCATTTTACTTAGGAAAATCCTTCAATATTCCATTAAAAGCCCTCAAAATCACTTTTTATTCTAAGTCTAAGTGATGAAAGTATAATAATGCTATTTACTTTTGAATTCTTCACTTTCTTGGTTATATTTAAGTATTTTGAGTTTACATTGTCCTTTGTCATATTAACTCTAATTTATTTATTAAATCCCTATTGAAAATACCTTATCCCATTATATATAACTCCCTTTTATAATAATATCCCCAAAACCCTCTTACTATAAGTTTTTAGCCAAAGTATTTAACCCACGTGATTAAATAAAAATCCCACATTAAAATGCCCTTTGGCTAAAAATATATCTATATAATTATCCCTGTCCCCTATGGTAAAGTGACTCATCTTGGTTTAATGCCATATAATAAAAAAATATATTCGAAAAAGGGTTTAAACATATATTTTTATGTTTTAAACGAAAAAATAAATAAAACCCGAAGACTTTAACCCTTCCCGTGCGCATTACCCCCGAAAGTCCATCATACAAGGGATTTAATTAATCCACATGATTAATTAAATAGCCAAGCCACCAGCCAATCAAATCCCGCCCTAAATAATTAATTAACGTTAATTACACTGAACCCCCGCACATTAACACTCCGCCATCTCCCTGTTCTATTCGCCGTTAGATCAACCCACCCATGATCGATGGCAAGCATCAATTCCGCTACCCATCCTCCGTCTGAAAGATAACTCGCGAAATGCCGACGGTATTCCAAACAGTGTTTGGCCATGCGTCATTCGCTCAATGGAATCGCTGCCAATTCGTGAAATACCGCCTGCTCCCAAAAGCGATGCAGAATATACCGCTTACCGCCCATTCCTATGACACTTACACCGTACACCCTGACGTCATTTAATAAAATAATAAAAAATTCCTCCCCGTTTGAATTTGTAAATAAAACAAAAGTTCGCGCATTTTTCATCATTCTGCATGCTGAAAACGACTGCGCCCTCCATACCGAGAAATTCAAAAATCTACTGTCAACTGCTATTTAACTGAATTTTGCTGAAGACCTCTGCCAGTCCAGTTTCCCAGTGACCATCCGCAGTCAGCTTGTACATGTAAAACACTGCCATTTCCCATAAACAGGTATTTATTCTGATTTCTTGCTGGACTCTATTAAAAATCCTCACTCAAGTTTTAATTCTGCAATACAGTCTGAACAGAACTTTCTTGTGATATATTTTAGTTCTCAGAACTATAATTATACTCCCAAAACTGGTAATTGTGCCCCATTTTCATAAAAACCCCTGAATTTCCGTTTTTTGAATACATAAGAACCAAAAAATGGAAGTTCCTATAGCCTTGAATGTAGCCCCATTGAATTCCCCCCATAGAGATTTGGATTACTTATCATTAGTGGATAAATATTTTCAGATCAAAGACTTAGTTTTCAGTGAAAGCCTCCTTCGAATTCATTGTCGCTGCAGAGGCAATTATTTGAATGGCTTAGATATTATTGGATTATGGGAGTCTAGTCTTCCTAGATACCTTTTACCCTCATTCCATATCTTCCCTGAAATTATCCATTATTGTCATGCTAATTATGATCCAAATCAAAGAGCAGTTTTATCCCCAAGCCAGAATATCCTTTTTCCCATTACTGCTAAGTCCATCAATGATATGTTACATTTTCAGCCTGGTGAGGCCCTTACTCCTTTGTCCATGGGAGAGTTATTGGAGAAATCCACTAAATTTTCCCAAGAGGAGTTAACTCGCATTTTCCAAACCTTCATGTGGCCAGAGCATCAGCCTACAGGCCCTCCCCCTTATGCTAGTGTTTTTTTCACTGAAGAAGGTCAAAATATTTTGAGTATGATATCTTTCATAATGGGTTTTAATACCAGTGAGTATGTTGACCATTTAACCCTGGTGTTATTATCTATGTTCACCCCTGGGCAGCCTCTTGCTGCCAAGTATGACTTTGCATCTTTCATTACAGAAAAAATCCATGATCAATTCATGAGATTAGAGAATGAGAAAGTATTCAAGTTTTCTACTGTCATTTACCATCTCATACTCTATTACCAGTCTAAAAACTTTCCTTTCCATGTTCAAAAGATTAATGTCCAAGGAAATCCCAGGTCTGTCATATTCTGGTCAGCCATCACCCATAATTTCAGAGATTCTCCCTATGCTTATAATGAGTTCATTGATCTTTTCATACATCCTGCAACTACCTTGTTAACAGGAGTTGCCCCTCCAAGACTCAGCCACAAAATCAAGAAAACCCTTCAGCTTTCAAGACAGTATAAGATAGGTGACTGGTACTTCTATTAGAATCATACTGAATTAGAATTTACGGATGTGAATTGAGCCCTTTCAAGTTACCCATATATGTTCCAATGAGACTTTTTGCACTTGAGTACTTTAGACAAATGAACAATTCAGATATAATTCACTTCTGTAATGCCAAGATAAAGGCTCAACTCAGAATAAAGAGTCAATTAGGTCCATTTATCTGAAATTCTAGGGATGGAGGGGAAGAAGCCTAAAAGATATTAGAGGAACATTGCAGATTACAAAAAAGTTTCCATTGGGTACCCTATGACCCATTCAATTTTATTTGTGACAAAATAATGAAAAACAAATCAGCACCCTACATGCATCGAAGAATCCCTGAAATTGAAAAGTATGCTAATAAAGATGAATGGGTGGAGGGAACATTAATTGAATAGGATAGTGAAGAACTCAATATGGAAAATGTAATGAAAGATCTTGGAAAAATGCTTGACCTAGAATTTTTTGGGCAAGTGCAAGTACCAGACATTGGTCCTTCTTCAGCAGGGAATTTTCAACAGAAATTACAGGAATACATTCCATCAATTGCAGTTGAATCCAAAGGAAAAGAGAAAGAGCCTGAAATACAAGTGATTGAAACATTCAAAATGATAGAACTACCTCAAACATCTAAGGCTCAAGGACAAGCACAGGTTCCTCCTCAAACCAATCCAGTAGAAATGCCACACTTGCAAACTCCACTGAATATTGACAAGGGCAAGAAAAGAGAGGCTGAAGGTCCTACTCCTCCCAAGTACATAAATATCTTCTTTTAATCCTCCACTTAAAGATGCAGGAGATATAAAGAAAACTTTCATCAATATAAAAGAAAGGAATGATCCACTGAGGATGCAGGTGTATAATCAATATCTTAAAATGGCTCCAAAAAATCAAGAGAGATTAATGTCACCTTTTGACATTCAACAGGGTAAAATGCTAATGAGCCATTTTAAACCCAAAGTGCAACAACCACAGACAGCAGTTGATTATATTATAACCAATTTTGAGGTCCTAGCAAAAGATATTCATCCTTTGGACCAGATTGAATTACACAAGCAGACAGGAGAAATGATATATTCTACACTTACTGACAAAGCTATGGTAGCTCATGAATTACAAGATTCTTTGAATAATACAAATACCCAGTTGCAGATTGAGAAAGCTTCTTCCCAAGCAAAGGATAATAGGATAAAATATTTAGAGGAAATAATTATATGTTTGGTTCATAATCCTAAGGATGTTAAGGGCATTGAAGCATTAATCAAGAGGAAAGATGATGACATTGCTGCATTGAGGAAACAGTTGAAACTACCAGCTTCAAGACACCCTCAAACTGAAGAAGTAATGAAGCAGAATTCTGAAGAAGAGGTAATGGACTTGCTTTTAAGAATGAATGAAAGGCTTGCTGAAACAGAAAAAGAACTTGAGCAAGCATTAAAAGATAGAGAGCCCATTATTCCAGCAACTACAACACAAGCAGCCACAGGAACAGGTACATCAATCACAGGCCAACAAGCAAAGCTAACACAGGTGAACATTTCTGATAAGGGTTCTGATGAATTAATCAAAGCAATGAATGAATTAAAACTGCAAGTGACAGAACTCCAAAGCTTAAAATTTCAGCTTTCTACTCTGGAAAATAAATATGATCAATAAAAAATGAGTGTTGCTGAGAAGACAAGAGAAATCAAAAGACTAGAAAAATCAGTTAAAGCATTGGAAAAGGATCTTACAGTGGAAAGACCTTTAAGTGAATTAAAAGAAATTCTTTGGTATAACATTATTCAATCAATAAAGAACGTTTGGTATTCTATTCAAATAATTTATGAACAACAAGATTTAGTCAGATTGGCTCTGGAAGAAATTGATAAAGCAAGAGAAGAGTTAGGGAATATGCCAGAAGAAGCCAATAGACTTATCAATTTTTTGAATACTCAGAATAAGCAGCAACTTGCAAAATTTGGAATTCAGGATAGGACAGGAACCATCTTGGAAATCAAAAGAGTTTTTACTAAAAGGACTCTAATGCAAAATCTTGAAAGAAGGTGTTCAGACATGCAGCAAGAAATTTTGACCTTCAAAGAAAGATTTGATGATTTGTTAAATAAAGGTTTGCCCAGTCCTGTTAATACAGAAGATAAATTAATGGATTTGGAAAGTTTTGTTAAGAAAGTAAACAAACAGGTTGATGATCAAGCCAGTTCTTCAAACAGTACAGCAGAAGGAACATTACCAATAGGGAAAAGTCTTTATGAAAAATTGGAGGGTTTATTTTATCTTGAAAATGAAATAAAATATTTGTTTCCATATCAGCCTAATTTTTTCAAATACACCGAAGCTAATGAAACATTGAGAAAATTGCAAAGAACCAGAGTGCCAGAAGTTAAATGGTGGGATGAGATGATGGAACTTTTATAAAATTTATCCTTGGGTGAAATTTTTTATTTTACTATGGTATATCTTGGTAAAGGATAAACAGGTAAATGAAGGTCAAAGTGTATTAGTGAAAAATAAAGAGTATCAGACAATTAAAGCGGTTAGAAGAAATTACTGAAGTTGACAACATCGAAGCCAAACCATAAGGTCTGCCTCCAGCACACTCTTAAAAGGAGGAAACATCATGCCAGCAGTTATTATTTTTCCTATCTACGAGACCATTTGTCTCCATTTTTATTGTAACCAATTCATTAGTCACCCTAGATTATATCTCTTTTGTTATGAGATATTTTTGATAATTTTTTGTATAAATAAGCCCTCGAAAGAAGTATTGAGGGTGGATTCTACTACTTTTCTATAACATTGATCTTTTTGGAATAAAAGTGCTTTGGAGAACTTTATTTGTGGCTTGCTGGATGATGATTTGAAGCTCAAGACTTTTTGCAGGATTCATGTGTCCGACTACAGTTCAATAAGTCATTTCTATCCTATGTTTTAAGTTTTATATCTATTTATAATATCACTGTGTTTCATTTCTGAGTAATTGACAAAAAATAATAAATCAGAAATTACTTAAGTGTACTCTGATTTCAATTGTGATTATTCTAAATGTTTTCTTCTAAACTGGTTATAAGCAATGAATTCTTAATTGCTCTTGTTTCGCTGGTTTAAACATCTTGATTACTATAGTAAAGAATTCTTAACTGATCTTTATTTGTGATCATTCACTTTCTTTCTTTTGAACATGTTGAAAGATTCTTAATTGCCTTTCATCCCTTCAAAATCCATTTCATTCACTTTAAGATCTAAAATTGTTCTCTGTTTGGCTATCTTGCCTTGCAAAGCCATCTTGTGTGTAGAATATTAATCCAGTAAAGCCCTCCTTTCGACTCCATAGCCCAATGGCCTAAAAATATTCAATCTTGCCCTTAGTTGGCGGATTCCACCATTCAAATTCAAACCAAATTTCTTGGACTTATAACTAGCCTAAAACTTTCTAAGAACAAAGCTAAATTTTAAAGAGAGAGCCCTCTCTGGATACAGATTGGCTAGATTCTGTATCTGAAGGTTGGTTAGTGGTTACCTCGGGTTTCTTTCCTTTTCTTACAACTTCAAGGAAAATCTGAGTGATAACATAGTGGCGACTCCACTGGGGAACTGAATCATTTTACTATTGTTTGCTTATAAGCTATAGACAGAGTCTGAAGATCAACCAGGTAGCCTTTGAAATTCTTTTGCTCTGCAATTGCATAGTAAATAAATGATGCTTCAGTCTATCTCTGCTTTAGCTTAATAATTGAACTTTAGTGTCAAACATTTAATCAGATTCTCTAGTTTAATAATTCTTTGAGAAAATTTCAATCAAAAATCTTTAATTTCTTGAGGAATTTGTCGAAGTTGTACTTTCATTTCACTTAAAACCAAAAATCCAAAAACATAAATCATCTAGATAAACTGGCTTCAGAAAGGATTCGTCATACTAGGTCAAATCCTGACCCTAATCCACCACCGATATTTGAAAATCCAAACCTGATTCCTAGGATTCTTAGAAGACAAGGGAGTCAAGAAAGCTCTGAAAGAGGAAGTCAAGAAAGTTCTGGAAGTTCCCGACCTCTTTCTAGATCAGCATCCTGTCCTGTAAAGTGGATTTATTTTGATGAAATACCTTTTGACGAGTGATTTAAAACATCCTTATTTGTGAATTTTTCTGAAACTGAATTATCCAGACTAGTTCCGGACCCATTATTCCTTTAAGATTTACAGTTGAGATTTGTTTCATTTCATCTTGACAGACATTTACAAAATTCTATTCAATCTGAATAGACCTTTGAAGAAACTTCAAACACTTCTGTAATTACTGCAGTTTCCCCAAGTTCATCTGCCTTTCCCAAAACTTCTCAAACACAAGCCACTCCTCCTACTCCTCCACCCACTCCTTCTAGACCACCATCACCTGTTATTCCATTACACCTTCCAATGGCCAATAGATATGCTTCGTTACAGTTGCCAGCCAACCCTGCTGCTTTGCCTCCAGACTATCAGAGTAAGATCACCCCTTTTGATGGTTCTGGTACTTATACTGCTCAACAACATACCAAAAGGATGACCGATTACTTTTAATTTTATGAAATTGATGTTGATGATGTCTGAATGAGAATTTTTGTCCAGAGTCTAACTGGTGAGGTCAGGACATGGTTTAGGGCCCTTGCTCCAAACAATATTGCTGACTTACTAGCTCTGTATAGGGCATTTTTAAATAGATGGGAGAAGAAGAAAGACCCTCTTCAAATCCTATCTGACTTTGGAAAATTAAAAAGAGGACCTAATGAAGCAGTACAAGATTATATCATTAGATTCAACGAAGCATACTACGCTGTTCCCCAAAACCTTAGACACCCTCCTGATTCAGTACTGGTTAAATTCCCTAATGGATTTGACTCTGACATAGCATATTCACTCAAGGAAAGAGCCCCTCAAACCCTAGAAGAGATGCAAAGCATAGTGGTTAGTGTTGAAGCTAACCTCATAGAAAAAAGTGCTAGGGCTAGGGCCGAAAGAAGGATGCCTATGAACGAAGAGCCTTCAACTTTTGAAAGAAAGTTGGATGCAATTATTAAAGGTATGGAAAGACTGGGAGACAGAGTAGAGACAATCGAAAGAAAGTCTTCTGGAGATGGTCAAAATGTTGTTAGAAACCCAAAGTTCAGAAGAAATCAGAACCAAAATACTGGGAAAAATGTCCCTGATCAAAACATCAAGCCACCATTCCAAGAAAATTTTGTTGAAGGTTCATCTTCTAAAGAACCAACAGAGGATGTTGAAATAAATAACGTGACTGAGAACAAAAATGAACCAGAAGTTTTCCTATCTCAAGAAGATCAAGAAAATCATATTCTTGAAACATTTCAATCTCATTCAGGAGAAACTTTTGATTGCAAAGAAGGATATGACTCAGCAATTTATGAAGTTCATAAACAATACATTTTGAGAAGCAGACGGATTGACGTGCCAGAGAGTAGCAAACAAAAAGCTGCAAAACAAAACATCAAAGGTAAAACTAACACTCCTCCTGTACAAATTCTTTCCAGAGCAAATTCTAACCCCCCCAATCCAATAATTGAAGATGTGTCTGACAATCAACTGAACAATAAACAAATTTCTAATACTTCTCCTATTGCAGGAAATGTAGAAGAACCAGTAGAATTTAATTCAGAAACACCTTCAACTCATAATCCCACTCATGAAAAAGAGAAAAACGTTGAAGATCCAAAAAATAGAGAAAATCCAACTGTTTCAAATATTAGAGCTCAAACAGAAAAATCTTTCAATCTAGAAGTTGAAATAGGCAAACTAAAGATAGTTATTCCATTAGCAGAATTAGCTAAATACGATGTCTATAGAAGCCAAATCAGCAGATCCCTTAACATTACTGGAATGGATGATTCAGTGAATGTTTTTGATGATCAACCCAGACTACTTTTTGGTCCTGAAGTTAATGGCAAACCTGAAAGTGGAGGAACTCCTCCATTTTATGTAAGCTTGAATGTTCACGACAAAATATTGCATAACGCCATGCTTGATTCTGGAGCGTCACACAACTTAATGCCAAAATTAGTGATGGAAAGATTAAACCTAGACATTACCAGACCATATAAATATCTTTTTTCTTTTGATTCGAGTCAGGTAAGATGTTTAGGTTTGATTAAAGATTTGTGTATTACTTTGGTGCAATACCCTGCGAAATCTATTCTGATAGATGTAGTAGTTGCTGATATTCCTCCTAAATATGGTATGTTATTGTCTAGATCCTGGGGTGCCAAACTCGGAGGATCTCTACAATTAGATATGTCATTTGCAACTATTTCAGTATTTGGTCAGCCTAAAAGATTGTACAGAGAGACCTTGATGAAATATCTAGTCAGTAGCCATGAGAAGCCTAAAAACTTCCCTGTATACTCGGTACATTCTGATATGGACTCTTTCATCCTTTAGAATGCTAAATTCGACCTTCCTACTGAACTATAAGCACCAGAAACAGAAACTGCAACTAAATCTACGGTTCAAATTGAAGAAATTTCTGAAAACAAAGAAACATCAGACATTCTAGAAACACCAGAAAAAACCAAAAAACCAGCACTTCCTGTTAAGAAACATATTAAAACAGTTGATGAAGATTACGAACATGAAATTCTATGGCATTTAGAATTTGATGGTTCACTAAATAAATTAGGAGCAGGGGCTGGAATTTGGTTACATAATGTTGAAAATGATCACGCCGATGGTCATACTTATAGATTGAATTTTAGATGCACTAACAACATGGCAGAGTATGAAGCTCTTTTGTTAGGGCTTAAACATGTCAAAAATTTAGGGGCAATTAGAGTATCAATCATAGGAGACTCTGAGTTAATTATTCAACAAATCAACGGTGAATGTTCAACAAAAGATCCCAGATTGAAACAATAAAGAGAAACAGTTGTGGAAATTATCAACACTTTTCTACAAGCTCAACTTGCCAAAATTCCTAGAAAACAAAATTTGCATGCTCACAGCCTTGCAATGTTCGCTAGCACATGTAAATTACGTTTTGGACCTAATCATCAGTTCACTGCTGAGATCAGACATAGACCTGCTATACCAGACAATCTCTTGAATTGGCAAGTTTTTGTAAATAATAATCAGATTAACAATTTTTTGACATTAGAAAATGAGTTCTCTAACAGTAGTATAGATGAATACATAACAATCAATGGATCTGATCAAATTGATAAACAAGAAACAGATATTTCTGAAGAGACTGCAATTCACATGCTTCACCCAACCACATTCACTGAAAAAGATATGCAGGATTTGAAACAAATGGAAATCGATGAGATCATAGAAGATGAATCTGAAATTATTAATTTGAAAGATAATCATTTACCTAAAGGAATAACTCCTTTAGAAGATCTTTTTGACTCAAATGACATTCCATTCAAACCCAAAATGGAACCGGTAAAAGATGACATTGAAGAATACAATTTAGGAACGAAAGAAAATCCAAAAATGGTTAAGTTATCCAAATCTCTACCAGAAGATCAAAAGGTTAAATATGTTGAACTTTTAAAATAATTCCAGGATGTTTTTGCCTGGAGTTATGAAGATCTTAAATCATATGATACATCAATAATTCAACATACAATACCTTTGAAACTAGATCAGAAACCTTTCAAGCAGAAACTTAGAATGATTAACCCTGTTTTACTACCTTCAATTGAGAAAGAAATTAAGAGAATGTATGACGCAGGAATTATAGCTCCTATTAGGTTTTTTGAATGGGTTTCTAATTTGGTACCAACAAGGAAAAAGACTGGAGAGATTAGATTATGCGTTGACTTGCGAAATTTAAACAAAGTTTCTTTAAAAGATAACTATCCCTTACCTAAAATGGACCATATCCTACAAAGGCTAGTTGGATCTTCAAGAATTTCTCTTCTGGATGGATTTTCAGGATACAACCATATTCTAGTTCATCCTGATGATCAAGACAAAACAACATTTACAACACCATGGGGTACTTTTAAATATGTCAAGATGCCATTTGGACTCAAAAATGCAGGGGCCACCTTTCAAAGAGAAATGGACATTGCATTTTCCAAAGAAATTCATGATTTTCTGGTTATTTATCTAGATGATTTAATAGTTTTTTCCGAAACAGATCAGCAACATTTAGATCATCTAAGGCAAGTGTTTATTAAATGCAGAAAATTTGGCATTTCTTTAAATCCGAAAAAATCATTGTTTGGTCTCGAAGAAGGAAAGCTCCTAGGTCACATTATTTCGAAAGATGGCATTAGAATTGATCCTGAAAGAATACAAGCCATTTTGCAGATACCTCATCCCAGAAACATTAAAGAACTTCAAGCTTTCATAGGAAAGATCAATTTTTTGAGAAGATTCATTTCTACTTTAGCTGAATTACTTAGACTGCTTACTAACATGTTAAGAAAAGATTCAAGTATTGACTGGACCGTGGAAGCCAAGCAATCATTTGAAGAAATCAAAATGGCTTTAACCAGAACACCAGTTCTTACCAGTCCAAAATTTGATAGAGATTTCATAATTTTTTCATTTGCTTCTGAACATACAGTTGCAGTTGTTTTACTACAAAAGGATGATCAAGGATGTGAAAAACCAATAGCCTTTTTTAGTAAAGCACTTAGAGATGCATCATTGAAATATAATATCATGGAGAAACAAGCTTTTTCACTTGTGAAAGCAATTAAAGATTTCAGAGTTTATATATTGTATTCTCATGTGATAGCTTATGTACCTAATGCTGTCGTTAAATACATCTTAACTCAAGATGGTATTGAAGGCAAAAGAGGTAAGAGGATAGATACCATATTAGAATATGATATTGAAATAAAACCAACAAAACTCATAAAAGGTCAAGGTTTGGCTCAACTCATGACTGAAACAAATTGCCAAGCCCTGGATATTAACGAGCTGGATGACGAACAGGAGATGGTGACTCCACACATCAGTCAAGCCTTTTTAGACTCACCCTGGTACACTTATATCATTTATGTTTTGTTAAACCTGCAAGCTCCTCCAAGGTTATCCAAAACGAAACAAAGTTTTTGAAAATGGCATCTTTAAAGTATTGTATTTTAGATAGTGCTCTTTTTTGGAAGAATCATGATGGAATTCTATTAATTTTTTTATTGAAAGATGAAACTGACAAGGTTCTTAATGAATTTCATGCAGGAGACTGTGGTGGACACCTATACTGGAAGTCAACTGCAGATAAAATCTTAAGGGCTGGTTTTTACTGGCCAACCTTGTTTTCAGATGTTAAGAAATTTGTAACTTCTTGTCATAAGTGTCAGATCTTTGAGGGCAAAAGAAAATTGTTGCCTTTACCATTAAAACCAATTTCCACCGAGAGACCCTCTCAACAATGGGGACTGGATTTTATTGGAGAAATACATCCCCCTTCTTCTGGACAGCATAGATGGATCCTCACTGCTACGGATTACTTTACTAAATGGATTGAAGCTATCCCATCAAGACAGGCCAATGATTCTGTAATCATAGGGTTCTTAGAAACCAATATACTTTCACGGTTTGGCTGTCCTGAAAAAATTATAACAGATAATGTTGCCGCATTTAAGTCTAAGAAAATGATTGGTTTCTGCAATAAACATCACATTACTTTAGGCCATTCAACAGCCTATTATCCTTAGGGTAATGGACTGGCAGAATCTTCCAATAAAAGGCTTATTAATATCATTAAAAAATTATTGGAAGAAAATAAAAAGAATTGGCATAAGAAACTTACCAATGCATTGTGGGCAGATAGACTTACAACTAAGAAATCAATTAGGATCAGTCCATATGAATTAGTTTATGGTATTGAGGCGAGATTTCCATCATCCTTAGGAATTCCCGTTATGAAATTACTTCAGGAGGCTCAAGTAGAACCAAATGATATTCAGAGAATAATAAACCAAAAAACTCACTTGCAACAGACCAGAGAAGAAGTGTATCAATGATCCCAAGTCTGATAAAGAAGAAGTGTTTAAACTTGACCAGAGAAGAAGTGTTTAAACTTGACTCATTCATTTTTAAATTTCATGTTGTAGAATAGAGAATAAATATTTGACCAAACAGTTTAATCTTGGCAGATAAGTAGATAGGTAGAGTTAATAAAATGTGCTCAACAATTTAATCTGAGCCCTTGGATGTAATAAGTGTAGAAATAGATAGATTTTCCATGTAAAAGGAAAAGAATATTGATAAGGGTTTGCTAGCCTAAGTGCACCCTAATAAAGAAGAGAAAATGGTAGAAAAAGTAGATAGGGTAGGTAGATGTTGTTACTGAATTACATGTGATGAATGATGGTTCTAGATGTTTGTAATCTTTTACTTTCATCACCGAGTGCAAAGGCAGAACACCACATTGGCAGAATTTCAGAACATAGCAAGGTCAAAATCATTAACTTCCCATCTCACTTTTTCCCTAACAATTTACTAATTTCCCCTAAGTACGAAGGAATTTGAAGATTAGAGGGGCTCAAGGCATTTCCTTGACTTTTGGAGGGACCGGACCCTCGGCCCAATAATAGAAAAAGACCTAAGTACTTGAAATTATACATTATCACATTCATTCATCTTTTTCCTAAGTAAAATCCCATTTTACTTAGGAAAATCCTTCAATATTCCATGAAAAGCCCTCAAAATCACTTTTTATTCTAAGTCTAAGTGATGAAAGTATAATAATGCTATTTACTTTTTAATTCTCACTTTCTTGGTTATATTTAAGTATTTTGAGTTTACATTGTCCTTTGTCATATTAACTCTAATTTATTTATTAAATCCCTATTGAAAATACCTTATCCCATTATATATAACTCCCTTTTATAATAATATCCCCAAAACCCTCTTACTATAAGTTTTTAGCCAAAGTATTTAACCCACGTGATTAAATAAAAATCCCACATTAAAATGCCCTTTGGCTAAAAATATATCTATATAATTATCCCTGTCCCCTATGGTAAAGTGACTCATCTTGGTTTAATGCCATATAATAAAAAAATATATTCGAAAAAGGGTTTAAACATATATTTTTATGTTTTAAACGAAAAAATAAATAAAACCCGAAGACTTTAACCCTTCCCGTGCGCATTACCCCCGAAAGTCCATCATACAAGGGATTTAATTAATCCACATGATTAATTAAATAGCCAAGCCACCAGCCAATCAAATCCCGCCCTAAATAATTAATTAACGTTAATTACACTGAACCCCCGCACATTAACACTCCGCCATCTCCCTGTTCTATTCGCCGTTAGATCAACCCACCCATGATCGATGGCAAGCATCAATTCCGCTACCCATCCTCCGTCTGAAAGATAACTCGCGAAATGCCGACGGTATTCCAAACAGTGTTTGGCCATGCGTCATTCGCTCAATGGAATCGCTGCCAATTCGTGAAATACCGCCTGCTCCCAAAAGCGATGCAGAATATACCGCTTACCGCCCATTCCTATGACACTTACACCGTACACCCTGACGTCATTTAATAAAATAATAAAAAATTCCTCCCCGTTTGAATTTGTAAATAAAACAAAAGTTCGCGCATTTTTCATCATTCTGCATGCTGAAAACGACTGCGCCCTCCATACCGAGAAATTCAAAAATCTACTGTCAACTGCTATTTAACTGAATTTTGCTGAAGACCTCTGCCAGTCCAGTTTCCCAGTGACCATCCGCAGTCAGCTTGTACATGTAAAACACTGCCATTTCCCATAAACAGGTATTTATTCTGATTTCTTGCTGGACTCTATTAAAAATCCTCACTCAAGTTTTAATTCTGCAATACAGTCTGAACAGAACTTTCTTGTGATATATTTTAGTTCTCAGAACTATAATTATACTCCCAAAACTGGTAATTGTGCCCCATTTTCATAAAAACCCCTGAATTTCCGTTTTTTGAATACATAAGAACCAAAAAATGGAAGTTCCTATAGCCTTGAATGTAGCCCCATTGAATTCCCCCCATAGAGATTTGGATTACTTATCATTAGTGGATAAATATTTTCAGATCAAAGACTTAGTTTTCAGTGAAAGCCTCCTTCGAATTCATTGTCGCTGCAGAGGCAATTATTTGAATGGCTTAGATATTATTGGATTATGGGAGTCTAGTCTTCCTAGATACCTTTTACCCTCATTCCATATCTTCCCTGAAATTATCCATTATTGTCATGCTAATTATGATCCAAATCAAAGAGCAGTTTTATCCCCAAGCCAGAATATCCTTTTTCCCATTACTGCTAAGTCCATCAATGATATGTTACATTTTCAGCCTGGTGAGGCCCTTACTCCTTTGTCCATGGGAGAGTTATTGGAGAAATCCACTAAATTTTCCCAAGAGGAGTTAACTCGCATTTTCCAAACCTTCATGTGGCCAGAGCATCAGCCTACAGGCCCTCCCCCTTATGCTAGTGTTTTTTTCACTGAAGAAGGTCAAAATATTTTGAGTATGATATCTTTCATAATGGGTTTTAATACCAGTGAGTATGTTGACCATTTAACCCTGGTGTTATTATCTATGTTCACCCTCAAGGGTACTACGCTAAGCATGACTTTGCATCTTTCGCTATTTTAAAATCCATGATCAATTCATGATGAGAATGGAGTGTATTCAAGTTTACCATTTACCATCTCATCCTCTATTACCAGCCAGAAAATTTCCCTTTATATATTAAAAAACTTGATACCCAAGGGAATCCAAGATCTGTTATCTTTTGGTCAGCCATTACTCATTGTTTCCCAGATTCTCCCTATTCTTATATTGAGTTCATTGATCTTTTCATACATCTTGCAACTACCTTGTTGATAGGAGTTGCCCCTCCAAGACTCAACAATGAAATTAAGAAAATCCTTCAGCTTTCAAAACATTATAAGATAGGTGACTGGTACTTCTATCAGAATCATACTGAAATTAGAATTTACGGATGTGAATTGAGCCCTTTCAAGTTACCCATATATGTTCCAATGAGACTTTTTGCACTTGAGTACTTTAGACAAATGAACAATTCAGATATAATTCACTTCTGTAATGCCAAGATAAAGGCTCAACTCAGAATAAAGAGTCAATTAGGTCCATTTATCTGAAATTCTAGGGATGGAGGGGAAGAAGCCTAAAAGATATTAGAGGAACATTGCAGATTACAAAAAAGTTTCCATTGGGTACCCTATGACCCATTCAATTTTATTTGTGACAAAATAATGAAAAACAAATCAGCACCCTACATGCATCGAAGAATCCCTGAAATTGAAAAGTATGCTAATAAAGATGAATGGGTGGAGGGAACATTAATTGAATAGGATAGTGAAGAACTCAATATGGAAAATGTAATGAAAGATCTTGGAAAAATGCTTGACCTAGAATTTTTTGGGCAAGTGCAAGTACCAGACATTGGTCCTTCTTCAGCAGGGAATTTTCAACAGAAATTACAGGAATACATTCCATCAATTGCAGTTGAATCCAAAGGAAAAGAGAAAGAGCCTGAAATACAAGTGATTGAAACATTCAAAATGATAGAACTACCTCAAACATCTAAGGCTCAAGGACAAGCACAGGTTCCTCCTCAAACCAATCCAGTAGAAATGCCACACTTGCAAACTCCACTGAATATTGACAAGGGCAAGAAAAGAGAGGCTGAAGGTCCTACTCCTCCCAAGTACATAAATATCTTCTTTTAATCCTCCACTTAAAGATGCAGGAGATATAAAGAAAACTTTCATCAATATAAAAGAAAGGAATGATCCACTGAGGATGCAGGTGTATAATCAATATCTTAAAATGGCTCCAAAAAATCAAGAGAGATTAATGTCACCTTTTGACATTCAACAGGGTAAAATGCTAATGAGCCATTTTAAACCCAAAGTGCAACAACCACAGACAGCAGTTGATTATATTATAACCAATTTTGAGGTCCTAGCAAAAGATATTCATCCTTTGGACCAGATTGAATTACACAAGCAGACAGGAGAAATGATATATTCTACACTTACTGACAAAGCTATGGTAGCTCATGAATTACAAGATTCTTTGAATAATACAAATACCCAGTTGCAGATTGAGAAAGCTTCTTCCCAAGCAAAGGATAATAGGATAAAATATTTAGAGGAAATAATTATATGTTTGGTTCATAATCCTAAGGATGTTAAGGGCATTGAAGCATTAATCAAGAGGAAAGATGATGACATTGCTGCATTGAGGAAACAGTTGAAACTACCAGCTTCAAGACACCCTCAAACTGAAGAAGTAATGAAGCAGAATTCTGAAGAAGAGGTAATGGACTTGCTTTTAAGAATGAATGAAAGGCTTGCTGAAACAGAAAAAGAACTTGAGCAAGCATTAAAAGAAAAAGAATCTATTATCCCAGCAACTACAACACAGGCAGCCACAGGAACAGGTACATCAATCACAGGCCAACAAGCAGAGCTAACACAGGTGAACACTTCTGATAAAGGTTCTGATTAATTAATCAAAGAAATGAATGAATTAAAACTGCAAGTGACAGAACTCCAAAGCTTAAAATTTCAGCTTTCTACTCTAGAAAATAAATATGATCAATAAAAAATGAGTGTTGCTGAGAAGACAAGAGAAATCAAAAGACTAGAAAAATCAGTTAAAGCATTGGAAAAGGATATTACAATGGAAAGACCTTTAAGTGAATTAAAAGAAATTCTTCGGTATAACATTATTCAATCAATAAAGAATGTTTGGTATTCTATTCAAATAATGTATGAACAGCAGTATTTAGTCATATTGGCTCTGGAAGAAATTGAGAAAGCAAGAGAAGAGTTAGGGAATATGCTAGAAGAAGCCAATAGACTTATCAATTTTTTGAATACTCAGAATAAGCAGCAACTTGCAGAATTTGGAATTCAGGATAGGACAGGAACCATCTTGGAAATCAAAAGAGTTTTTATCAAAAGGACTCTTATGCAAAATCTTGAAAGAAGGTGTTCAGACATGCAGCAAGAAATTTTTACCTTCAAAGAAAGATTTGATGATTTGTTAAATAAAGGTTTGCCCAGTACTGTTAATACAGAAGATAAATTAATGGATTTGGAAAGTTTTGTTAAGAAAGTAAACAAACAGGTTGATGATCAAGCCAGTTCTTCAAACAGTACAGCAGAAGGAACATTACCAATAGGGAAAAGTCTTTATGAAAAATTGGAGGGTTTATTTTATCTTGAAAATGAAATAAAATATTTGTTTCCATATCAGCCTAATTTTTTCAAATACACCGAAGCTAATGAAACATTGAGAAAATTGCAAAGAACCAGAGTGCCAGAAGTTAAATGGTGGGATGAGATGATGGAACTTTTATAAAATTTATCCTTGGGTGAAATTTTTTATTTTACTATGGTATATCTTGGTAAAGGATAAACAGGTAAATGAAGGTCAAAGTGTATTAGTGAAAAATAAAGAGTATCAGACAATTAAAGCGGTTAGAAGAAATTACTGAAGTTGACAACATCGAAGCCAAACCATAAGGTCTGCCTCCAGCACACTCTTAAAAGGAGGAAACATCATGCCAGCAGTTATTATTTTTCCTATCTACGAGACCATTTGTCTCCATTTTTATTGTAACCAATTCATTAGTCACCCTAGATTATATCTCTTTTGTTATGAGATATTTTTGATAATTTTTTGTATAAATAAGCCCTCGAAAGAAGTATTGAGGGTGGATTCTACTACTTTTCTATAACATTGATCTTTTTGGAATAAAAGTGCTTTGGAGAACTTTATTTGTGGCTTGCTGGATGATGATTTGAAGCTCAAGACTTTTTGCAGGATTCATGTGTCCGACTACAGTTCAATAAGTCATTTCTATCCTATGTTTTAAGTTTTATATCTATTTATAATATCACTGTGTTTCATTTCTGAGTAATTGACAAAAAATAATAAATCAGAAATTACTTAAGTGTACTCTGATTTCAATTGTGATTATTCTAAATGTTTTCTTCTAAACTGGTTATAAGCAATGAATTCTTAATTGCTCTTGTTTCGCTGGTTTAAACATCTTGATTACTATAGTAAAGAATTCTTAACTGATCTTTATTTGTGATCATTCACTTTCTTTCTTTTGAACATGTTGAAAGATTCTTAATTGCCTTTCATCCCTTCAAAATCCATTTCATTCACTTTAAGATCTAAAATTGTTCTCTGTTTGGCTATCTTGCCTTGCAAAGCCATCTTGTGTGTAGAATATTAATCCAGTAAAGCCCTCCTTTCGACTCCATAGCCCAATGGCCTAAAAATATTCAATCTTGCCCTTAGTTGGCGGATTCCACCATTCAAATTCAAACCAAATTTCTTGGACTTATAACTAGCCTAAAACTTTCTAAGAACAAAGCTAAATTTTAAAGAGAGAGCCCTCTCTGGATACAGATTGGCTAGATTCTGTATCTGAAGGTTGGTTAGTGGTTACCTCGGGTTTCTTTCCTTTTCTTACAACTTCAAGGAAAATCTGAGTGATAACACATTGGTCCTAGGGCATGTTCTTGGAATGCTAGGGCCCTAAAAACCTCAAAAAACTTGCAGGAAATCACAAAAATGGACTATGAAAAGAAAGAGAAAGGTTTTAGCTACTACCTGGAAGAGATGGTACTTAAAATGGTCCATGGGATTGGCCGCAATAATCTTCAGAAGATCAAGCTGAAAAAGAGCTGATAGAGTCTGTTGTTAGTTAGAACATGAAAATATTATTACATTTGTTTGTGAAATGGGTGATATTTTAAGTAACACAAGTGTGAAACCAAGGCATATATGAACTAAAAATTCTCAAACAAATATATGTGCACAATTGAAGCAGATATTCCAACTATGCATATTGCATCTACAAAAGGGAAAATTTTAAGCTTGGTTAACCATTATCAACTTGCATAAAAGTGTTGTATGGTATTAAAATGTGTAGAAAAAATCTGTGAAGGGTATAATTTCTATGGAAAATGAAAAACTTGTGTGTATCCACAACAATTGCTTTGTTGAAAATAGATGTATCGAAAATACTATGGCAACAGGAATGTGTACAAATAGGAAAAACTTTTTGGTGCCAATATTCAAACTTTACGCTTGATACAAAGTAAGTGTGGAGATGTGTAAGTTCACAACCCGAAAATATTTGCATAAAATATATTAGGTCAATTAGCTCCGCACAATGAAAATTTTCACTTCCCCTTTGCAATTCACATTTTTCAATCACCCTTTCTCCTTCCTTTTCATTTTTTTATTCTCTTATCTTCGTATTCTACATAGTGAAAGCTTCCTTCGCACATGTAAATAGGGATAATCCAAACAAAATAACTGATACATTAATATTGGTTTTTATTTTCTCAATATCTATATACTGATTCCGCACAATGAAATACTAATTCATATCGTTGGATGGCTACATGTGCAGAGGTGTGTAGAAGGGGTAATGATGAGTGTGGAGGTGTGGAAAATGTTGGACAATCGACATTGTCTATACGGCATGTGGGAGAAACTGTGTTGGCATTGATTTCAACCAGATTAGAATTGATGTTGGTGGCAGTAAATGTGTTGGAAATGATGTCCACTAGGCTATTTTTCATGGAAAATGGGATAGCATTGATTTTCATGGTGTGCTAAGCTTAGGGGGAGTACCATTGTTGTTGCAGTCTCTTATAGAGAATCATAATAGTAGCAGGCTTATTGGACAATCCATAATATGATGACTATGATGGTTGGGAGTAACAATATTTTGAGGAGATTTTACCTCAGAAGATTAGCTCATATGCATTTGGAGGTGGTGTATTTGGATAGTGCTAAAAATTATATTTCCAACAGTATGGTAAAGTATACAAAGTGTAATTACTAGTCAAAGTTAAGTGCCTCCAAAGTCCAAGTTGCAGAACTAATTATGGAGAAGGGTCAAGTGGTGACCAATTTTGGTGCATTTTTCCAAATTCGGCAGAGCTGCAAGTGGTGGCGCTAAAGGAGAGTAGAGCAGACGTGGGCACAATAAAGGAGTAGTGTCAATCCTTTTAGTTGGTTGGAGGAAGGTCTCACTTCATAGGTCATCCTAGCGGGAGTACCCAAAAATTTTTTATTTAGCACACAAAGATGAAGGTCAGGATTTAGGTATTTTCAGGCCAAGTTGCAAGATCAAGTGAATCAATAGATCAGAAATTCAGGAGGTTTCTATAGAATTCCAAAGATTTGACCCCTAAAAATGACCTATATGGGAGCTGGTGCACGCATATAGTGTCATATCGGGAAACATGGAAGTATTTTATTAGCTGAGGTGACATCAGTATGAAGTTAGTACAAGGGGACACGTGGAAAGCATATTCTACATTTTTAGGTGGATTATGGGCCAAATTCAAGTCACATGTGTCACCACTTCTAAGACGCCATGGTGCATTGATGAAGTTAGTATGATGTCATCCCACTAGAAGGAGCCCAATTTTTTTTGGAGTGAGGCACAAAGGAACTATTGTGATGACTGGGCGTCAGGTAGACAAGGAATTTGTTAGAGAAAAGTCAGATTGGTAGGTGTTTGAATGATTTATGTGAGTGTCGAGTGGACCCTAGTGAGATATCTCATCTTGTAAGGAAGACCCTGGAATATTATAAAGGGAACATAGGAGAAAGTTGTGAGTTGACTAGACAATGGGCCAGAATGGCAGAGCGGTGACCAATGTGAGAAGAGTAGGAGGACCCTACGAGACACGTCATCCCATAAGGCTCATCCCTGAGGAAATATAAGGGTGCATAATTTTTTTCCTAGGAGGATAGAATTGGGACACATCAGAAAGACCGTGCACATTCAAGAGATGAATGGGAGGAGTTGTAGGGTGGTCCCAAAGAGCATGTAAGCCTGTAATTCTTACCCTAGAGGAAAACAAAGGGCACAAGGAATTGGGCTGGGATAAAAGAGACAAGAGATGGATTTTTTGTTTTACATTTAACAGTGTTGACAAATGACAAAAAGTGCACTATAAACATGGTTCTGCACAGTCATGTGACCAAGGGCATGGAGGAAGGTAAGCCCTCAGGGCTTAAAGGTAAAAATGTGCCATTCGAGGAAAAATGAGTTAGGGGCTGAAGTAAAATGCCAAGACATGGTTTTGTTACAACAATAAGACCAGGGGCACATAATGTTTAATTTTTATGTTTAATCCCACGTGATTATAGTTCAAAGAGGGGTCCAAGATTCATTTTGTTGTGGTCTCGCGTGTTAATGTGACCTAGATCTTATGGGCTATTTCAATGAAAAATGATGCAGGCCTTCATCTATAGGAAAACACATTGAGGATGTATGTTTAATGGTTAGAACGAATCAAAAACTCTTTGGCACTATTTGTTAGAGTTGGAAGTCCCGCCATATTTGGTGATATGTGGAAAATGGTTATTCGCCATGGATGAGTCAGCAATTGGTAAAGAGCTTAGTGCCTCTGAGCATGGAAATGAGTCTATATTGATATTTTATAATTTAAGTCAAGGAAAATTTATGAGAAGTATTGGTGCAAGGTGGTAACGAAAACAATGTGCAAAATAATTAATGTAGCCTATCATGAATAGAAATAAGCCACCTCTTATTTTCCATACATGACATGAAAAATTCATAAGTGTTACTCCTTAAGTGTTAATTTTAACTAAGATTTAATTCCTATCATGATAAATGATTAGAAGCCCATTCTCAAAATTAATGTAATTATAGTGGCCAAGTTTTCAGTATTAACAATAACATGGGGAGCCATGATGAAATGCGCACTCGGGTAGTGAAAATGATAGCAAAGATATCATCGTTCCCTATTGATCCAGGAGGATTCTCTAGTTGGTCTCCAGATGAAGGAGAAATCATCCATCAAATTTTACTAGTGCATATCTTCAAGTGATTGTGAGATTTGTAGCTGGTTATGATTGATATTTCATAGCAGGGGTGCATTAAGTTGGTATTGGCACATTTTTAAATCTTAAAACACTCCTATGGAATCAAATGTGTATTTAACCTATGTTACAGGGTGGGTGCATATCCCTAAGGACCAAGGTGAGCGCAAAAGTTATTAAACTCTATACTCTAAAACCATATGACAAACCTTACAAAATGGGAACAAATATTTCTATCGCGGAATTTTAACCTATCGTAAAACATTTGAAGTGGATATATATAGTAGTAAAAATTTATGTTTAAACCATGGAGCGGAACATTATAAAAAACTTATAGTGGAAATGTTATCATAACTATGGTGCAATTATAGTCAAAAGTGGAGCAGAGTTGTAAAAATATGAAAATGTATAGCCTATGTATTAAACGATGCAGATGTATGGTTTCAAACCATATTAGATATGGATTAGTGATACAGGTTAACAAAAAGACATGTCACTGCCGGAGAATCTACTCACATGCCATAGGTTTGTTACCCGTTGGATGGTGGTGATGAGAAGGTTGTTAAATTTGTCATGGGTGATATCACAGTTCTAGGTCACCACCAATGCACAGTCAAGTGACATTACTGCCAGAGGAGGTGAGTCATCTTGCCAAAAAATAGGCATCAAAGATATGGTGATATGTCTGTTGGTTTGGTAATGGGCTTAAAAACTATATTATAATGTTTGGTATTAATGCACCAAGTGTATGGTTGTTAAAATGTATGGTTTACAGACCATACAAAATGTGCCAAGGAGTTTTGTTATGTATAAAACTATGCACCACAAATGACATGGGTTTAATGTTACAAGGGTGGTGTTATAATATTATTACACTTAAACTTAGTTTGTTTAACCAATCAACAATTTTCCAAATATATCCCGACTGGTTCAACCCTCGAAATTTCACAAGGCCGTTATAAAATTTTTACGATTGCACCAGTGTTGGAGGAGTTGATTTCTGAGTATCTATACAATGTTTTTTTTATGACAGTGGGTGCTCTCATGGGCATATTTTGGTCATATTTGAGCCAAATTGGGAACTGATATAGGCATTGGAAAGTTGAGAAAGAGGGCTTTCTTTCTACAGTAACCAGTAGTTCCTGCATGCACATATCAGTTGGTAAAATATATTGTAAAGAAACTCTTTGTATCATTTCCTAATAAAACAGACGCCCACTTGGAAACAAACCTGGAGACATAATCTAGGAGGGATGAACTATGTAATAAATGTTTGTCGTGTTTGCATATTTCTTTGCTTCTATTTATTTCTTCATTTCAGTTCTCTAAGCTTATATTTAAGGCATAAAAATAACTCATTTCTTTCATTCGTTCACATAAACGCTTCCTTAGTCAATTGTGCAAGTAATAAATCCTGTCAATTTCATATTACTTATGTTCTATATGAACAAAATCAAGTATTGAAATTAAGCAAGGTTGGTGAATGCAACATTTTTATGTGAGATAAGTGGAGAGATTTGGGTGTATGCACTACTGAGAAGAGGTCGAAAGTGCCTATGCATAGGGAAGGGGCCGAGAGAGCCTGAGGAAGAAGGTAGAGAGCTACTATGTGGGCTAAGAGTTGTGATAATGAGTGTTGTTGTATAATGTACAAAATACAGAGTGTTGTGTTGGCTAAGAATGAGTGAAGTTTTTTGAGTAGAACATAGGGTCAAGTGCAGAGGATAATAAAGAGACGAAAGTAGGGCCAAGTGGGTGCCATAACAAAGTGTATTGATTTTCTTATTGAGAGTGGTTTGGAGCTTGCAAACCAAGGAGTCGGTGCTTCATTCTCAAAGCATGTCAAAGTAGATATTGGCGGTTGATGCATCCTGAAATTTGGTGCTTGCATAGATCCAATGAGTTACAAGTGGGTGCTTGCAAAAAATCCATGAAGTCGGTGCTTTTTTTGGTGCTTCTATTTATTTGACTAGGTGTCTGCAAAAGAAGGGAGTTGGTTCTTCTTGCTGTTGT
Source organism: Pinus albicaulis (assembly GCA_034641835.2). Lineage (NCBI taxonomy): Eukaryota > Viridiplantae > Streptophyta > Pinopsida > Pinales > Pinaceae > Pinus > Pinus albicaulis. Next base: position 164,318,663 of record CM076577.1, on the reverse strand, counting down.
GTGCTAGAAAAAATTCAAATGGATTTGGTGCTTCCTGTGAGTGGTGGCTCAAAAAAATTGATGTAATAGAGTAGGAATTCATATTTACATTATAATACAAACAATATTTGGTGGTTTTTCTCCTAGAAGGGTTTCCATGTTAAACTTATGTGTCTCATGTGTTTTTTTCTCTTGATGTGTGTTTGTGTTGATTAATATGGTTGTTGTTATAATATGTTAATGGTTTCTCACACACTGAATTCCAAGTTTGAATGTGAAAATATAAATCGACATAAAATTTAAATTATCCTTAATACTGATTCACCCCCCCCCCCTCTCAGTATTAAACATTGTTTCCAACAATTGGTATCATATCATGGTTCCTTCATGAATATTTTGACTGCTTGAAGGTATCAAAAGGAAACAATGGATAATAAAACTTGACTTGCAACAGGAGTACCATTTTAATGGAGCAGAGTATGTACTCTGGAAGTTTAGAATTGAATCCTATTTAATGGCTTTTGATGTTTATGTATGTGCTCCCTTTTGAATGGAGAAAATATTAAGTAGAATGGAGAAGCCAATTTGGATTCAGTCAAAGGAAGATGTTGCAAGTGTGCAAGAGAAATATGGGACAACCTCCATTGTATATATCAAGGAGATAGTCACGAGGCTCAAAAAGGGGATGAAGAGCCTTGTATATATGGTAATGAACTAGACTTTGTTGATTTTTTTGTTGAAGAAAATAGAAGGAGAAAAAGGAAATATAATCAAAGGTTATAATATCTCTCTCCCATTGAGGAAGTTGTTTCCCATCACTCTCAAGTTGATGATGATGAATAATTAGAAGAGAATCCAAGCCACTTAGAAGTTATTTTATTGATTTGTGATATTTTTAAAGAAATGGGTCATTTATCTCTTAGTTGTGCATATGCATTATCAAAAGAAAGGGATTAATTTTCATCTAGTATTAGTGGTGAAGATAGACTTATCTTAATAGAAATATCATAATAATATATCTATCAAGAGGATAAAATATTGTCTCATGGTGAGAATGAATAAATATCTGATGATTTTTTATCTATAGGTGAAAATGAATGCATTCCTTTTAGTGATGAAGATGGATTACTTCTCAAACCCATGGAAGATCCCATGGTCATAGAGAGGAATCCAAATTTCAGTGGTGGCTCAGCTAGTACCTATGATAGTGAAGAGGAGGATCTGAATGAGAGGCTCTATTTTATGAAGAAGTTGATATCTACTCTAAAAGATATCAAGGACTTGTCAGAGGAAAATATTAAATAGAAGGATTAGCTGCAATAATATGAGCTTCAAAATACTGTGTTGAGAAAAACAATTTTCAATATAAATTCTCAACAAGGTGAAGTCCATAGATTGAATGAGATATCGAAAAAATTGCTTCAAGAGAAAGAGCATATTTTTGAAGGACTACAAGTTGAATTAGTCTCATGGAGACATGACCCAGAAAGGAAATATAAAGAGTTGTCTCAATACCAGCAGTGAGGAAAGCAATAACAACAAGATAAGAAAAAGTAACAGAAACATGTTAAGAAACAACAAGGAGGAGATAATAATAAGAGATCTAAGTAGTAGAAAATAATATTGGAAGGTGGAAAATCAAATGAACATAGAGATTGAAAAAAGAACCAACAGAGGTCCCCCCCCCCCCCCCCGCGCCCAAGCATAGATCTCTCAAAGAAAAGATATTTTTAGCTATCAAAATCATTTTCAAAGTTATTTATTTTCTTTCAACTATTGTGGGCATAAGGACATAGATTGTATGTAGAATGCAATAAAATAATATGTGTTGGGGAAAAATAACCCAACAATGTACAAAGTGGCAAGGAGAAAGCATATTGGTATCAATTGAAGTTTTGACAAGAATGTTGTCAAGAATAGTAACTCCTTTTCCCCATTCCTATGTTATGTTGAATGGTACAATTATGGTGATATTGGTCACAAGATAGCAATATGGAAATACCAAAAGAAAAAAATGCTTCTCAGCATATGCATGCTAATGTAGCAACTCGATTTTTGAAGACAACAGAGGCATTCAAGTTTGTATTTATTTCTCTATATCAAAGGGAAACTCTAAAAAGAGGAAAAATAAATCAGAAGAAAAAAAAGGAAGAATGATCCTCTTGTCCCTGTGATGGACCCCTCTATGAGTATTAGCTACGTTCAACATAAATTGCATGTAAGAAAGAGTAGAAGAAACCCTATTAATTTTCTCTTGCAAAAAGGGAAAAAAAGTTGCAAGAGGATTTGGTAAAACATAGAGGAATGAAAGGAGTGATCTATATCTATTTTCTACCAATATAAATTTAAAATGAAGGAAAATAAGATGATAGAAATTAATAATCATGTCAATATTCAGGCAATGAAAGTGTGGAAGAAAAATGAAGAAAATGTGCTGAGGGGAGTAAATCCTCTGTTTCACTTCATTGAAAGAGGAGAATGGCCTCAAGAGAGATCGAATAAGTCAGATGCAGGAAACCAAGATAGGATAATTAGATTGATTCATTTGAATATTGGAGGTATGACCGAGTCCCATTTCTAATTACATTGATGACATTTTTTATTTCAAATGTATCATCATTGCAAGAGAGAGGATAGTGCATCTAGTTTGGTTTCAGGGGGAGTACACAACAATATTCTATGTCGTGGAAGAAAAGGATGGGTTGTAACAAAAGTGTGGAATGACAAGAGGACCACATTTAATACAATCCATAGGATCAGTCCCCATTCAGAATAAAGGAAGTAGTTGTAAGAGATTAGAGAGCATTGTCTCAAGCGAAAATACTTTAGTAGTAGTAGTAGGCAACAATCGATAGCCTTTGGAAGAATGATTGTTTAGGAAATGAAAGTTTTGCATCTTGGTTGAAATACCCTTATTTCATTTAAGTTGTGAAATTGATTATGCCTAACAATCTTATGTTCATGAACATAATTGGTATGAAATTTACATTTCCCTTATTTATCAATTGGTATCGCTATTTCAATTGGTAGTCTTTGGTTCAAGTGGGGAAACCTTTTTGTGAAAATGGATATTTATTCTTGAGAAGGAGTCTTGGAAATTTTCCTAGTACAATATATGATTTGTAACATATTTTTCTTGAAATTGGTATCATTAAGAAACATTCTCTAGTTGTGGTAGCATGATCTCAAGGGGAGAGAGTTAACATGCTCAATAAAAGTGAACATAGTCTCTAAAGTAGCAGTAGTAGCAGTACAATGAAGAGCAAGCCCAAATGCATCATTAATGATTAGTATTTGTAGAAACAGTAATACCATTTGAAATTTTAATTGGTATCAATTTATTTTTAATCAGTACAAAAGATGCATTGGCAAAGAGAGTATTCATTCAATAGCCATAAGGTGACCACAATAGGAGGCATTCAAATAAGAGGCAATATATGTTCATGGGTATCATATCACATGTGTCCAGCTTCTAAAGTAGCAATAGAAACTACAAGAATCAGTTTGCAAAAAGTAATGTGAAACAACAACAAGACCCTCAGTCATTGATTATCAAAGGGAGAATAAGCATAAACACGTAGCACTTTTCCATTTATTTCAGAGGGTGAGACTAAGTTTTGATGGCCTATGTAGAGGAGACAAATCCATTGGTGGCTCATGCAAGGATAAGTGTGGAAGAAATATGAGGATTGGCCATAAATGTGGAGAATTAGCGAGGTTTTTCCATCAAAATGCCAAAGGGGGATATTGTTGGAAAGTTGGAATTTTTTGGATGGCTAGTGGTAACAGTTGTGTTAGCATTGATGCCAACCAGATGAGCATTGATTTTGGTGGCAGCATATGTGTTGGCATTGATGTCCACTAGGATAGCTATGATGGAAACTGAGCTAGCATTGATGTGCATGGTTTGTAAATCTCGAGAGGATTCCCATGGTTGTTGCAGTCTCACGTAGATAATCATAAGAGTACCAGGCTTATTAGAGAATCCATAATATGATTATCATTATGGTTGGCAGTCCCAACATTTGGAGGATATTTTTCCACAGAATATTAGCTCATTTGCTCTTGGAAGTGGCGTAGTTGGATATTGCTCGGAAAATTAGATAAATTTTGATGTCTAAAATGGGTCTCCTAAGGAATATTATAAAATAATAGTGGAAATAATAAAATAATATTATATTACATCATCAAATTTTATAGTGAAAAAAAAGAAAAAACTACTTTTTAAACTCATAGTTTCAACTTATTTCTTAAGGTTTTACTCAAATTTCAAGTGGGAGCACTCGTTGGATGTGGAATTTAAATCCTCATATAAGGAGTGCCCATATTGCATACTTTCGATGGACCCTGCTACATGAAAAAATATAAATAAATGAAAAACATGATTGCAATCACATTTTTCATGCATTTTTCATTTTTTCATGTAGAAGGGTCCATTGAAAGTCTACAACATGGGATGGGAAATTAAATTTTGCATCCAATGAGTGATACCTTTTGAAATTTGAGTAAAATCGTAGGGAGAGAAGTTGAAAATACGAGTTGAAAAAATTAGTTTTTCCATTTGTTCATTTTTTAACATTGTTACTTTTTTACTCCAAAAATGGTGAATCATCCCCCATGTTTGACATCATCATCTTGAAACCTATAGGTTCTTATAAATTTTATTTTGGATGTACATTTTTGTTTTGAGGCCCATTTTATACCTTAAAGTTTCTCTAATGAGATATTTCCAACGGTATGTTGAAGTTTGAAAATGGCCACCTGGACCAGGGGTTATTGCTACTAAAATTTAAGTGCCTCCAAAGTCAAAGTTTCAGAGCTAATAATGGAGAAGGATCAAATGGTAACCAGGTTTGGCATATTTTTCCAAATGCAGCAAAGTTGCAAGCGATGGCACTAAAGGAGAGCAAGGCGAACATGGCCACAACAAAGAAGTAAAAGATATTTTTTTGGTTGGTTGACGGAAGGTCCACTTCATAGCTAAGCCTGGTAGTAGTGCCCTCGAAAATAGTTATTGAGCACACAAATATGAAGTTCGATATTTAGGAATTTTCAGGCCAAGTCGGGAGATCAGGAAGGTTAGGAGGTTTCCAAGTTGGGAGGTTTATGCATAAGTCCTAAGTTCTGACCCCTGACCTCGACATCTGTGGGACCCAGTGAAAGAAGATGACATTAGATTGTGAACATGGTAACATTTTGTTCGTTCAGGTGACATCAGTATGATGTTGGTATAATGGGACATGTGGCAAGAATATTTAGCATGTTTGGGTGGCTTAATGAGCCAAATTTGGGTGACATGTGTCATCACTCTAGAGATTCCATGAGGCATTGATGACATCATCCTACTAGTAGGAACTCAAAAGGTTTTGGAGTGAGGCTCAAAGGAACGAATGAGCTAACAAGGCAGCTATCAATACTAACTCAGTCAGGTAGGAGTTTGATTGGTTGATGGGAGTGTTGGGTGGACCCCACTAGTACAAATCATCCCGTAAGGAAGACACCAACAGATTATAAAGGGTACATAGGAGAAAGTTGTGGGTTGACTAGGCACTAGGCTGACATGGTAGAGCAGGGACCAATGTGGGAAGAGCAGGAGGACCCCACGGGACATGTCATCTTGCATGGCTCATCCTAGAGGAAATATAAGGGTGCACAAATTTTTGGTCAAGAGGGTAGATACAATATATCTTGGCGATATAATGCACAACCAAGCAACCAATGGGAGGAGGCGCAGGGTGATCCCATAGAACATGTAAGCCCGTAAGGATTACCTCGAAGGAAAACAAAGGTAAACTGGGAATTGGCTGGGATAAGAGAGCCGAAAGACGATGTTTTTTGGTGACATTTAATAGTGTCGTCAAATGATAGAAGGAATGCTCTGGACATGGTTCTGTGTAGCTATGTGACCAAGGGAACGAAGGAAGGTAATCCTTCAAGGCTTAAAGGTAAAAAGGCGCACTGGAGGAAAAATGAGTTAGGGGTTGAAGTAAAGCGCTAGGACATGGTTTCATTGCAGAAATAATACCAAGGGCATGGAAGGTTTAATGTTTATGTTTAATCACTCATGTCTTTCATGTTAATGTGACCTAGATCCTATGTAATATTTTCAATGAAAAATGTTGTGAGACTTGGGTTTTAGGAAAAAGTGTTGAGGATGTATGTTCAATGGCTGAAATGTGTCAATAACTCCTTGGAACTTTTTTCTAGATTTGGTAATCCATACATATTTGGTATATATGTGGAAAATGACAACTTGCCATAATTTTATTATGAAACCATGGATGATTCAGTATTTGATAAAGATCTTGTTATGAAACCAACTCCAAAAATAGAAGAAAAGATATATCAATGCCTTAGAAATCAGCCACTTCAAGGGGGAAACCTCCTTTACATTACATAAATGAAAACTTATTGGATGATACAAATGACAAAACCTCCTTTCTATATATAGGATTCCATGGGGTCACAATATAATCCTAGCACCTAACAATAATATGTAAGGGCTGAACAATTACAATAGTGGCTTTTATGGGGAAAAATAATAATAATATGGGGGCTATAGTGGTATAACAATAACAATAATGGGGCTACACTAACAACAATAAGGGGATACACTAGTATTATAGGGACCTAACATGCCCCTCTCCTTCAAACAAGTGTTTCCCTTAACTCTTGATTATTTATGGATGCTTCTGTATAAAATTCTAATCCTCCCATGTGGAATATTCAATGGGTAAGTTCTTCCACTTGTTGAGATACTCTAAAATTTATTGATTTGTTAGTTTTGAAGTTCTTTTTTTTCTGACTACTTCATAACTTATTTTGCTACAATGTTGAGCTTCATGTTGTTTCATTTGATTCTGCACCAAAGTTATATTATCCTTTGAGAGTTGGAGAACTTTTTGATGATGCTCGATGTGATATTCCACTAATTTATCATCCATATTATCTTTCATTTGATCCTTCAAACCATCCAACTTAGCCTCCATTTTTTCTTTTAAACCATATATGTCATCTTTGATTGCTCTTTGTAAGATCTAAATTTGTTGCACCTGGTACCATAATTTTGATATCTCAAACTACAATGCTTCCTCTTCATGCATCATAATAGAGATTTTTTAGGGCTTAATCGGTGTGGAATTATTTTTGGGAGGCATTATAGAACCCAATACTGATAAAAATGCTTCAATATGCCCTTAGAATCACTTGAAACTTCTTTTTCAAACAAACATTATGCAATTTTAAAAAACAAATACACAATATTTTCTTGCTTTTTAGGAGGTCGATATTAAACCTCAATTATATATGTGATTTCTGATCTTTAATATCTAAAATTAGGTTCTTTAGTATCCCTCTGAGTATTCTTTCCAATGCCATAGGTCTGCACTGATTTAGATTCTTCAAGACAGTGTTATGCCCAATCTCCCACAATAACCTAATTATGGACTAGTTCAGTAGAGCGAAATTGTATGGAGTGCCACGTGTCATTGTTTCCTCATTCGACTCTAAAATTGATACAAAGGAAACTAAAGTTCATGTTATTTTTTCCACCTTTTACGGAATTCCAATCTGATGCTCAAATAGAGAGATATGATGATTTTCCCAAGGTCACCTATTTTAGATGAAATTTAGGAGCCTGCAAAAACCCTAACTTCCACAGATCATATCTCTTAAACTATTGCAAACCACGATTTGATGTTTTTACAGAAATTTCCTCAAGCCTTCTTCAAAACAAGTTTTCTATTTTAGTGTCTGAACCCTTGTAGAAAAAAATTGTATCGAAAATTCCACGATGACCTATTTGAAGTAGCACAACCCTAGAATCCAAAGCTCTGATACCAAATGTTATGAAACCAGCTCCAAAAATAGAAAAAAAGAGGTATCAATGCCTTAGAAATGAGTCACTTCAAGGGGAATCCTCCTTTACATTACATAAATGAACAATTCTTGGATAATACAAATGAGAAAACATCCTTTTTATATATAGGAGTCCATGGGGTCACAATATAATCCTAGCCGACCTAACAATAATAATGTGAGGCCACAACAATTACAATAGTGGATTTTATGGGGCATAATAATAACAATATGGGGGCAATATGTGTACAAAAATAACAATAAGGGGGCTACACTAACAAAAATAAGGGGATACACTAGTATTATAGGGACCTAACATAGCTTAGCGCCTCTGAGCATGAAAATGAGTCGACATATAGATTTGACAATTGAAGTCAAATACAAATTCCAATAATTTTTGTTGCAAGGTGGAAAGGACCATGATACGCAAAATAATTAATGAAGCCTTTCATTAATAGAGATATTAAACCTCTGATCTTCCCTACACGACACAACGAATTTATAATTGGTACTTCTTGAGTGTGTAGTTTGATTGAGATTTAATTCTCGGCATGGAGAAATGCTTAGAAGCCCATTCTGAGAATTAATGTTGTTCTAGTGTCCATGTGTTCATTAGTAATAGAAGCATGGAGAGCCATGATGAAGTACACTTTTGGGAAGTGTAAATTCCAACAGAGACATAATTTTCCCTTGTGTTGTATAGGAACAAAATCAAGGATTTCAATTGAGAAATTTGGGTGAATGCAACATTGTTTTGTAAGCTAAGTGGATAGATATGGGTGTGCGTTGCTGATAAGAGGCCAAAAGAACCCTATATAGAGGAAAGTTTTCAAGAGAGCCTGAGGAAGAAGGCCGAGATATGCTATGTGAGCCAGGATTTTTGACAATGATTTTTGTTGTTGAATGTGAAAAATATAGAGTGTTGCATGGGTTGAGCATGAGTGAATGTCGTTGAGAAGAATAGAGGGTTGAGTGAAAATGGCAATAGAGATCTGAAATCAGGGCTAACTGGGTGCTATAAAAAAGTGTAATTATTTCCTTATTGAGATTGGGTTAGATCTTGAAAGACAGGGAGTTGGTGGTTCCATCTTAGTGGATGTTTGAGTAGATCTTGGGGGTTGGTGCCTCCTGCAAGTTGGTGCTTGCGTAAATATAAGGAGTTGTAAGTTGGTTCTTGCAAAAAATCCATGAAGTCGATTCTTCTAGTAACATGATCATGTGTCCATATTAAACCTATGTGTCTCATGTGTTTTCCTCTCTTAATGTGTGTGTTTGTATTGATTCATATGGTTGTTGTCATGATTTTTAATGTTTTCTCACATACTTATTAATCCCATGTTTGAATATGAAAATATAAATTGGCATAAAAGTTAAATTAGCCTTAATATTGATTCACCCCCCCCCCCCCCCCCCCCGCCCCACACCTTATTATTGAACATTGTTTCCAACATAAAAGGCTTTCATAACACTAAAATTGACATTATCAAAATTATGGCTAGTTCCACTGCTCAATAAAATCTTTAAATCCACCTTCGTGCTCCGCACAATGAAATTGTTAATACTAGTAACTATATAATTTTCTTATTTTTAATGCTTGCTCTATTTGACATCCTTTATAAATCTATATCAACATACTATTTTATTAATATCCAAAATCTCATTATATTTTAGCTAAATAAAGCTCTCCTACCAATAAATACAAGTATTTTTGGAATTTATTCATTGAACCAACATGTATTCAGGACATTTACTCTGTTAGCTTGTTATGCTATTGGTCATTTTTTTTGCTACCAAAATATAGTGAACAAATTTTTTATTGATGTTTGTACAATATGAAGTCCATTAGTGATTTCACATTTTTCAATTGAACTCGTATTATACAATATTAAATGAACTACGTTTTCAGTTTGTGTGAGGAAGAAGTGTTGTGCGGTAAAACATATATGCAAACCATACTACAAATATGCAAATTAAGTAGCAATTTGTGACAATAAAGGTTTGGTTTATGTGTGCATCGAATTTCGAATAAATGTATATGATTAATTTTATTAGTTAAAGTCTATGAAAAAGTAAACAATGTATACAAGTAAAAACGCAAAGCATATGCTCGAAAGCTTTTGCTAAAAACATCATTTCAGATCATTTCACAAAATTGGTAAATATATTCAGAATTAGAACACATTGACTATTGTTTTTGCTTGAATAGTATTTAACACTAATGAAGAAAACAAAGCATATCCTCTAAAAAAATTTCAAAATTATAATTTCAGATCATTTCACAAGATTGGTAAACAAATTCATAATTAGAAAAAAGTGACAATTGTTTGTTCCTAAAAAATCTTTAACAGTAATGAAAATTGTTATAGTAACAATAATTGTACTTAGATTCAAATGCCAATTACCATAGCTATGATTAAAATAAACATCAAAGATGTAACTGATTATTGACAACCAAAAATATTATTGAATATTCATTTTCATTATGTTCAACAAAAGAACATTAGATACAATATAAAAGCTCAAAGTATACAATTGAAAACTTATGAAAACCATCATCTTAGAATTTTCCACAAAATTGGTGATCAGTCTTAGAATTCACATAGTGTAATCAATCTTGAACAGTAACAAACAAAATTGCAATAACAAGAATACTACATATTTATTATTAAAATAAATACTACAAATGGAACAAATATATCATATCCAAAACTATTGTTGAGTGTTAATTTTTTTATCTTCTAGGTTTCCTATATTGATAATGAGACTTTTCGGATATCCAAACTAATAGATAATTCAATATGGACATTTTTTTTGTCTCCTTTTTTTTTTTCGATCAAAAACAAGTATTATATTATCATCTTAAAAATATAATTTACAAGAGGAGCCACCATGGCTCGATTACATTCAGTCACCCTCAATGACAAACAGTGCCCATGGATCTGGGGTGTTGGCCAAGGCATTCGAGGCACTTGGTTATTAGCCGAAACAATTCAAAAACAAGGACAAAACAAATTTATCCTCAAGGAGGAGGATGCAGTGAACCTGGTGGAGGAGCCACAAAGAAACGGTCCTGGTGGTGCAGGTGGTAGCTGATGTGATCCATTTGAGACTCCAAGGCACGGAGGTGGTCCTGAGAGTGCCTCTGGATGCGACGCAGAATCTCCAGGGCCTCAATGGTCTCTGTCTACAGGCTTTGAGCTGCTCAAATGTAAGCCCCAATTTCATTTTGATCATCATACCTCTACTCACGTAGGGCGTCTAGGTTGAGTTGAACCTGGTGTAGTTGGGTGGAAATTGCATCAAGGGTGACTGACGCTTCAATATTGTTGGGGGATTGAGTCGAGGAGATAGCCATGGCCGCTACTGAGTGTGGGCTCTATGTTGACCCCGAGTGTGAACTGGGGTCTTCAGGAGCCACTCTAGATCCATTCCTTGGCCGAAAACACCATGATGTGCTCATCCAAATTCCCGTGGCATGTAGACTACCCACTCTGCCTCACTATTGACTGCTCGTATACTCCAAGTCCTTTCCAAATTTCTCATCTGGGACTCCCTCATTCTGTCACCTGGCCCTTGTTTTAGGTTAGCACAGACCTCAACCTGCGTCTCCCAAGTGTCATAAATGAGATACACACAAACCCCCCCTTCTCTTGTCGTTATCACCCAAGGAGGTGTAGAGGTTCCAGTACCCAGAAAATTAACATTGTTGGTATGCTAGAATTCCCCGTCAGTCCGAGACAGAACCACCCAGGAGCTGCAACGCTGAGGAGTTGTTGATAAGTCGACCACGGAATTGGAGTCGGCCCCCAGGCAACGAGCCCAATTCGCTCAGTCTAGAACATGTCCTCCATTCTAAAATCCTTTGCCCCTCCCTCGTCTTCCTCCTGGAGCACCTCACGCATGCCAAATCCACTGCTGGGATACCTTCCTATTTCCCATCGATCACCTCTGCTTCCCAACGGGTCTATTCCTCTAGTCTGTCCAAGCTAGCGGAACTCAAGCTAGGGCTTGAGAGCTAGCATGTGATCTTCAGCACAAGCCTCTGCACCCACCTTCACCATTTCCCGCAGAATAGAAGTGAGCCATAGCACGTCCTTCCTCCCTCTTAACATAACCGCCCTGCTGATATGATGCCTGAACCGAGGCTCTTTAGCACTCGCTAGTGCAAGCATGGTTAGTCGGCAGGCGTGTGGCTTGTGGTCGGGTGGGCCTTAACTACCCCCCACCCACTTGTCCAAGTGATTGGACACCCCCAACGGGGATATTTTTGTCTCTTTAACTTTCACACTTGCATTTAAAAAAAACAACAATTTTTCCCTAAAGAATTAAATACATGTAGTAAATTGTAATTTAACTCTATAACAAAGTTATTCGGAACAAAAAAGGAATTTTTAAATGAAATTCATTATGTAACTAAATTTACATTTTTGATATTAAACCACTTCAAAAAAATTTAGTGTAGAGAATAACACTTGATTCCTAAATCACTTATCAAAATATTTATATTTAATTGCACAAGTAGATGAATTTGTCTCACTGAAGACTGGAATTGGACTCTCGTGAACTGCAATATGAAAAATACACCTGCAAATAAAAGCAACAAGCTACATGTAGAAATTGGTTTAGGTCGTTATAAAATATCTAACAAACCTAAACATTTAATCACTAGTAAACAAGAAAATGAATGTTCCAAGATTTAATAACACTCAAAATATGTAAAAGTGCCATAGATCTTGATTGTTTAATTGTCAATTGTTTTACATATTTTTTATTTTTTAAAGAATTTACTTAGCTTGGCTTGGATGTAATATTTCATAGGAGCAACTGTAATTTCATGTTTGACAAGTATACTAAATATGCCCTTCTCAATTTCTCTGGCTTCTTGCACTTGAAAATCTAAATTAGATCCTTATTTATTCACATTAACAAAAATAATTAGCCATTTTATAATTTCCCTTTTTACCAAAATAAACTATATTATTGAATTATGTTTCCTTTGATTTTTTTTTTCTTATCCAATTCAACCATTAAAAATTATCTCAAAATTAATCCAGAGTCAAATGTGATGCATGGACCATTTAAATCCTCCACAATTTGTACAACCTTGACGTAGGAATTTACTCTTTGATTCCCTATGTTTTCACATTCGTAAATAGTTTTCTCAAGTCTTATGATCCCCTAAGATTGTGTAGGTTTGATTTGCTTCATCTTATTACAATTTGGTAGTTCCTACCTTTTTTTCTTTAGATCAAATTGTAAATCAATCATTTGGAAAAAATAATATAATTAATTGTTTACAAAGTACCTATCTCCTTCGAGATCATGTTCAACGCACTCAAAAGATGACTTATTCATTTGTACTAAATGCTCCAAATTGAAATTTTCTTTCCATTCATGTTAAATGATTTTCAATATTTCACATATATCACTGAAAATATGTTTTTTCATCGCATTAAGGAGATTCATAGGTTTATCATATCGATGTGATGTTCTGGGAGTACAAATTTCCAATGGTGTTGTCCGTATTTATAATGGATTCATCAACAAAGGACATGGATTTATAGCATCTTATATGTCTTTTATTCTTGTTTTCAGTCTCAATTTGTCTGCTTCTCGTTGGCTAACAAACTATGAAAGTATGTCATTGGCAGCTTGATGTAGTTACATGAGCCATGTGGTTCCAACTCCAGAGATATCAACATCCAATATTTGTTTGACTAATAAAATTTTTGTTACAAGCCTTTACTTTCTCAGCCTTCAATATTTTACTACCCATGTTGTATTTTGGATTTTTCAATGTGACAAAAGAGTCACCAAAAGTAATATATTCTTCAACAATTTGTTGCATTGTTTTCTAATTTTATGCTGAATAAGCACTAACCAATTTAGGTAGCATAATCTTTTCAACTTCTACATCTATAGATCCTTCAATGCTTCCTATTTTCATAGGACTTATAGATTTTGTTGATTTAGTTGTATATGTTTTTTCTAGATTGAATCTTTGATAGACCCTTTTTCATTTCCATTACCTGATAGCCCACCGCGAACTAGTTTCGTATTTGCAGTATATTTTATATTTTTTTTACTTGAGGATGGACTTGCATAAGTATCATTTGTGGAAGGTATATATTTCTTTGAAAAAGTATTGATACTTGATTCTTCAACAACTTCTTCAACATCTATGACTAGTCCTTGATTTTTTGTTAACTCATTTTGACTTTCCTCTCTTTTCTCTCTAACTTGTGGTAACAAATTGATGTACCCAATAGTTTCCATGTGTGTGATAAATAGACCCTCCTTATCAAAGCCTTTAATGGCTTCAACTTCACTTAAGTTAAAAGGATGCAAAGTATATGTGAGCTCTGCAACATGAGAAACTTTCTTCACTATGATTTCTCCAAAAGTAAATGAAAAAGAAATAAATTTTATTATCTTTTTGCTTTTAAATAGAATCATCCAGTCATGATATTTATTATAGAATTCAAAAAAACAAAAACCTATCTATAAAATATTTTGACAACAACAATGTCTTACCTTGAAATCAATAAATTTGGTTTAGCATATTATTTTCTCTTTCTTCATGCATACCTTTACCCCATAGGAAAACATGTGCTTGTGCGTACATTCGATGTGGCTCTTGTCTAGTTATCATGCAATTGAATTTCTTTACAAATACATCTTGAATTATAAAAAAAGTTTAAATAAGAATTTTTCTTCCACTGTATAGGATACTAGAACTAATTTGGTTATTGAATCAAATTAAATTTAGGATTATATGGCAAGTCATGAAAGACAAGGTTGGAAACTAAATTTGTTATGAAGTATACCATCATGAAGAACCTATTGGTCCTCGATGAATTAACTAACTGAAAATCTAACACATTAGAAATAATATTAGCCCAGTCGAATATAAAATAATTTTTTTATGTCTAACAAATCATATAAAGGATGCAATTTGGAATGTTTGATGTAGTTTCTTGGCCCATCACGCGTGCTTGTAATATCCCAAAAGGGAAATGCAGCAATACATGAACACAAAACGAGAAATAGCCGTGAATAACATCATACCAAAATGCATGGAAACCATGGAGCCATTTTATTATACATATCAGCAGTAAATGAGTACAATATAAGTGTGCATAACTCAAATAATCAAGGCAAATGAGCCTCCCATGAATACATATTCCAAAGAGAGATGTTGTTATATTGCAGAATGTTCATGAACATGTACAATGTAGTCATAGATGGTACACTACTACATGGATATGTGAAATAACACAAATATTCAAATAGATGGCTCATACAACATTGGGAGAGAATATCTAAGCTCCCAGACACAATTTCAAGACAATCCTAGAAGGATTGGCTAAAATATGCAAAATGGAAAAAATTCCAGAGTTGCAGTCCTAGGACTGAGTAGTAGCTGCAACTCAAGAACTAGATGGAGATGGCTGAAGATGCTGCATCAGATAAATAGACCTCCTCCAATGGATCTTCCAAGTGAAAGGTTGATCCTAACACTAAAGATCCCACCCTCCAACAATCACTACAAACCCTCACTACAAATACTCATTGAAAATAACGAAGTCACTGAGGGATACTGCATTTTAGGTGCAAGAAAATGGGTTGGCCAAGTGCCAAGATCTGAAATATGCTCCAAGGGCTTCCTAACTGATATCCCAAAGGAAATAAAGCTTCCTCCTCTGAAAAATAAGCTCAAGAAGTGGTGTTGAGAAACCTCCACTGCAACACCCTACAACACAACATTATATTGCTGCATAAATAATGTTGTAGCTGAAGAAGGATGCTTGGCCTCAAGCCTGGATGTGGAGAAATGAAGTACAAGATCCTTCAAGAGGCCTCTCTTGAAACGGGAAGGAATTCCTAAACAGGAATTCCTTGTGCTAAGCAGCACAGCAACTATGCTAAACAACAAGAGAATGCAAAATAGTCATACAAACCATAAAATCAATAATCCATTTCATGTATTGTTATGGTTGTCGTGCCCTCCTTTTATACAAATGGAAGCCCTCTCACCTTGGGTCCCACTCATTAGGGTTTCCTCCACCAAGGAATCTTCCTCCCATTATCTCTGTGTTGTCTCTAAAGATGAACTCCGCCTCCTATCCCAGCGTTGTCGACTTGGTCAAACTTGACCTTGTCCACATGCAAATGCCCCTTTTCACACATGAGGGTGTGAAATATGTAGAAATTTGCTGAATAATGATTAATTATCCACTGAGACTATCCTGATCACATACAATTCGAATTCATATGCAACACATAATCTCTTCCACTCAGATCATCACACATGCGGAAATAAAATCAAGCGATAACACATCAAATCATCATACACATTAACATAGGATGTATGGGGAAAGCTTATAGCTGAAAACCCCGCAGCTATTGTGTATATTATAATGGAGAAATCATGTAACAAACTCAGTACAATACTCCTCACAAGTACTCAGTACTATCTCATGAAGTTACACACAATCTAGCTCAGTTTTGAACAGGTTACTGGTTCAAAACTCGCGAACCCACCACTGATTTCCCCTCCGGTCTTGGGACAATATCCCATGCACTGTTCCTGACGATCGAATCATATTCTTCGATCATGGCATCAACCCATGCAGGTTCCTCCATAGCTTCCTCAAAATAGGATGGCTCCGTCACAACACATTGACTCACAAGAGCCATGTATCCAGTGTACCGATCCGGTGACTGCCTCTGTCTGCGCTGTGCTGTAGGTGGTCCTACAACCTTCTCTGCATCTCGAGCCAGTCGCTCAACTTTTGTAGTGCGCATGCGCCCTCTGATGGTTGGCGCTGCATGGGTGGTTTCTTCCACCTCCTGAACTTCCTCTTGTGGCTGATCCACATCCGGAAGCTCCTCCCTAGGAACTAACAGCTCCTCATCTGCATGCAAGTGTAGCTCCCTCTCAAGCGAACACCGCATGGCTTTCTCCTCCTGAAATTTTATATCCCGTCGCACAACAGTCTTTCGACTGTCTAAAAAATACACCCGATAGTTGTGAGGTGTATCAGTGTACCCCACAAATATTCCAACCTCAGCAGTTGGATCCAGCTTCCTTCTCGCATCCTTCTTCACATGCATGTAGACAGGAGAACCAAAAATCCGCAAATGGGAAATATCAGGCCTCTTGCCAAAATAAGCCTCCTCCGGTGTACTCATGCCAAGAACCTTGTGAGGACAACGGTTCTGCACATACACTGCTGTATTGCATGCCTCACCCCACAAGTGAAGGGGTAGGCCCTGATCATGCAACATCGCCCGTGCAGCACCCACGATCGTTCTGTTCTTCCGCTCAGCCACCCCGTTCTGCTGTGGGTTATGGGGTGCGATGAGCTCTCTCCGAATCCCTTCTGCGCTGCAGAACTCCTTGAATTCAGCCGAGATGAATTCACCACCATTATCACTCCTTAGAGCAATCACCTTCTTCCCCGACTCCTTCTCGACCAGTGCTTTAAACTCACAGAACTTCACGAATGTATCGCTCTTCTTCTGCATGAAGAAGATCTAGCACTTTCGAGAGAAATCATCAACAAAGATCACATAATACCTGTGCTTTGCTGTCGAAGCAACTGAGAAAGGACCACACACGTCTGTGTGAACTCTCTCAATGATCGTCGTGGCGCGACTATCCTTCTCGTGAAAGGTGGCTTTCACATACTTCCCTAAAGTACACCCCTTGCACTGATCTGACTGCGCAAGAGTGCCCTTAGGAAGTCCAGTAGAAATCTGCTGCAAAATCTTCAAAGCTCCATGGTGAAGATGGCCCAATCTCCTGTGCCATAGTTCGCCCTCATCATCCTGGCTCACCACTTCTCCCGCCTTGCATGCCATAGCTGCGCAGTCATCTACCTGCAACTGATAAAGGTTCTGAGTTCGAACCCCTATCTTCCGGGTCTCTCCAGTAGTCTTACTGCGCAGGAAGGCTTTTCCTTCGCTGAAGACCACATCATACCCTTTATCCTCCAACATCGCCACAGAGATCAAGTTCTTCTTCAATCCAGGTACATGCATGACATCCCTCAATACAAAGGGTTTACCAGACTCCCTCTGAAAGGATATGGTATTGATACCAGTCGCACTGTATCTACCATCATCGCCCATCTCAATGTGCACACCCAAATCTTTGTCCTCCAGATCTGAGAACAAATCCCGATCTCCCGTCATATGAAATGACGCACCGCTGTCCAAGAACCACACCGATCCCAACACACTTGAAACCAAGCATGCGATCAATCAAAAGTCAAGCTCGAACTGTGAAGCCAAAGCTTCTCCATCTGCAGGTCTTCCCACTTTCTTGTTCTTCTTCTTCTTTGGACAATTGGTAGCATAATGTCCGTGATCATGGTAGTGAAAACACTTCACTTTCGCCATATCCTGCTTCTTTCCCTTTGCACCAGAATGAGAGGTTTTCTTACCCTTCCCCTTCTTTGCTTTGGCCACCAAAGCGCAATTTTCTTCATCATCTCCCTTTGATGAAGATCCATCACGAGTAGTCCTCCTTATCTCCTCCTGCATGAGATCCGCCCAAAGGCGCTCCCATCCCGGCAGCTTCTCCCGACCATTGACACTATCTTGATATGAGTGCCAAGCCTTCGGAAGACCAAGGAGAGCCAGGTCGACCATGTCCTCGTCTTCGAAAGTCACCCCCACACTTCCTAGCTCATCTCTGCATTGAGTGAACTTCGTGAGGTATTTGGAGATACTGTCGCCCTTCTCCATCTTGATGTTCCTGAGCTTATCTTTGAGCGCCAGCTTCCTTTGGTCGCTCTTACTCTAGAATATATCCGTAAAAGCTTTCCACATTAAATATGGATTAGCCTTTCCATGCAGGCTGGATACAATATGATCCTTGACGCCCTCCAACAGGATCCTTCGACACTTTTCCATCTTCTTTTGCCATGCTTCGACTTTAGCAGGATCAGTGGGCTTTTGGACATCCGTATCTACGAAATCCTTCAGACCATTATCTTCTAATACTGCCTCCATGCGATCCTTCCATGCAACATAATTCAAACTGCCTTCAAGAGCATATTCGAGTCGCAAACCGTTGAAAGACATTTTCAACACTGGCACCAAGAAAACAAAACTGCTGCAAAATTTCGAATTCCACCTCAAATCTCAGCCGCTCTAGATCTGTGAGAACAAATTATTTCTAGCACAGAGATTGACTACAAGGGGCATTTACCAGACCTTTCACTTTCCGAAGAAAGATGAATCCGGAGGCTACCTGGCCCGCATGCAGACTCTGTCTACCGAAATAAGTTTGTAATCACTTTGATGATCAATCTGAACTTCAATAGCTCCGATACCATGTAGAAATTTGCTGAATAATGATTAATTATCCACCGAGACTATCCTGGTCACATACTATTTGAACTTCATACACAACACATAATCTCTTCCACTCAGATCAACTCATATCATCACACATGCGGAAATAAAATCAAGCGATAACACATCAAATCATCATACACATTAACACAGTATGTATGGGGAAAGCTTATAGCTGAAAACCCCGTAGCTATTGTGTATATTATAATGGAGAAATCATGTAACAAAATCAGTACAATAATCCTCACAAGTACTCAGTACTATCTCATGAAGTTACACACAATCTAGCTCAGTTTTGAACAGGTTACTGGTTCAAAACTCACCGCCAATTGCCTTGCCTCTATTGCACAATCCAGGCCTATCTATATAGATATCCAAGGTTCGAATATTCTTGGCTTGAAAGCGCAATCATCATGGGCAATTCCTCCAAGTTTGGTGCAAATCTCATGCACAACTGATGTCGCCACTGATAGCTAACTCCACCCTTTCATCTACCTCTTTCACTGGTCTCCACTGAACTGATCATGCACTGTAGTGAACTGATGTGTTCTTGAGTTGAATAATGAGTTACTAATTAATGAATTAAATAATATTTAATTCACTCCAATCATAACTAATTGATTAGCTAGTTAAACTAATCTCAACTAGTTCAACTAAAATAAACAGAACACAACTCCACTATCTATCTCATTAACTCCACCAAACTTCTGCCACTGAAGTCCTAACTGAATTCAACCATGCATGATGCCATCAAACCCTTGGGAATAGCGTAATTCCTCTGTCATATGCATGAGCCACTTCCAAGGCTCGAACTGAAGTGCTCCAAGAGAGTAAACTGTTGTTTATAGTCCAAATATTATTAAGGGTAAATAATATTTGACTTCCCTATTTTTAGGAGAGGCAGTCTAAAAATAGACTTCGACCTCTTCGACCTATAGGTCACAAAAAATAGAGTCCCATATATTTTTACCAACATGACCAATGCTCCAAGAATCTCATACTGGAATCCCCGAACCATGCTCCATATGTCTAAAAATAGACATAGTCTAAAAATAGATTTTGCGCCAGAATTTGCCTGCGGGCCCACTTAGTGAAGGCGACTTCATTTCACTAAGCTCCATCATCTCGCTGCATTCTCAACACTCCCTCTCAGCAAGATATGGATTATCTGCAATCCCTATCCTGCCTCTGTGGAATTCGAACTTGCTCCTGGTGAGCGCCTTCGTCAGGATGTCGGCATCCTGATCCTCCGTGGGAACATATGAAAGCATCATGATTCTCCGCTGAACACAATCTCTGATATGATGATACCAATATGTGAAGCCATGCTGCCTCAACTGATCCTCCTGTCTGTACCATGAACCATATCCCGATGTGCCTCTGATATAGCACAATACATGCTTGCCTGCCTTCCAAAAGAGCTTGGTAGGCTTAACCATAGCTTGCGAAAGCTGGTTAACTGCATAGCATATATCGGGTCGTGTATTGACCAGATACATAAGCGACCCCACCAACCGTCGATAGACAGTGGCATCCACTACCTCCGCTGAAGTAGCATCCTCCTTCCTCCAACCACCAGGAAGAGGAGTGTCAACAGGCTTGCAGCCTTGCATGTTGAACCTCTCCAGAATCTCCCGAGCATACTTGCCCTGAGAAACAAACAGTCCTCCGCTGCGCTGCCAAATCTCCAATCCCAAGAAATAATGAAGGATGCCCAATTCCTTCATCTCAAACTCTCGTGCAAGATCCTCCTTGCATGAAAGTATCAACTGCTCATCGCCCGTCAAAATCAGATCATCTACATACAGTACGATGATCAACAGCTTCCCCTCTACCACAATATGGTACAGGTTAGGATCCGCCTCACTCTTGGAGAATCCAAGCCCGGTGAAGTAGCTGTCTATGCGAGTGTACCAAGCACGAGGTGCTTTCTTTAGCCCATACAGTGCTCTCTTGAGTCGGAACACATGTGACTCACTGCTGAAGATCTAGAAACCTTCAGGCTGCTCTATGTACACCTCCTCCGCAATGACTCCGTTGAGGAATGCAGTCTTCACATCCATCTGATGGATGTGCCACCCCATCTGCGCTGAGAGAGCAAGGATCGTCCATATGGAAGAGTACCTTGCGACAGGTGCAAAAGTCTCCTCATAATCGATCCCCTCGATCTGTGAAAAGCCACGGGCGACAAATCTCGCCTTGTACTTCTCCACACTCCCGTCAGCCGCCTGCTTCACCTTGTAGATCCATCGCAAACCCACCACTGATTTCCCCACCGGTCTTGGGACAATCTCCCATGCACTGTTCCTGACGATCGAATCATATTCTTCGATCATGGCATCAACCCATGCGGGTTCCTCCACAGCTTCCTCAAAAGAGGATGGCTTCGTCACAACACATTGACTCACAAGAGCCATGTATCCAGTGTACCAATCCAGTGACTGCCTCTGTCTGCGCTGTGCTGTAGGTGGTCCTACAACCTTCTCTGCATCCCGAGCCAGTCGCTCAGCTTTTGTAGTGCGCATGCGCCCTCTGATGGTTAGCGCTGCCTGGGTGGTTTCTTCCACATCCTGAACTTCCTCTTGTGGCTGATCCACATCCGGAAGCTCCTCCTTAGGAAATAACAACTCCTCATCTGCATGCAAGTGTAGCTCCCTCTCAAGCGAACACTGCATGGATTTCTCCTCCTGAAATTTTACATCCCGTCGCACAACAGTCTTGCGACTGTCTGACAAATACACCTGATAGTTGTGAGGTGTATCAGTGTACCCCACAAATATTCCAACCTCAGCAGTTGGATCCAGCTTCCTTCTCGCATCCTTCGTCACATGCATGTAGACAAGAGAACCAAAAATTCGCAAATGGGAAATATCAGGCCTCTTGCCAGAATAAGCCTCCTCCGGTGTACTCATGCCAAGAACCTTGTGAGGACAACGGTTCTGCACATACACTGTTGTATTGCATGCCTCAGCCCACAAGTCAAGGGGTAGGCCCCGATCATGCAACATCGCCCGTGCAGCACCCACGATCGTTCTGTTCTTCCGCTCAGCCACCCCGTTCTGCTGTGGGTTATGGGGTGCAATGAGCTCTCTCCGAATCCCTTCTGCGCTGCAGAATTCCTTGAATTCAGCCGAGATGAATTCACCACCGTTATCACTCCTTAGAGCAATCACCTTCTTCCCCGACTCCTTCTCGACCAGTGCTTTAAACTCACAGAACTTCGCGAATGTATCGCTCTTCTTCCGCATGAAGAAGATCCAGCACTTTCGAGAGAAATCATCAACAAAGATCACATAATACCTGTGCTTTGCTGTCGAAGCAACTGAGAAAGGACCACACACGTCTGTGTGAAATCTCTCAAGGATCGTCGTGGCGCGACTATCCTTCTTGTGAAAGGTGGCTTTCACATACTTCCCTAAAGTACACCCCTTGCACTGATCTGACTGCACAAGAGTGCCCTTAGGAAGCCCAGTAGAAATCTGTTGCAGGATCTTCAAAGCTCCATGGTGAAGGTGGCCCAATCTCCTGTGCCACAGCTCGCCCTCATCATCCCGGCTCACCACTTCTCCCGCCTTGCATGCCATAGCTGCGCAGCCATCTACTTGCAACTGATAAAGGTTCTTGGTTCGAACCCCTATCTTCCGGGTCTCTCCAGTAGTCTTACTGCGCAGGAAGGATTTTCCTTCGCTGAAGACCACATCATACCCCTTATCCTCCAACATCGCCACAGAGATCAAGTTCTTCTTCAATCCAGGTACATGCATGACATCCCTCAATACAAAGGGTTTACCAGACTCCCTCTGAAAGGATATGGTACCGATACCAGTCGCACTGTATTTACCATCATCGCCCATCTCGATGTGCACACCCAAATCTTTGTCCTCCAGATCTGAGAACAAATCTCGATCTCCTGTCATATGAAATGACGCACCGCTGTCCAAGAACCACACCGATCCCAACACACTTGAAACCAAGCATGCGATCAATCAAAAGTCAAGCTCGAACTGTGAAGCCAAAGCTTCTCCATCTGTAGATCTTCCTGCTTGCTTGTTCTTCTTCTTCTTTGGACAATTGGTAGCATAATGTCCGTGATCATGGCAGTGAAAACGCTTCACTTTCGCCATATCTTGCTTCTTGCCCTTTGCACTAGAATGAGAGGTTTTCTTACCCATCCCCTTCTTTGATTTGGCCACCAAAGCGCAGTTTTCTTCATCAGCTCCCTTTGATGAAGATCTATCTCGAGTAGTCATCCTTATCTCCTCCTGCATGAGATCCGCCCAAAGGCGCACCCATCCCGGCAGCTTCTCCCGACCATTGAAACTATCTTGATATGAGTGCCAAGCCTTCGGAAGACCAAGGAGAGTCAGGTCGACCATGTCCTCGTCTTCGACAGTCACCCCCTCACTTCCCAGCTCATCTCTGCATTGAGTGAACTTCGTGAGGTATTTGGCGATACTGTCGCCCTTCTCCATCTTGATGTTCCTGAGCTTATCTTTGAGCGCCAGCTTCCTTTGGTCACTCTTACTCTAGAATAGATCCGTCAAATCTTTCCACATTAAATATGGAGTAGCCTTTCCATGCAGGCTGGATACAATATGATCCTTGACGCCCTCCAACAGGATCCTTCGACACTTCGCCATCTTCTTTTTCCATGCTTTGACTTCAGCAGGATCAGTGAGCTTTTGGACATCCGTATCTATGAAATCCTTCAGACCATTATCTTCTAATACTACCTCCATGCGATCCTTCCATGCAACATAATTCGAACTGCCTTCAAGAGCATATTCGAGTCGCAAACCGTTGAAAGACATTTTCAACACTGGCACCAAGAAAACAAAACTGCTGCAAAATTTCGAATTCCGCCTCAAAGCTCAGCCTCTCTAGATCTTTGAGAGAAAATTATTTCTAGCACAGAGATTGACTACAAGGGGCATTTACCAGACCTTTCACTTTCCGAAGAAAGATGAATCCGGAGGCTACCTGGCCCGCATGCAGACTCTGTCTACCGAAATAAGTTTGTAATCACCGTGATGATCAATCTCTGCTTCAATAGCTCCGATACCATGTAGAAATTTGCTGAATAATGATTAATTATCCACCGAGACTATCCTGATCACATACAATTCGAATTCATATGCAACACATAATCTCTTCCACTCAGATCATCAAACATGCGGAAATAAAATCAAGCGATAACACATCAAATCATCATACACATTAACACAGTATGTATGGGGAAAGCTTATAGCTGAAAACCCCACAGCTATTGTGTATATTATAATGGAGAAATCATGTAACAAACTCAGTACAATAATCCTCACAAGTACTCAGTACTATCTCATGAAGTTACACACAATCTAGCTCAGTTTTGAACAGGTTACTGGTTCAAAACTCACCGCCAATTGCCTTGCCTCTATTGCGCATTTCAGGCCTGTCTATATAGAGATCCAAGGTTCAAATCTCCTTGGCTTGAAAGCACAATCATCATGGGCAATTCCTCCAAGTGTGGTGCAAATCTCATGCACAACTGATGTCGCCACTGATAGCTAACTCCACCCTTTCATCTACCTCTTTCACTGGTCTCCACTGAACTGATCATGAACTGTAGTGAACTGATGTGTTCTTGAGTTGAATAATGAGTTACTAATTAATGAATTAAATAATATTTAATTCACTCCACTCATAACTAATTGATTAGCTAGTTAAACTAATCTCAACTAGTTCAACTAAAAATAAACAGAACACAACTCCACTAGCTGTCTCATTAACTCCACCAAACTTCTGCCACTGAAGTCCTAACTGAAGTCAACCATGCATGATGCCATCAAACCCTTGGGAATAGCGTAATTCCTCCGTCAGATGCATGAGCCACTTCTGTAGCTCGAACTGAAGTGCTCCAAGAGAGTAAACTGTTGTTTAGAGTCCAAATATTATTAAGGGTAAATAATATTTGACTTCCCTATTTTTAGGAGAGGCAGTCTAAAAATAGACTTTGACCTCTTCGACCTATAGGTCACAAAAATAGAGTCCCATCTATTTTTACCAACATGACCAATGCTCCAAGAATCTCATACTGGAATCCCTGGACCATGCTCCATATGTCTAAAAATAGACTTTGCGCCAAAATTCGCCTGCGGGCCCACTTAGTGAAGGCGACTTCATTTCACTAAGCTCCATCATCTTGCTGCATTTTCAACAAAATACAGCTCCTATGATGATCCCTTTTCACATTATGAGGGATTTTATTCATATTTTTACTATGCATGGGCCTCCTTACCCATTTATTCAACTGCTAGGTGATAAAAACAAAAATCAATATTCCAATTAGCTGCATGCTAATTTTGGAATATTACAGTCCTCCCCTCCCAAATGTTGCTTTTCCTCAAGAAACTGCAAGGATAGAACTGATAACTCTCCCCTCCTCCTACTGTAGCATCCACAAGTGATAAACTCCTCCAAGGAATGAGATGTTGTCTCATCAATAAATCTCCATATTGCCCCTCCCAAGCATGCAAGCTAGCCTATTGGAGAGGTAAATCCCCTCTACAGACAGAGGCGATCCCTACTAGCCCATATCAGGTCTAGCAACAACCGAGTCACGCTAAGACGCAAGTTTCTAATTGCAAAATACAAAGATGCAACAGGAGGCCTACCTTAAGTCCTACATTTTTTTCATTTGTGGAGACGATGGCGCTTCCGTCCCTTGCTTTGGAAGATCACAATTCTCCCGCTCGACGTGATCAAACACCTACACGTACAAGAAGAAACAACAAACACACAAGCCTAAAACCTAATACATGCAATTATGTATCAGTCAAAGAAGATACAACTCATAACATAAAACATGAACATCTGAGTGGAACCATAATCGAAGTCGTTTATTATTAATCATAACAAAGAAAGATACAACCTGAGCTCTGACGCTTGATCTTCCTTCGACAGGTCGATAGAGGAGTACGTATCGGTAAAGCTCGTCTGGAAAAGGACAACTCTCTCTCTTCGGCTGGCTGATGATAATCTCCTTACTATTGATTCAGCTCTATTCAGGCTAGCTTGCAAAGGAAAAATGACAAGCTTATATAGATGGTGGAAGGGGAGTTGGGATCCCTACAATCATGGGATTGGCCCTATCCTCAAGGAAGCTTCCATGATAGGTGGAAAACCACTTCCCCTACATGGAGATTCGGAGCCAAACCTCCCAACTCGTTTTAGAGACCAGTTCAGGAGTTGGTTGGAATCAAACTTCTGCCATTTATTTTTAAAAAACACTCCTTATTAAGCCTGGCGTGGGTGATACACTGGAATAGAGTGCCATTTGCGCACCCTCTTTGGTGGATTTCCCCCATTAGCGCGAGGGCTGAACTGGCTAGTCCCGCCCAGGCTAAAAAGGCTATTTTTAGGGCTTTACGTAGGAAATTGTCTTCAGGGGAATGATGGTCCTTGTCAAGGGGGATGCCATGAAAGTGGTTTCAGGTCATGTCACTGCTCTCAGGTCACGTAATAAACCCTCCAATGTGCAAGACGGGGGATTGCAGGGACGGTGAAAATTACTGTGTAACAGATGCCCCCTAAAGCATGAGGCCTGAGAGAGATAGAGGGGTGTAATGTGTTACGAGAACGTGTCAACTGAAAACACTGCCGTCGAAAAATCTGCATAGAAAAGTACAACTGATATCTCAAATACATGATATATGTGGTATGGGCATAGCCATCCATAATAGAGTATGCAATAATCACGATTCGAGGCATGGGCGCAGCCATCCAGTGAGGATCGATAAATAGACTCAAGTATGGTCACAGCCATCCAATGATTGAGTCATGTAACCAATCATAGTAATCCACAAAATCCACAGCCTGGATTCCAACAGACAAAATCCAGGGTCTTGCGCTCCATCTTGACCCGAACAGAGTACAATTTCAAGCATGCGAATATGTGAGATGAAGTCAAACATGCAAGAACATCGCCTGATTACCAGCCAATGATGAAAGCTATTAACAAACGCGAGAAGAACCACCACTGATGAAAATGGCCCTCAAGGTACTATAGGTACAATTCACGGAATGTGAATAGTGAGCTGGCGTCGAACACCCACAGAATCATCCGATCGCAGGCCAATGATGAAAGCCTTAAGTCGAATGCAAAGAACCTGCCATTGAGGCATGTAGGCTCCAAGGTACCGGAAGGGAGTCTCTAGATCAACTTCTTGGATAATGAGATGAAGTCGATAGGAAGTGACCTTGATCGAAGGTGGGCCATAGTGTTTCCCACATCATCGACACGAGACAGAGGAACATAATTTTTTGAATCAGGATTAGATGAGAATCAGAGGAGGGTTGAAACTGTAGAGGTCAACTTCTCTTGAACATATCAACAGCACAACAATGGATTTGGAAGTATTTGACATCAAAAGATCAGAGGTCATGATGACGAGGCAAAGAACATATGAGAGGTCAAAAGGGATTACCCAAACCCACGGAGGCAAGCATAAAATGAGATGAGACGTTCCCAACCCGACACGAATGCAGAAAAGTGCCATGTTCAAGAGCGACATACTGCCGACATGACGACGATACTGGTTCCATTTTTCCCCACCATTTCTGGCAAGTACCCCAATTATTTTTGAAAACAAGTTTGAAGGGGATATCATATGCTTGTAATATAAGTTCGTCCTTCGGATGAATCCATCCTAGTACATTTAACAAGCCCTAGGAAGGAGGAACTCGAATATCGTCATTACGACTGAATCCGATGTCATTAGGGTTTAATGAGTCTGAAAAAGGAAGAACTCGGCGTCTTTTCATGTTTAGAGAGTTTGAAAAGACAGCAGAAAAGTAAACTCCAATAGTCTCTTTTCGTAAATAGTTCCTCAGATCCGAAAAGGTAGAAAACTATGTCTGAGAAAACCTCCTAGTAGCGATAGGCTAGGGTATTCCTTTTTCGTAAATAATCTATCCCAGCCTGAAAAAGGGGTAAATGTATACTGGGTAGATGTCTTTTCGTAGCCACTTTAACGAGGTCAAAACGACAAGCGACTCAGCAATCTTTTCATGTTTAGAGAGTCAGAAAAGAGATGAAAGATGACTCCAAAATGACTTTTTCGTGTTTTTACCGAGTCCGAAAAAGTATAAAATACAACTCGTATCACTGTCCAAGTTGGGTAAAAACCTGTTGCTGCACATGAAAGTGAACGTAAAATCCATTTTTCGACAAAATATAGAAAAATATTGGGAAAAATGACTTTCAAAACCTAATTTGACTTTGAAAAGTTATAAATATGCCACAAATAGTAAAAACATATTTACTTTTACTTTTTACCTCATTTGGAGAGCAACAGTGAGCTTTTGCTGTGCAAACTTGTGGCGGTGATTGCGACCAATCTAGTACATCATTCCAGTTCTCGTTCATTCCAGGTAAGAGGCACTCCCCTTAGCTTTGTTTTGATTCTTTTTTTGTAAGTTTCCATTTTGTATTTGACCTTTGGGGGAACCTTTTGAAAATTTAGGGCTTGGCCAATTAGCGCGGGTATCGGGCACGAGCCCGCGCCGATTAGCTCCTCTTTGCAAAGGGGTCGTTCCAATTGGCGCGACTGTTAGCAAAACAATCGAGCCAATGGCTCAACTCAAATTTTCGCCTTATTTTATCAAAATGTGAGCCATTGAACTGAAATTTTAAGTGTTTCAGAGATCTAATAAGGTATTTTTTACCATGTTGGTGCAGATATCCAGCCACAATGGTGATTGAGTGGAAGGAGAGGGAACATGGGGAAGAGGACGAAATGGCCATGCAAAATGAAGCTTGCATGAACGCCCTCCGAGACTATGGTCTCAAGAATTTTTTCCTCACGCCATGTTTGAGAGCTCAACCTGAGCTATTGCAATATTTGGTTAGTATATGGGACGAGAATGAAGAAGTGTTCAAACTCCGAGATCAAGTACTAGCACTTGAAGTCTCTGATGTTTATTTCATAACCGAATTGTCGTGCAGAGGCCCAGTGCTAATCATAATAGGCAGTAGACCTTCTGGGGATAAAATGGAGATGTTAATGGCAAGAGTGTGCCTAGGGGAACAAACAGGATCAGGTAGTGGGAAAGTAGACAACCACACCATCCGCAATCTAGCACTCCGAGTAGTGCTTCACACCATTATGTGGGCTGCAGGATCGCAGGCCCGACACGAGGCAACCAAAGCACAGCTCTTACTAGCCTCCGAATGCATGAATCGTACACTTTTTTATTGGGCCACTGTTGTAACAACAAACATCAAATGGCAGTTGAAAAAGTGTAAGAAGGCCAAACTAAAATAGTTTGGGTACTGTTCCATTCTGGTGTCATTCATTCTGGAATGATTACCAATTTTCCAGGGCCAAGGGGTGACAGTCGCCGAGCCGTCATTGAGGGAGCCGAGGATGGCTCGATAGGCAGCACTCATGCCCAAATTAGGAGGGGGCCAGCAGATGTCCTGGATGCCTGGGTTTTTTGTATGGTTACGGCGTCAGCTGATTGTAGTTGAGGATTGGCCCTACGCAGGTACCAACTTCATGGGAGACCTAGATCTTCCACTTCCAGAGGGGGAGGACTGGGACGAGGAGCTGGGTATGACTCTTTTTGATTTTTTATGTATTTATGATTTTTTTGTAATACTTTTCTATTCTAATAACAGTTCTATGTGTATACAGATGTTGGCCCAGAGAGGCTCGCGGGCATGTCACACATTGCATGGAGGACCCCTCTCGCATATGACCCTCAAGCTGAGGGCGGCGAGGGGAGCGAGCTGATCCAGAACCTGGAGGGTATCGCCCAGGGAATCTCAGACTATGCACGGCTAGCAGATGTCCCGATGGCTTACCATCGACACACTGTGGGGGTGCCTAGTCGCCTCCATCGACTGCTGAGGTGATTGGTGCGTGCGGTGACATGTTACCACGAGCACCACGCTAATTAGTTCATCTAGGGCTTTTTATGCATATTTTTTGAGAGACATGTTGTCTCCGGCTATTATTAAAACAGACATGTATATTTTTTGATTTTATGTGATGTACAAAAACTGCAAACTATTCGACATATATATATATATATATTTCTGGATTTTTACTTGTAATGATGTTTTTTACAGGTTGCACAAATGTCTATCTAAAACCAAATTAGCCACTACATATGTTAACGCATTCATGTGTCTGGGTATATGTTGATATGTAATGTAATCAAAATTTCTTTCCAGTAAACGAATATGTAGATACAGTCGTAAAATGGATGGGTTTCTAACTGAATAATGACTATTAAGTTGTAGTACTACAAGTTGTGAGTCTAGATACACAAGTAACGCACGAATACTGAGGTTTACAGCCTCGTTTAATAATTCCAAAATGGCACTATACTCCGCGAAGTTATTTGTGGTAGGCCCTAGACAAACACCTTACAAATTAACCAACTCACGAGTACGATCGTAGATTACCCAGGCTGCCAAAGACAGATTCTTGGTACTGCGGAAGGCGCCATCCGCGAAACCGAAAAAAGGAGTAATAGACATCTACACAATCAGGAAGACCCAATCAGCAGAAAGACGCTTACAAAGCACACCACACCACACATGCACAAAAATGAAAACACTCACTTATGTACACACACACCACATAAGAATAACTCAAGCGTAGTACTTTTTGAGGTACAACCCATTCCTAGGCTGCGCCAGAGGAACTCCTTCGTAGTCGATAAGCTCATAGGCCCCATTTTTTAATACTCGTTTAACTATATAGGGCCCATGCCACATGGGCTAGAATTTTCCCACTCCAAGTTTATCGTGTGCTTGGTCATATAGGAGGACGAGGTCCCCTTCAATGAAAGAACGTGGAGAAACCGATTGATCGAAGTGGGCTTTGACCCACTTTTTCTGTGCCTCTATAACCAAGGCAGCTAAGTGGCAGGTTTCATCCAGTCGTTCCAAATACAAGAGACGTTCTTCCTCCGGAGAAGTGTCAGGCAATAGTTCCACAACGAACTTCAGGGAAGGAATTTTGCATTCAAATGGGAGAGTCGCTTTCAAACCATACACCAATTGAAAAGGTGTGAATCCGGTTGCGCTCTTTACAGAAGTTCAATAAGCCCAGAGAGCTGAGAACAATTGGAGATTCCAATTGTATTTGTGGATACCAATCAGTCGTTGAAGCATTATGACCAAAATCTTCTTCACAACCTCAACCTGGCCATTCGCCTCGGGGTAGTATGGCGTTGAGCTATCATGGCGTAAGCCCAACTTTGACGTCAGCTCAACCATCATGTAATCCCAAAAATGGGTGCCATGATCGGTAAAAATGGCCTGAGGGACTTCGAAACATGTAATAACATGGTTGAAAAGAAATTGGGCAGTTGTCTTACCGTCGGCAGCTAATGTAGGCATCGCTTTGGCCCACTTAGTAAAGTAGTCTACGACGACGATTATATAAGCATGCCCCCCGGCCAAGTGAGGGTTACATGTCATAAAATATATGCCCCATTTCATGAAAGGGCCTATGTTAATGACAAGATGCAAGGGTAGGGGTGGCGCGCACATCTTCGCTGAAAGATCTGGCACGCATGAAATTTGCGGACTGCAACGATCCAGTCTTTGAATATAGAGGGCCAAAAAGTAACCCGCATGCAAAATATTCTGGGTGGTGGCATATCCGGACATGTGACTGCCACAGGTGCCACTATGACAGTCATTCAAGACTCTTTCAACCTCTTCCAGGGTCAAGCACCGGCAGAGCATGGAATCGACTCTGACACGGTATAGGGTATCTCCTACAATGTGGTATGGTTGAGATTGATGCCGAATCTGACATCGAGCATCCTTTGTCAATTCAGACCAAAACGTGGATGTTTGAAGATACACGATAATGTCACTGTACCATGGGTCATGAGTACTGATAAAAAAGAGCGTTTCATCCAGGATATGATCCTCGAATTGGGATGGAACAGAGTCTGTCGGGAGAGAGCAGATAAGATTAGCGAAAACCAATGATTTCGTCAACTTAGCAGTGGTGAACTCTAAGTTGAAATCTTGAAGGATTACAATCCACTTGGAGTACTTTCCCCCCAGCAATTTTTGAGACAAGATATATGTCATGGGGTTGCAGTCAGAAACCACGGTTACGGTATGCAACAGGATGTAATGGTGGAATTGTTGAACGGCCTGAACCGCAGCAAGGGCCAACTTCTCAACATGAGCATAGAGTGTTTCCATGTCGAGAAGATTTCGAGATAGATAATAAACTACTTCTTCATTTCCATCATCGTCATCCTGTACTAAAACCATAGCTATCGTGCTAAATGCAACGGCCAAATAAAGGGTGAAATCACGATGATAGTTGGGAGGATGTATCAGCGGAGCATTTACAAGCAACGTTTTAAGCTTATCAAAACATTGTTGGGAAATCTCGTCCCAATGTAAGGGAATGTACTATTTCAAAATTTGATTAAAGCCTTTGACCACTTCCGCATAATTCAGAATGAAGCGTCGTAAGAAGTTAGCTTTCCCCTGCAGACTCTGCAGTTGATGTAATGAGGAAGGGGATGGGAGGTTGACGATGGCCTTGACTTTGAGGGGGTCAAGGTGAATTCCGTCTTTGGAGACGATGAATCCCAAAAGATGACCAGAATCCACGCAGAAGACGTACTTATGAGGATTCAGCCTAATATTGTAGCATCTGCAACGAAGGAAAATCTGGCTAAGGTGTTCAGGATGGTCCTCACGCCAAGCTAAATGGGCCAGCAAATCATCCAGATACGGCTGAACAATATGACGTATGTCATGGAAAGCATAAGACATGGCACGCTGGAAGGTGGCCCCAACATTTTTTAAACCGAACGGGAGCTTTTTGTAAGCGAAAGTACCCCACGAACAAATAAAGGCAGTCTTGTGTTGATCAGCAGGTAAAATATTGATTTGATTATACCCGGAAAAGTCATCCATAAGGGAATAAATCTCACTCCCCGCGCATTCATCAATGATTTGATCTATAAAAGGAGTGGCATAATTGTCCTTAGGACACGCCTGATTGATGTCTCGGTAATCAACACAGACTCTTATAGTGCCCTATTTCTTATCTACAGGGACAATATTTGAAACCCATTCTATGAGGGGAATAGGATAGATAAAGCCCGCGTTAAGAAGTTTTTCAACTTCTACCTTTATAGCTGCAGCTTTTCAGGGATGCACTGGGCATAGGCATTGAAGCACGATTTTTTCACCTGGATAGGTAGGAATCTCGTGCACGACTATGCTAGGATCAATCCCATGCATCTCTTCATAGGACCATGTGAAAACATCTTTGAATTCACAAAAACGATCTATATAAACTTGTATCTCTTCAGGAGAACAAGTCACTCCCACATGAATATTCTCGACTACCCCTAGTTTGAAGGAGATGTCGATTGGCATGGTTTGAGTGATATTACTCAGGTTTCCCTCCGAAATGACCTCATGAGTCAATATCGGTGTTTGAAGAGGCGGGGTGGGAACTTGAGATGCGAAGCGCTCTAGACAATCAGACATTGCCCCCAGGCCAGGCATGAATGAGGAACGATGATGTTCATCACTCCATGGCAGATCTTCAAGAGAAAGAGGTAGGTAGATGCCCTCTGCGGACATAGGCGATCCATACTAGCCCAGATCAGGTCTAGCAACAACCGAGTCACGCTAAGACGCAAGTTCCTTATTGAAAAAGACCAAGATGCGACAAGAGGCCTACCTTAAGTCCTACGCTGATGTCGTTTGTGCAGATGATGGCACTTCCATCCCTTGCTTTGGCAGATCACAATTCTCCCGCTCGATGTGATCGAACACCTACACGTACAAGAAGAAACAACAAACACACAAGCGTAAAACCTAATACATGAAATTATGTATCAGTCAGAGAAGATACAACTCATAACATAAAACATGAACATCTGAGTGGAACCATAATTGAAGTCGTTTATTATTAATCAGAACAAATAAAGAAACAACCTAAGATTTGACACTGGATCTTCCTTCGGCGGGTCGACAGAGGAGTACGTCTCGGTAAAGCTCATCTGGAAAAGGACAAGTCTCTCTCTCTTCGGCTGGCTGACGATAATATCCTTACTATTGATTCAGCTCTATTCAGGCTAGCTTACAAAGGGAAAATGATAAGCTTATATAGATGGTGTAAGGGGAGTTGGGATCCCTACAATGGTGGGATTGGCCCTATCCTCAAGGAAGCTTCCATGATAGGTGGAAAACCACTTCCCCTACATGGAGATCTGGAGCCAAACCTCCCAACTCGTTTTAGAGACCAGTTGAGTAGTTGGTTGGAATCAAACTTCCACCATTTATTTTTTA
Organism: Pinus albicaulis; assembly: GCA_034641835.2. NCBI lineage: Eukaryota > Viridiplantae > Streptophyta > Pinopsida > Pinales > Pinaceae > Pinus > Pinus albicaulis. The sequence goes on along the minus strand of CM076577.1, from coordinate 164,284,123 downwards.
AAAACACTCCTTATTAAGCCTGGCACGGGTGATACACTGGAACAGAGCGCCAGTTGCCACGCCCTCTTTGGTGGATTTCCCCCATTGGCGCGAGGGTTGAACTGGCTAGTCGCGCCCAGGCTAAAGAGGCTATTTTTACGGCTTTTCACAGGAAATTTTCTTCGGGGGAATGATGGTCCTTGTCAAGGGGGATGCCATGAAAGTAGTTTCAAGTCATGTCACTACTCATAGGTCACGGAATAAACCCTCCAATGTTCAGGACAGGGGATTGCAGGGACGGTGACAAATTACTGTGTAACATAGCCAAATAGCTATCATCATGAATAAGTAAAGTACTCAAGGAGGCAATAAGGTGTTTTCTAGAGGTCCCCTTGAGGCATGGGATCTAAAATTTATTGGTAATCATCATTCCCATGTGGATCCTCCATCCCCAAGCTATCATCTATACAAAATGAGTTACCTCCCAACATGGAAACTCCTAAAAATCCTCTTCCACCTTGAGCTCCTACAATGTAGGTGAGCTAAAAATCAGATCATGGTAGACAAAATAGCCTACCCCACGCCATCCTCCTCTCCACTTATGATAAGTGTAGATTGTCTGCTACGCTTGGGTTACAAAAATGTTGCCTCCAAGTGGCAAGAAGGAAATTGTATCTCCAAAGATCTTCCCTCCAACGTTGTGAATCATGCTGGCCCAAACCATCCCATATATGATGAATAGGAAATCACCATCATATGGCATCCAAGTGAGGGGAATACTGAAGGTTTCATGTAGAGCTAAAAGGTACCAAAATTTTCCCAAGTGTTCATAGCGCATTTTTCTTAACTATTGTTGCACAACAAGACATGGCAACTCATGGAAAATTTTCTCCCAATGATTTATGAGAGTCATATCCCAAGTGCTCCAATCAATCTCATGACCCACCTCATAAAGAAACAAGTGTGTTGATGTGGTGTCCATATCACCTCCCATGCTCCCATTAGAACATGTAATGCAAAATGTGTGGGAATCCTCTTCCCCAAAGGACACATCCAACCAATGTGTCTCTTCCCCAATCATGCTCCCAATAAGAACAACAACAACATAGGGAACTACAATGAGAATCATAATAGCTGCCATATGAATCAAGGGAGAAGGAAAATGGTCCCTCAAATGCAACCAATGCAACTTGACTCTCAACTGCAACAAGAAATGACATAAGGTGTGGCTCCTCAACCACTTGCTTGCTGCCCCAATCTCCTCACAAGTTTGGAGAAAGTGTATGGTGTATGGTGCAAAGTGAGCATGCCCTACATAACATATCATTTCCCCAAGACCTCCTAGGGAGTGGCCATCACCCAAACTTCTTATGGCCTCAAATAGACCATGAAATCTAGAAGAAATAATGCTCCTCCTTGGAGCAACGTCCTGCACATATATGGTTAAGGAATGCACATATTCATTATACAAATTATTATGCAACCAAACAATACCCTTACCATATACTTTGCTCATTCAAATGGAGTGACTCATAGATGAATCCCTCTCATCCTTAAAAAGAAAAGAGGTGGTTGTGATAACTCCCCCAAAGAGTTATATATCTCCTCCATCTCTACATGATCCATGCATCTCCTCATATCCTGATATATATCCTCTTCAAAGCCTTCCCAAATGTACCCCTCCATGATGGTGTGGTATGCTCTCATAGAATAAGTGTGGCTGAAGAGAAAATCCTCATGAGCTGCTAGTAGCAACTTTTCCTGGAGCTTGGAAGCTCTAGATAGGAAGATCCTACCATGATAGTAGATGACCCCATCTCTGACTGAATATCCCTCCTCATGCAACTGGTCATCCAATATCATACAAGTAAAAAGATCCTTGGAATAATCGACCAACATTTGGGATTTCCAATATGGATCTATTCTCCATAGTGATAGCGCTAATGATCTATCGTAAATAGCATTTTTCATATGGATATCCTCCTCTTTGACATCTCCCATGCCAAATATGCAAGTTGGAAGGCTGCTATCCTTCCCCTATTGCTCCTGCCACAGCGCAGAATCTGAAATGAGAGTGGGTAATGATGATGTTGAGAGAATTCTCCTTCTCTCCTTGAGTCTACCCAAGACTCCTAGAGCTGTACCAAGCTCTCCCAAGGTCTCCACTCCTCTGAAATCAATGAATAATGCCTCCAAATGTGAAGCATCCCTCATCATATGCTAATCTAATTGTCTCCCTGGTGAAATGTCTCCATGCAATGAGACATTATCATTAAGATTAGATTGCATATATGGATGGACAGACATGTCCTTGCCTTCACTGTGCGATCCAATCTCCCTCTTAGGTGCATAAACCTCTTGAAATAGATAGGGGTGTGTGCTCCTCATCACATGATGTTGGTCATCCTCCCTATCTCCTCCTTTTATCTCCATAGTTTCACACCCTATCATCAATGGCACATGTAGATCATGATTTGTGCTTTGATCTCCACATATGAGATCTTGGGGAATTCCTTGCAATGCTGCAATAATCCCTCTTGTTGGAGCAAGAGTTCCCTCTTCCTCTGCATGAGGTGCTAGATAAATTCTAGACATGACAGTGCTATTTCCCTCAACAGTTTCTTCCTCTCCAATATGAATGGGCAACTTCCCAAGAATTGGATCCTCTTTTGAAAAAGGGATCTCCATACCCTCTTTTTCAATAATATGAGATAGAGGTCTTGCCTCTAACAAGGTATGATGCAAGATGTCAGCCTCCTCAATGGTTTTCTGAAGTGGATTTGAGTTTATTGTTTCCTCCATCACATGCAAGGTTTTTGTTTGTTTATGTTTGTTTAACTTCACCACATGTGTTGCAGAAAGTTTTCCATCAAATATTTCCACTAATGCCTTATTGAACCTTGCATAAGAAGAATTATTTTCATTTTTCAAAGAAAAAGGCTTAAATATCCACCATGCATAGGCCTTACCTCAAAAATGCAACGCTGCAACTTTGATGGCCTCATCTTCAGAAATTTGGTGTTGCTGCAAATAGGAGTCTATCTCCTCCACCCAAGCTCTAGATGAACATGTAGGTGAACCATCAAAAATAGATAGAAGAAATCTACCCATGTCATTTTGTTTTCTTCTCTTCACCTTCATCTTTCAAAACTCTGGAAAAGTGATATGATCTCTAAAATTCTAAGTTTGAGATTCATAATCTTGCAAAAAATCACTAAGAGTTTCCCTCCTAATAATTCGTTCTTCTTTCCTCTCTCTCATGGAAAATCTGGGCATATGACTGCGCTGTGCATCATGATGTGTGGCTGCATGCTCACACTCATCATATGAAAATCTAGAATTTGCTTCAGATTCAACCTCTCTTGGAGATTCTCTATACATCTCCTTCCTCATCTTCTTGAGATCTCCTTTAATGCTCTGTATAGATTGAAAAAGAAGCTTTGAGAGCCTCTCTTCCTCATTTAATCCAAATAATGGAGTATTATTCTTGTCTTCTCTATTCATATTTCCTTCTTCTTGTATTCTTGATAGCATAATGGCTGAGATTCCATAGGCTGAGCCAAGATTATGCTCTGATACCACTGTAATATCCCAAAAGGGAAATGCAGCAATACATGAACACAAAACTAGAAATAGCAGTGAATAACATCATACCAAAATGTATGGAAACCATGGAGCCATTTTATTATACATATCAGCGGAAAATGAGTACAATAGAAGTGTGCATAACTCAAATAATCAAGGCAAATGAGCCTCCCATGAATACATATGCCAAAGAGAGATGCTACTATATTGCAGAATGTTCATGAACATGTACAACACAGTCATAGATGGCACATTGCTACATGGAGATGTGAAATAACACAAATCTGCAAATAGATGGCTCATACAACATTGGGAGAGAATATCTAAGCTCCCAAACACAATTTCAAGACAATCCTGGAAGGATTGGATGAAATATGCAAAATGGAAAAAATGTTGGAGTTGCAGTCCTAGGACTGAGTAGAAGCTGCAACTCAAGAATTAGATGGAGATTGTTGAATATGCTACATCAGATAAATATACCTCCTCCAATGGATCTTCCAAGTGAAAGGCTGATCCTAACACTGAAGATCTCACCCTCCAACAATCACTGCAAACCCTCACTGCAAATACTCACTGAAAATAACGCAGTCACTGAGGGATACTACGCTATAGGTGAAATAAAATGGGTCGGCCAAGTGCCAAGATCTGAAATATTCTCCAAGGGCTTCCTAACTGATCTCCCAAAGTAAAGAACGCTTCCTCCTCTGAAAAATAAGCTCAGGAAGTGGTGTTGAGAAACCTCCACTGCAACACCCTGCAACACAACGTTATACTACTGCATAAATAACATTGTAGCTGAAGGAGGATGCTTCGCCTCAAGCCTGGATGTGGAGAAATGAAGTACAAGATCCTTCAAGAGGCCTCTATTGAAAGGAGAAGGAATTCCTAAATAGGAATGCCTTGTGCTAAGCAGCACATTAACTCTGCTAAATAGAAAGAGAATGCAAAATAGTCATACAAAACGTAAAATCAATAATCCATTTCATGTCTTGCTATGGCTGCCTTGCCCTCCTTTTATATAAATGGAAGCCCTCTCACCTTGGGTCCCACTTAGTATGGTTTCCTCCACCAAGGAATCTTCCTCCCACTATCTCTGCATTGTCTCTAAAGATGAACTCCACCTCCTATCCCAGTGCTGTTGACTTGGTCAAACTTGACCTTGTCCACATGCAAATGCCCCTTTCACACATAAGGGTGTGAAATCCAGCTCCTATGATGATCCATTTTCACATTGTGAGGGATTTTATTCATATTTTTACTATGCATGGGCCTCCTTACCCATTTATTCAACTGCTAGGTGATAAAAACAAAAATCAATATTCCAATTAGATGCATGCTAATTTTGGAATATTACAGTGCATAGAGAAAAAATGTCCCTAAATAGTTGTTTAAACAAATAAATAACTAGTACAGAGATATCAAAAGGAACCTGAAAGGTTTTGGAGTGAGGCTCAAAGGAACCAATGAGCTAACAGGGAAGCTATCAATACTAACTCAGTCAGGTAGGCATTTGATTGATTGATGGGAGTGTCGGGCGGACCCCGCTAGGACAACTCATCCCGTAAGGAAGACTCCAACAGATTATAAAGGGTACACAGGAGAAATTTTTGGGTTGACTAGGCACCAAGCCAACACGGTAGAGCGGGAACCAATGTGGGAAGAGCGCGAGGACCCCACGGGACACGTCATACTGCATGGCTCATCCTGTGGGAGCATAAGGGTGCACAAAGTTTTGGTCAAGAGCGTAGATACAATATATCTTGGCAATATAATGCACAACCAAGAAACCAATGGGGGGAGGCGCATGGCGATCCCACAGAACATGTAAGCTCGTAACCCTTACCCCGAAGGTAAACAAAGGCAAAATGGGAATTTGGTTGGGATAAGAGAGCCAAGAGATGATTTTTTTGGGTCACATTTAATAGTATCATAAAATTATATAAGGAACTCTTTGGACATGGTTCTGTGTAGCTATGTGACCAAGGGCACGGAGGAAGGTAATCCCTTGAGGCTTAAAGGTAAAAAGGCACACTAGAGGAAAAATGAGTTAGGGGTTGAAGTAAAGCGCTAGGTCATGGTTTCATTGCAGAAATAATGTAGAGGGAATAGAAGGTTTAATGTAGATGTTTAATCCCTCATGTCTTGCATTTTAATGTGACCTAGATCCTATGGAATATTTTCAATGAAAAATGTTGTGAGACTTGGGTTGTAGGAAAAAGCGTTGAGGATGTATGTTCAATCACTGAAATGAGTCGGTAATTCTTTGGCACTTTGTGCTATATTTGGTAATCCATCCATATTTGGTAGATATGCGGAAATGACAACTTGCCATAAATTTATTATGTAGCCATGGATGATTCAGTATTTGATAAAGAGCTTGTTATGAAACCAACTCCAAAAATAGAAGAAAAGATATATCAATGCCTTAGAAATCAGCCACTTCGAGGGGGAAACCTCTTGTACATTACATAAATGAAAAATTATTGGATGATACAAATGACAAATCCTCCTTTCTATATAAAGGAGTCCATGGGGTCGCAATATAATCCTAGCCGACCTAACAATAATAATATAAGGGCACAACAATTGCAATAGTGGCTTTTATGGGGAAAAATAATAAAAATATGGGGGATACAAGGGTATAACAATAAAAATAATGGGGCTACAATAACAAAAATAAGGGGATACACTAGTATTATAAGGACCTAACATGACCCTCTCCTTCAAACAAGTGTTACCCTCAACGCTTGATTATTTCTAGATGCTTCTGTATAAATTTCTCATCCTCCCATGTGGAATATTCAATGGGTAAGTTCTTCCACTTGAAGAGATACTCTGGAATTTATCGATTTGGTATTTTTCGAGTTATTTTTTCTGACTACTTTATAACTTATTTAGCTCTGATGTTGATCTTCCTGTTGTTTCATTCGATTCTGCACCAAATTTAGATTATCCTTTGAGAGTTGGAGAACTTGTTGTTGATGCTCGATGTGATATTCCACTAATTTATCATCCATATTAGATTTCATTTGAAACTTCAAACCATCCAACTTAGCCTCCATTCTTTCTTTTAAAACATCTATTTCATCTTTTATTACTCTTTGTAAGATCTATATATGTTGCACTTGGTACCGTAATTTTGCTATCTCATACTGCAATGCTTCCTCTTCATGCATCATAGTAGAGATTTCTGAGGGCTTAATGGGTGTGGAATTATTTTTGGGTGGCATTATAGAACCCAATACTGATAAAAATGCTTCAATATGCCCTTGGAATCACTTGAAACTTCTTTTTCAAACAAAATTTACGCAATTTTAAAAAACAAATACACACCGTTTTCTTGTTTTTTAGGTCAATATTAAACCTGAATTATCTATGTGATTTATATCTGAAATTAGGTTCTTTAGTAGCCCTCTGAGTATTCTTTCCAATGCCATAGATCTTCCCTGATTTAGATTCTTCAAGACAACTTTATGCCCAATCTCCCACATTAACCTAATTATGGACTGGTTCAGTAGAGAAATTGCATGGAGTTCCACGTGTCACTGTTTCCTCCTTCGGCTCTGAACTTGATATAAAGGAAACTGCAGTCCATGTTATTTTTTCCTCCTTTTATGGAATTCCAATCTGATGCTTAGATAGAGAGATATGATGATTTTCCCAAGGTTACCTCTTTCTGATGAAATTAGGGAGCCTGCAAAAACCCTAACTTGCATAGATCATATCTCTGAAACTATTGCAAACCAAGATCTGACGTTTTTACACGAAGTTCCTCAGGCATTATTAGAAACGGGTTTCTATTTTAGTGTTTAAACTCTCATAGAAAAAAATTTATATTGAAAATTCCGTGATGACCTGTTTGAAGCAGCGCAACCCTAGAATCCAAAGCTCTTATACCAAATGTTATGAAACTAGCTCCAAAAATAGAAGAAAATAGGTATCAATGCCTTAGAAATGATCCACTTCGATGGGAATCCTCCTTTACATTACATAAATGAACAATTATTTGATGAAACGAATGAGAAAACCTCCTTTCTATATATAGGAGTCCATGGGGTCACAATATAATCCTAGCCGACCCAACAGTAATAATGTAAGGGCACAACAATTACAATAGTGGCTTTTATGGGGCTGAATAATAACAATATGGGGGCTATAGGGTTACAACAATAAAAATAAGGGGGATACACTAAAAAAAAAAAGGGATACACTAGTATTATAGGGACCTAACATAGCTTAGCGCCTCTGAGCATGAAAATGAGTCAACATCTAGATTTGACAATTGAAGTCAAATAAAAATGCCAATAATTTTTGGTGCAAGGTGGAAAGGACCATGATATGCAGAATAATTAATGAAGCCTTTCATTAATAGAGATGAGAAACCTCTGATCTTCCCTACACGACACGAAGAATTCATAAGTGGTACTGCTTGAGTGTGTAGTTTGACTGAGATTTAATTCTAATCATGGAGAAATGCTTAGAAGCCCATTATGATAATTAATGTTGTTGCAGTGGCCATGTGTTCATTAGTAACAGTAGCATGGAGAGCCATGATGAAGTACACTTTTGGGAAGTGTAAATTCCAACAGAGACATCATTGTCCCCTGTGTTGCAGGGGAACAAAATCGAGGATTGCAATTGAGAAAGTTGGGTGAATGCAACATTGTTTTGTAAGCTGAGTGGAGAGATATGGGTGTGCACTGCTGATAAGAGACTAAAATACCCCTATATAGAGGAAATAGGTAAAGAGAGCTTGAGGAAGAAGGTCGGGAGATGCTATGTGAGCTGGCAGTTTTGACAATGAGTGTTGTTGTTGAATTTCCAAAAGATAGAGTGTTGTGTGGGTTGAGCATGAGTGAATGTCATTGAGAAGAATAGAGGGTCGAGTGAAAATGAGAATAGAGAGCTGAAATTAGGGCTAACTGGGTGCCATAAAAAAATGTAATTATTTCCTTATTTAGAGTGGGTTAGATCCTGCAAGACAAGGAGTTGGTGGTTCCATCTTAGTGGATGTTTCAGTAGATCTTGGGGGTTGGTGCCTCATGCAAGCTGGTGCTTGCATAAATGCAAGGATTTGCAAGTTGGTTCTTGCAAAAATCCATGAAGTTGGTTTTTCTAGTAACATGATCATGTGTCTATATAAGAAGGTAGTTATTGTTTCCTACTAGTGGGTGCTAGAAAACAATTAAATGAGTTGGTGCTCCATGTGAATGGTGGCTCACAAAAATTGATCTAATAGAGTAGGAGCCCATATTTACATCATAATACAAACAATATTTTGTGGTTTTTCTCTCGAAAGGATTTCTACATTAAAATTTTGTGTCTCATGAGTTTTCCTCTCTTAATGTGTGTGTTTTTATTGATTCATATGGTTTTTGTTATAATTTTTTAATGGTTTCTCACATACTAAATCCCATGTTTAAATATGAAAAGGTAAATGGGCATAAAAGTTAAATTAGCCTTAATATTGATTCACCCCCCCCCCCCACCTCGATATTGAACATTGTTTCCAACATAAAAGGCTTTCATAACACTAAAATTGAAATTATCACTATTATGGCTAGTTCCACTGCTCAATAAAATCTTTAAGTCCACCTGCGCGCTCCGCACAATGAAATTGTTAATACTAGTAACTTTATCATTTTCTTATTGTTAATGCTTGCTCTTTTTGACATGCTTTATAAATTGATATCAGCATACCATTTTATTAATATCCAAAGTCTCATTATATTTTATTTAATTAAAGCTCTCCTACAAATAAATACAAGTATTTTTGGAATTTATTCATTGAACCAACGCGTATTCAAGACATTTACATTGTTAGCTTGTTATGCTATCGGTCATTTTTTTGCTACCAAAATAGAATGAAGAAATTTTTTTATTGATGTTTGTACAATACGAAGTGCATTAGTGATTTCACATTTGTCAATTGAACTCGTATTATCCAATATTAAATGAACTATGTTTTCATTTTGTGTGAGGAATAAGTGTTATACGGTAAAACAGATATGGAGACCATGCTACAGATATGTAAATTAAGTAGAAATTTGTGACAATAAAAGTTTGGTTTATGTGTGCATCGAATGTCAAATAAATATATATAATTAATTGTATTAGTTAAATTATATGCAAAATTAAACCATGTACACAAGTAAAAAGACAAAGCATATGCTCGAAAAAATTTGCTAAAAACATCATTTCAGAGCATTTCACAAAATTGGTAAATATATTCGGAATTAGAACACATTGATAATTGTTTTTGCTTTAATAGTCTTTAACAATAATGAATAACACAAATCATATCCTCTACAAAAATTTCAAAATCATAATTTCAAATCATTTCACAAGATTGGTAAACAGATTCATAATTAGAACAAAGTGATCATTGTTTGTGCCTGAAAATTCTTTAACAGTACTGAAAATTGTTATAGTAACAAGAATTTTACCTAGATTCAAATGTGAATTACCATAGCTATGATTAAAATAAACATAAAAGATATAACAGATTATTGACAACCAAAAATATTATTGAATATTCATTTTCATTATGTTCAACAAAAGAACATTAGATACAATATAAAAGCTCAAAGTATACAATTGAAAACTTATGCAAAACATCATCTTAGAATTTTCCGCAAAATTGGTGAACACCCTCAGAATTCACATAATGTAATCAATCTTGAACAATAACAAATAAAATTGCAATAACAAGAATACTACATGGTTATTTATCATAGTTATTCATCATAGTTATTATTAAAATAAATACTACAAATGGAACAAATATATCATATCGAAAACTATTGTTGAGTGTTAATTCTTTTATTTTCTACGTTTCCTATATCGATAATGAGACTTTTTTGATATCCCAACTAATATATAATTCACTATGGACATTTTTCAGTCAAAAACAAGTATAACATTATCATCTTAAAAATAGAATTGACAAGAGGAGCCACCATGGATCGATTACATTCAGTCACCCTCAACGACAAATAGTGCCCATGGATCTGGGGTGTTGGCCAAGGCATTCGAGGCACTTGGTTATTAGCCGCAAAATTTCAAAAATAAAGACAAAACAAGGCTATCCTCAAGGAGGAGGATGCAGTGGAAATGGTTGAGGATCCACAAAGAAATGGTCCCAGTCGTGCAAGTGGTAGCTGACGTGATCATTTGAGACTCCAGGGCACGGAGGTGGTCTTGAGAGTGCCTCCAAAAGCAACACAGACTCTCCAGGGCCTCAATGGTCTCTGTCTGCAGGCTTTGAACCACGCGAATTTAAGCCTCAAGTTCATTCTGATCATCGTACCTCTACTCATGCAAGGCATCTAGGTTGAGTTGAATCTGGTGTAGATGGGTGGAAATAGCATCAAGTGTGACTGGCGCCTTAATTTTGTCAAGGGATTGAGTTATGGAGACAGCCATGGGCGATGTTGAGTGTGGGATCTCTGTTGACTCCAAGTGTGAACTGGGGTCTCTGGGAGCCGCTCTGGGATCCATTCCTCGGCCAAAACACCACGATGTGCTCATCCGCGTTCTTGCGGCACGTAGTCTGCCCTCTCTGCCTCACTATTATCTACTCGTATACTCAAAGTCATTTCCAAATTGCCCATTTAGGACTCCCTCATTTTGTCACCTAGCCCTTGCCTAAGGTTTGCACATACCTCAACCTCTGTCTCCCGAGATCCGTAAATGAGATACACACAACCCCCCCCTACCTCGCTCTTTCCGCTATCGCCCAGGGAGGTGTAGAGCGTCCAGCACCCAAAAATTAACATTTTTGGTATGCTATACTTCCCCATCAGTCTGAAGCAGAACCACCGAGGAGCTGCAATGATGAGGGGTTGTTGATAATTTGACCACAGAATTGGAGCTGGCCCCAAGGCAGTGAGCCCAATTCTCCTAGTCCAGAACACGTCCTCAATTCTAAAATCCTTCCCTCCTCCCTCGTCTTCTTCCTAGAGCATCTCGCGTGTGCCAGAGCCACTGCTGGGATACCTTCCTGTTTCCCACTGATCGCCTCTTCTTCCCAATAGGTATGTTCCTCTAGTCTGTCCAAGCCAGTGGAACTCAAGCTAGGGCTTGAGATCCAGCAGGTGATCATCAACACAATCCTTTTCTCACACCTTCACCATCGTCCGCAAAACAAAATTGAGCCATATCATGTCCTTCCTCCCTCTTAACATGATCGCCCTACTGATATGATTCCTGTCCCGAGGCTTTTTACCACTCACTTGTGCGAGCATGGTGAGTCGGTGGGCATGTGGCTTGCGGTCGAGCAAGCCTTAATTGCACCCCCCACACTTTTCCAAGTGATTGAACACCCCCAGCGGGGATATTTTTTGTATTTTTAACTCTCGCACCTGCATTTAAAAAAATAAACAACAATTGTTCCCTAAAGAATTAAATACACGTAATAAATGATAACTTAACTCTAAACAAAGTTATGTGGAACAACAAAGGCATTTGTAAATGAAAGTCGTTATGTAACTGAATTTAAATTTTTTATATTAAACCACTTCAAAAAAATTTAGTGTAGAGAATAACGCTTGATTCCTAAATCTCTTATCAAAATATTTATATTTAACTGCACAAGTAAATGAATTTGTCTCACTGAAGACTGGAATTGGAATTTCATGAACCACAATATGAAAAATACACCTGCAAAGAAAAGAAACAAGCTACATGTAGAAATTAGTTTAGGTCATGATAAAATATCTAACAAACCTAAACATTTAATCACTAGTAAACAAGAAAATGAATGTTCCAAGATTTAATAACACTCACAATATGTAAAATCATAGATCTTGATTTTTTAATTGTCAATTGTTTTACATATTTTCCATTTTTTCAAGGAATTTATTTAGCTTGGCCTCGATGTAATCATTCATACAAGAAACTATAATTTCATGTTTGACAGGTATATTAAATATGTCCTTCTCAATTTCTTTGGCTTCTTCTTGCAATTGCACAGCTAAAGTAGATCTTTATTGATTAACATTAACAAAAGTAATTAGCCATTTTATAATTTCCTTTTTACCAAAATGTACTATATTATTGAATTTTTTTTCCTTTGATTGTTTTTTCTTATCCAATTCAACTGTTAAAATTTATCTCAAAATTAATCCTGAGTCACATGTGATGCATAGACCATTTAAATACTCCACAATTTGTACAACCTTGACGTAGGAATTTATTCTTTGATTCCCTATGTTTTCACATTCAAAAATAGTGTTCTCAAGTCTTATGATTCTCTAATATTGTGCAGGTTTGATTTGCTTCATCTTATTACAATTTGGCAGTTCCTACCTCTTTTTCTTTAGATCAAAATGTAAATCAAGCCTTTGGCTAAAAGAAGATAATTAATTGTTCAATGCACTCAAAAAATGACTTATTTATTTGTACTAATTTCTCCAAATTGAAAGTTTCTTTCCATTCATGTTCAATGATTTTCAAAATTTCGCATATATTGTTGACAACATATGTTTTCATTGCATTAAGGAGATTAATAGGTTTATAAAATCTATTTCATGTTCTGGGCATACAAATTTCCAAGGCATTGTTTATATTTATAATGGAGTCATCAACAAAATACATGGATTTAGAGCATCTTCTATGTCTTTTATTCGTGTTTTCAGTCTCAATTTTTCTGCTTCCTGTTGGCTAACAAACTGTGAAAATACGTCATTGGAAGATTGATGTAGTTTCATGAGCCACGTGGTTCCAAATCTAGAGATATCAACATTCATATTTTTTTTTATTAATATTTTTTTTTACACGCCTTTATTTTCTCAATCTTAAATATTTTACTACCCCTATCGTACTTTGGATTTTGTAATGTGACAAAATGGTCACCAAAAGTAATATACTCTTCAACAATTTTTTGCATTGTTTTCTGATTTTCTGCTAAATAAGCACTAACCAAATTAGGTAGCATAATGTTTTCAACTTATACATCTATAGATCCTTCAAAGATTCATATTTTAATAGGACTTATATATTTGGTTGATTTAGTTGTATATGTTTTTTTCTAGATTGAATCTCTGATTAGACTCTTTTTCATTTCCATTACCTGATAGCCCACTGTGAACTAGTTTCATATTTGTAGTATATTTTATATTTTTTTTACTTGAATATGGACTTGCATAAGTATCGTTTGTGGAAGGTATATATTTGTTTGAAAAATTACTGATACTTGATTCTTCAACAATTTATTCAACATCTATGACTAGTCCTTGAATTTTTGTTGATGCATTTTGATTTTCCTCACTTTGTTCTCTAACTTGTGGTAACAAATTCATGTACCCAATAGTTTCCAACTGTGTGCTATATAGACCTTCCTTATCAAAGCCTTTAATGGCTTCAACTTCACTTAAGTTAAAATGATGCAAAGTATATGCGAGCTCTGCAACATGAGCAACTTTCTTCACTATGATTTCTCCAAAAGTAGATGACAAACAAATAAATTTTATTCTCCTTTTTCTTTTAAATATAATCATCTAATCATGATATTTATTTATTCAAAAAAAAAATACCTATCTATAACATATTTTGACAACAACAATGTCTTACCTTGAAATCAATAAATTTGGTTTAGCATATTATTTTATCTTTCTTCATGCATACCTTTACCCCATAGGAAAACTTGTGCTTTTGCATATATTCGATGTGGCTCTTGTCTAGTTATCATGAAATTGACTTGCTTTACAAATACATCTTGAATTATAAAAAAAGTTTAAATAATAATTTTTCTTCCACTGTATAGGATACTAGAACTAATTTGGTTATTGATTCACATTAAATTTAGGATTATATGGCAAGTCATGAAAGACATGGCTGGAAACTAATTTTTTTATGAAATATACCATCGTGAATAACCTATTGATCCTGGATAAATTAACTAATTGAAAATCTAACTCATTAGAAATAATATCAGCCCAGTTGAATATAAAATATTTTTTTATGTCTGATAAATCATATAAAGGATGAATTTTGGAATGTTTGATGTAGTTTCTCGGCCCATCACGCGTGCACAGAGAAAAAATGGTCCTAAAAATTTGTTTAAACAAATAAATAACTAGTACAGAGAGATCAGAAGGAACCTGAAAACTTGGTGTAATGAAATATCCAACAATGTTACCCTCACTTGCATTTGACTTCGGGAAACTATTTTATTCCCACAATTTTAAGTGCATATTAGGTTTCAGTAGCTTGAATATCCATTTGAATGCCTCTGGATTCAAATAACCCATTTCACTGGTAGCACAATTTTTCTTGTTCTTGAATCAAAATCTTTTGTGCATAAATGAAAATTTTCCCTTAAATAAAAAACTTTTTGCACACATACAGCATTCGCCAATCCGCTAGTCCAAGTTTTGTTGTTGTTCTTGCCTTCTTTCAACAGATTCACATAATTCTCATATGTTGTCAACTAGTGAAATTTATCATCAATACTAGAAAATTAATTAATCATAGTGAAAATAGATTCTACTCTTCCTTTGTTATCCATTTTCATTTTGTACCTAAAAACACGTTCCCAATCAATAACGCTCTCAATGTTGGTTAACAACACAATTTTTTGGTTTTGTAAATAATCACTCAGTGTTACTAATGTAAGCGTGAAATCATTATTTACTATTGCAAGTGCGAAATTTGTCATAGTTAATTTTTCAATAAATAGAAACTGAAGATACCAAAGCCAATGTTTATGGAAACTAGTGCAAATAAATCTTGAAATTCCAAAACCATCTTGTCCATTTATTATGAATATTTATTCTACATTAACACAATTTTTTTGTGATAGTAAATCTCACTACAAAATATCTGCTCATTTATCCCTACTACAAAGCGATTTGATCGCTTGCTTGGTCCCCAACGCTATATTGTTGTCAAATTTGATTTACAAATAACTTGACACACAAATTTGATAAAGTTCAAAGACGTGTGTCTCTTTGGCCAATCATTGCAAATTAACCATATATCATTTTTTTTTCACAAACACGTAATATATTCCCTAAATAAATTTTAGTTCAAAAATTAATCCCATTAAAAAAGATTCCAAGAATGTACAGAAAATTTCTCATGTGAGATGAAAGTATGTGAATAAAATGTGCAAAGCGAGAAGTAGGTACATGGGAATGAACATGCAAAAAAGACAACATCACTTTCATATATTTGCACATTTCACATAACACTTGTGCATATTTCATATATTCTACACTTGTGCAACCAGAAATTAGCTTAAGTTTTGATAATACAATTAAAAAATGTTAGTTATCAAACATTGAAAAAAGTAAAGGAAAAAACAAATTCTTAAATATTTAAGAATACTCGTAACTCGAAAGTATCTATGATTCCTGCAATCTATGGTCCTTATCACCTAGTAATAGTTAAATTAATTACTTATCCAATTTGGATTCCACATGAGAATGAAAAAACAAACGTATTGTTTTAACTTATATGAAATAGCTAAGATTTACAAAAAAATCTTGATTGCATTTATAATCACAAGTGAACTTTACTACAGAAAAAAAATGCATAGCTTATGCAAGAATAGAATGACACAAAGTGTATCCAAACATGAACTTCATCATAATCACTCCAGTATGAATGTGAAATATGAACATCACATTATGAATAGGAAAATTTTTCCAAATGTGATCCATAATTTTCTTATTCCCGGAAATAAAATTTGTCATTACCTCTAGTAATTTTTCATACCACATGTACTCTAATAATTGTTTACTTCATTTTCTTTTTGAATTTATTTCAAGATCGAAATCACCAATAAGTATAAAAACATAATCATCGGGCATGAATTGTGTCCTTGCTATTTATATTGCTTCAATGATTGTTGAAATAGATACAAGCGGAGCAACATATACATTTATTATGCATATTCAACATTGGAAGTATACTTACAACAAAAAAATTTCAATTATGTTATTATAAAAAAAATTGTTGATACAATTTATATGTTTTCTTGTATGCAAGTAAGTACTCCACGAAGACAATTTGATATGTTGAACAATGAACTTACAAATTTAGTATTTGATGATAGAAAATTTAGATGCATTTTGTGGATACAAAGAATCATAGCATTCATTAGATCTTCATTACGCACAATGTCATTCACATGAGCATGTAGACTTTGTGTATTCAAAGTTGAAATTGTTGAAGTATTCACACTTGTATCCATATTTCTGTGAAAATTCAATTCTTAAGCGTTTTGTTTCTTTTAATATTTTATTATTCACAAAAAAAATTATTTTTTGTTAGTTTCTGAAGAAGATACAATTATTCCATGGTTCTAATATGTGACAATTCTATATAAACTATTCCATGTGTCGATATACCACTCAGATCAAATGTAATTACATTCAACGTTAAAACGTGTGATTAATGAATTTTTATAGCACAAGCTACCCATATTGATATTCTTTCCAAAATATAGTTATAAATCTCTTAATATGACATTTCAATGGTTTTGGAACATGTAATATTGGAGTCCAATTTGATGAACTGTTTTTGTCATATAGTTCATGCTAATTTTTTCTTTGTAGTTTACCAATTTATGGTTTTACAAAATCTATCCATAACACATCAACATTTTTCCTATTTTTCGTATATTTTTTTCATATTTCATCCTCACCATTAATAATGCCATCCTACATATTATAGCTTCTTTCATATAGATCGTTTCTTGCATATAGATCAACAAGAACATTGCATTTGATAAGGATTCGTGATGGTAATCTCATTGTTTTCTCATATGCTACATAGCATATTTCCTTAATGTTAAATTCATCAATCGCATCAAGAACTATTAGCTCTTCCTTTACATGTGACAACTTTTCTTTGTTATGATTATGTAAATACTTGTTCCTAAAAATAGATATCAAAACAATGTATCTAGTCTAGCATGCTTATAACACTTATCCTTTATATATTCTATGTATGCATCAGATTGTCGATTCACTCACATTCTATTAAGGATTTCAACAAATTTGTTGTCTTTTTGACACATTATGGTCTGAAATTCATAGCACTTCGCTTTTTACTTCTAGAAATCATATTTTTCTTTTTCCTTTGTCAAATAATTAGAGAATATTTGATCACTTGTGATTATAACAAGTCACTTGAAAACATTACATCAATATTTCCAAAATAAGCCAATATAGTATGCTTTATTTCCCATAAACATTTTTCAACTTGGTATAATAATGTTGAACCTGTCAAAGACGCCTCATCAATAAGAATAACACGAAGTTGTTCGCAATTTTTCGTCAATGCATCTAATTTTTCACATTCAAGTGAAAGATATTCTGATTTTTTAAATGGTAAATGAAATTCCGAATGCAATGTTATACCACCCACATCAAATGTTGTTTTCCCTGTATCTGTTTTTATAATTCCTTTTAGCTTAGATGGGTTATTGATGGGCCTCCAAATTAGACACAAATCAAGGTCCATCTAATCTTTCCTATGCATATAAAGGCTATATTAAATCTCTCCTTCTACACTTAATAATTCCTTTTTAGCTTTAGTATGTTCTTAGGAAGGTTTAGATAATTGCATATTATGTGCCTACTTTATTTTTTCATAATATTGAGAGAATATTGAGTAAATTATCAATGAGATAATATAGTGACTTGCTCCCTACTACAGGATGGACCAAGATTTGATAGCAATTGAACTAAATATAATGAAATTATTAACAGATTCTAGAGCTCCATTGATTGAGAAAATATATGATTGTGTTCCACGTCATTAAATGAAGATAACTCTTGTTGGGAACTACATCCAGTTTTTGACACATTTTGGAGGGGAAAGTTGTCTCCTTTCAAGGAGAATGCTTCCCCATAAATTTGTATAAGTGCCAATTCAAATTTTTCCTCTAAGGGAATGCATTTTTTAGTCTTATTGTGGAGAAAAATTGTTATTTAATAGCTCTACTTTCATTTCTAGCAGGGATGCACTTGGATTGATTCAAATAATGAACTTTGGAGTCATTTTTAGCTTCAAAAGCCTAGTTTCGTTCATATTAATTTTAGTATCCTTTAGCTTGGCCATCCTAAGAGCCTCAGATCCCCGTTTTACAATTTATTTATCTTCCTTGAATGTTTTCACTTGCATATTTTATTCTTGTTTTTCCTATGTCTCCCTTTAGTATTCATTTTTCATTCGTTCTGGGTTATATTGGTAAAACGATTGAAGTGAAATGTTTTACACGTTATCTATGAGGTCACAATAATTATGAATCTTTATAACAACCTTTCAAAGTCATATCTATGATTTATCTACTTGGATTGGCTTACTAGTTCACAATTTTGGAAATCTAGAAGTATCATGTAGTAAAATAGTAATAATTTTATGCTAAATTTTAGCACATGTTAATGAGCTTATTTTAAATTTATTAAAATTTTATTGGAGATTAAAAGCATCCAAATTAATAATAAATTTTATCCCGCAACATTTTCACTTGATTATCCTAGGAATTTGGGCACTTAGATCAGCTTACTAGTTCATTGCTCTCAAATTTCTGGTTTATGGTAGTAATTTTTTATTTTTTTAGCACATTTTAATGAGGCTATTTTGAGTTGATTCCACTTATATTGAGTGCTAAGAAAATTATAATTAATAATAAAAAAATTCCTCATCGCATTTGCACTTGATCGGGTTAGGAATTTGATAGGTTAACTAGCTCACTAATTCTTGAATTTCCAGTTTTTAAACTAGTGATTTTCTGCTATTTTTAGCACATGTTAAAAGGGGTATTTTTAGTGATTCCACTTGGATTGGAGTCATAGGAAATCCTAATTAATAAAAAAAATTGTCCTGTATCATTTTCATTTTATTTTTCTGTCCATTCATCAAGTTAAATCGATAAATAGGAATCTTGTAGAAATTTGTTTTCGAGATCTTCCTTGCCCATATTCATTCCAAATTCATGGTAGAAGTAAATTTATATCCTATGAATTCTATGAGACTGATTTTTTTGAGTTAATCCTTGGTTATGTTGTCATTTAGCTCTTACATTACTTCCTTCTTCAATTATTATTTTTGCAATTAGTCTAGATTTACTTTTCAACAAAAGTAGAATATATTTTCTTATTGTTATTTACCTTTTTGCAACTTAGAATTACAGGGTTGCCTAGATATTTTCTCATTTGAAGTTGTTTTGTTTCCTTCATTCACTTGCATCAAAGAGATTCAGACCAGGAAGAGGAAAGTATCTATTGCACATACCGTGTCGACCCCTCGTAAGTTTGTAAAAACCCTGAGTTGATAATCTAAGTCGATAGCCTTGGGAGTTACAACATTCTTGTTGCAATATTGAGGCTCATCACTTTTTGGTGCCATTTTTAGGTAGGGTGTTAAATAAATCAGTTTCTTTTTCTTGGAATGATTCCTTTTTATCTTCTACATTCATATTTTCTACAAAAACAAAAAATAGCATTAGGCATCTTTCATTGCATTCTCATTAAAAAAATTATATAAACCAAAAAAATTACTTTTCCAGCACCAAAACCCCCCATTTAACCATGTGGTGTATTAATAACCACATCACCTTCCACTTTTGTAGGTAGAAGAAATGGAAGGAGATGATGATAATGAGGATGATTATCTTGGATCTCCCATTCAAGATATTGATATCAATGTTCATATGCAGAACATTCCTCCCTTTTTTCTTCCCAAATTCCATGGTATGAGGTCAGAATATCTAGAAACCTTTCTCTTTGAATCTGAAATATTTTGTAGATTTATTGTTACTTATTAAAGACTCAAAAGTTCAGGTTATTTCTAGCAACATTGAAGCATAGAGCTCTTAAATGGTTTATGAGTCTAGGGACTAACTTAATAAGATAATGGAATGATATGCAAAGTATATTTCTATAAAAATATAAGGATCATGATATTAAAGAGGAAATATTGAGAATGACTTGAAAATAATATGAGAACCTTGAGGATCCAATAGAGAGATCCATGTATAATGTTAAGAGGGAAAAATTACATCATTTAGGATTTTACACACTAAAACCCCTCTTAGAACAATTAGTTATGAGTGGATTGATATCCTTGATCCTATGAGTAGAGGTGATGTATACCAACTATCATTTGAAGAAATTTATGAAATATGCAAGCACATATCAAGACAAAGGGAAAGAGTAAGCAAATCATCATCGAGATCGCTTAGTCAATTTGAACTTGGAAATTTTCTTAATAACTTTAAAACGAAAATTCTTATCAATCTAAGTGAAAAAGTGGAAATTTTAAGAGTGAAAAATGAGAAAAAATAGAATTTTGATATTTGTGTTATCCATGCAGAATCACATGCTACTAAATATTTTCCACATGCAGAATCAACTTTGAAGGAATCTTACCAGGAGGAAAATGGAGCAATTCAATCACCAAAGTATCTTTGTTAACTCCAAGAAAGCCATTCCAACCTAGTCAACCTAGCATGATATAACAACCTAATTTGCAATTTCAATTTTATGCACAACCATATCAAAGTAATTGGAACACACCCTTTCCTTGGAAACTTTGGTCATCTCAACCCCAAATCCAATCTTGGCAACAAGGTTGGCAAGGACCTTATGGGATAAATCCACAATATCCTCAATTTCCTCCATACCCAACTCCATGTTATCCATACCATCCACCTCCATCATAACCACATCCATTTCAAATATCCACTCCCACTTAACTAGGTGTACCGTCATTTCTTAACCCAAACAAAAAAATATCTCAACCCACTTACAATGTTAAGGTACAATACTTCTAAACAAATCCTCTTAATCTAAATTGTATTCATCTTAGATCAGGAAGAGTATTTCAAAAAAAAAATCTATCTTGATGTCATTGAAGGAAAACATTAAGAAAAATAAGATTAAAATGAGGAGACCAAATAATCATGGACTACATTTGATGGAAACAAGACATTAGAATCAGAGATTGGGAAATTTCCATCATACTTACCATTAGATCCTCTATGTGTTCAAGATAATAATCAGCAAAAAGAAGAATATATGAATGTCATGGAAGAAGAAGACATACCAGATGTTCTAGATAAGAAAGAGAACCAAGGGAATCATGGCTATAGTGAGATTTGGTTCCAGAAAATCAACCAGATGGAGGATCACTCTCTTCTTCAATAGTCTTTGATATCATCAAAGTCGAAGAAGTTGGTATCTCATATTCAGGTACATGTCAAAGAATATAGTTTGAGCCTACGCATGAGTTTATCTGTCATATTTTTATGCACATGACTCCATTGGAAGTATTCATGTACTTGAAAGAGATTTTTTTTTTTTTAAGTAGAGTAGGATAAAGTAATAAAAGAAAATAAGAGGGAAAAAATAAAATATTAGGTGAAAACTTTTGTGAGGTAGCTAATGTATTGGAAAGAAAAAATAGAAAAAAATTAAAAAGATCTTAGGCAAAAACCACCTTTGAGGTGCCTAGGCAGCCCTACTGGTTGAAAACCTCATTGAGGGAGCTAGTAGGCCTAGGGAAAAAAAAATTAAAAAAAAAAAAAATTAAAAGGGAAAAAGTATTCTTTCCTTAAATTATCTCTATATGATATGTGCATGGTCTTTCCAGCTTGCACAAGAAACAAAAAGTTGATCGAGGAAGCAACATCTAGTCAAGGGTAGTCAACATTTAGTTTTCCACATTCTACACCAAGATGCTCCAACACGGCTAAGAAAAAATTCCAGAAATATATTTTCATCCTCACAATGCATCCCCATGCCATTTCTAATCATTCCCAAGATTTTTACATTCACTTTTCTCATTTTCCTAAAGTGATACATGAAATTTTTGTGTGCTACAGGATTGTAAAAAACACAGGGAAATATTTTTTTCCCATATATTGACAATTTTGCATCCATTGTGTTGGGTGCAGGAATTACACTTAAGTAAAGTCCTAAACACTTAAATTGTCAACCTGGGGGATTCGTAAACTTAGAGATGAAGCACAGTCAATGCCAGAGATGGTATGAATATTTCTAATATCAACTCCTACTTTTTAAAGGAAAATTTGCAGAATCAAACTTTAGAGAAAAAGGAAACTCAAACCATCAAAACAATCTGAGGCTAGAAGAAGAAGAAATGTACTTGCAAGAGAGATTCAGAAATAAAAAGAAGGCAATTACTCTAGCGGAATATTGATCATCTACTGATAATGTGTTTTCTTTAGCAAATACACCTTAGCAGTCTTCAACAGATGGGCCCTTTCAAACCTACTCATGTAAAGATATCCTTCCCACAAGAATCGATCTTGCACTGGTGCAGTCTTCTTGCACTAGTGCAGGAACATCGATCTATGCAAAAGGTGTAAAGTAATGTCTGTACTAAAAATGAATTTCTTCGTGCAAGGGCCATGAACTTTCTCAAGTGCACAGCACTCAAATCTGGTACCAAGAAACTGGTTCTTGTACCTGATCTGATCTTCTTACACTTTAACTTTTAGTCCTTGAAATCAATGATTAATTACTACAAGTGTTATGAAACCAAATTTCTTATCAGAAAGATGAATATCTGTAGAGAATAAGGAAACGATCTTTTGAATTAAAATGTAACTGAAAGCAAGAAAGTTGTTAGAAGTAAACTAAAGAGACTTTCTTCATCACACTATCCAGCACTGGTGCAGAAACAGTTCTCCTGCTTGCACCAGGCGGAGAAAATAAACCAAACGTGCAGAAAGTGAATAGCACACCAACGTGCACTGGTGCAGGTAATTTCTCCTGCTCGAACCAGGCGGAGAAAACAAACCACACATGTAGAAAGTGAATAGAACACCAACGTGAACTGGCACAGGTAATTTCTCCTGTTCAAACCAGGGAGAGAAAGAAAATTTAAATTCAGATGCAAAAAAGGAAATTTAGCTACTTCACACTACAGATCTTCTTTCACTCAAACATGAATTCAAATTTTGTAAATTAAATCACACTTAGCAGACATAAATTGCAAGAACAGAAAGGAGGGAGAACATGTTGGGTTGGCTAGGCCCTAGCCAACTAGCGCGTTTCCCTTTCAAATGGAAACGCTACTCAGTATTGAATCAATTCATCAACTGTTTAAGCCTGAAGAAATAATATCCATGAAGCATAAGGCGGAGCTCTTCTTATTAAATCCTCAAATCAAATAAACGCGTGGTTACATATCCAGCCCAGATTTGGGCGATAACAAAATACAGGCTTGTTACAGCCTCACTGGTTCTATTCTTCGATCTATTCAATTCTATCCAAATATTGAAATGTTTGTCCTATTTACATTTCTGCTTATATAGATCCTTTTGGCCGCAAGCCAAAAGGATCGTTTACCATTACATAGCCAATTACAGAAATCGTTACAACAAATTACATAAGTGATTGCAGAATAAGCTTTTGGCCTTCAAAATTAAACGTTCTAACAAAACGGGCCGTGGCTATCTCGAGCTGTTCGTTCCTCCTAAGTCCGATCTCCGCTACTCCAAATCGACTTGCTGTTATCACTAGGACTCAGCTACCTTCAGATATGGTGGTATAAAATTAGGCAGAAATCAAAGACATCATGATTTTTTTCCAAGATTCACGGTGCTAGCCCTGGTGCGAGATCTGTTCTGCACTAAAAATCAGCGGTCAAGGGAAGCATTTAACTATTAAATAACATAGGAGGTAACGATGAGTTACAAAATTAATTCTAAGTAGAAAATCACATAATAAATAGTTAATAAATACTAATTTAAGTTAAAATATGTAAAATATGAAGTTTATGCAAAATGTGTCATCATTCTCACACTAGTGCAGGATGAGGGCACATAAGATAGGTAAAACAGGGTAAATGATTACGATTTGGGAAGGGAAGAATGGTAAAAAAGAATGAAATTTAGGGGACTAACATCCTCCCATCCCTAAACTATTGTTTTTCCTCACACAACATTTTTACCTCTGCAAAAAACCAAAATTTTTGAATACTCCAACTCAGTCCTATTCCGGCATGTTGTCCTTAGGCTGCACTGTTTCGGCCTTCTTCCTCTTGATATGCCTTAAATTCTTTGCTACCTTTCGCAACCACCTGAAACAGCATCCAGCCCGATATTTCCAAACTTTAACCTTACTTTTATTTTGTTTGAGCTCTGCCATCAATTTTTCTCTGCTTTGTTCTTTCTCCTCTTGTGCTTTGGTCACAAGGTGCTCCAAGTTTTGTACTTGGAGTTCTAATTCTGCTATGCGAGCAGCAGGAGTCACAAATTATTTTCCTCCCTCTGTCTCAGTAGGGGCTGTCACTAGCTCTGGGGCTTCTATATTTGTCATGTTCGCGTCAAGGAACTCTTCTACCTGCGGTTCCTCTTTTTCCAAGTCTCCTTCCTTCTGCTCCAGTTCATCTTCATCTGGTTCCTTGTCTTCTGTGGGTTCTTCTGTCTTTTCTTCTTCTTCTGGTTCCTCTTCATCTAGTTCTTCTTCTTCTGTGGGTTCTTCTTATACTGGTGTAGAATGGGATTCCATACCCTGTGGGGGTTATGGTTTCTTACCTACATCGGCGATTTTACTCTTCTTATGGGGTCTTTTGATAAAATGTGCCAGCAGAGTATTGTCCCCTACTTGTGCAATATTCGCCGCATCTGCAAGGACCAAAACACTGTCGTGTTCAGAGGCCTATTCCTATGTAGAATGGGTTTCTTCACTGGGTGCGCCAACTATTTCCTTAATGGAAGACGGGATCTTCTCTTCTGTCGATTTTTCTGACCACTTTCTTTTCGCACTAGTGCGAGAAGAACTTCCCTTTTTGCTTTTGTTCAGACCCTTACTTGTACTGGTAGGAGTCTTCATCTTCTTTCCCTCAGCTAACTTCCCGTGTAGCTGTTTCAATAGCCCTTCCCATGTCATACCTTTTCTCTCCAGTTGTTTTAAGACCACGATTTTTATCAGGTTGTGATGGCATAATCGTGTATCGGCCTGGTCCTCCCTTCCATCCTGTATGCTTCTAGCCATTTTACCCAAGATTTTGAGAAAAAATTAGGGGAATTTCATCCTCCAATGAATGTGCCGGCCTCCTTCAAAATGTTGTAGCAGTCTAAAATTATACACGAGGGTACAGGTTTACCTCCCTTCGCAGGTCACAAATTTCTGCAAAACAAACAGGAGATCCTGCCATTGACTCAGCAAGGCTTTGCATGGGACTCTGCATTTCCAATTCACCTCCATCTTCTTATCCTTGAAAAAACGCTACCATTTTTTTCTTTCCAACTTTTGGTTCTTGAACCACTCCACTCTCATATTCTCCAAGCCCGTTGCTACTGCTACAAATTTCTTCGTGACTTTGAACTCGAGCGGCCTAATTCTCACTTGGTCGTTCTTAAAGCTTCTTACAAATTGTAGGGTGACCTTCATGTCATACCCATCAAAATTATACAAGAACCGTAGAAATCCCAACTCCTGCAACAATGCAAGACTGTTGTGAAATTCGGCATTTTTATCAATCTTGCGAAGAGACAGGGGCTCATTTCGGACGGGCGGCATTGCTGCTATCGACTATGAACAATAAGTTCCAAGGCTTGCATGCAATACCAGGGAATCAGCTTTCATACATAAAGATATAACTGTATCTCTGATTCATTTGCCATAAATATTCGTCATTTCTGGTCAGGCTTAATTGGTACGCGCGACAGCGGTTTAACGGTTAAGTGCAGTAATAATCACGATGAAGGAATGTTTAGGATAAATGTAGGAGCAGGGGGAGTTATGAGTGAAGGAAATTTCAAATTATTACAGAGCGGGGTAGATTATATGCAAACAATGATTAACATGATTCCTACATTTCTTCATAATTACAAAAAAAAGAACTTATCACTCATTAAAAAGATCATGATTTCTACTTAAAAACTTTAATTTTAACTAATTTCCTCCTAGGTAATATAATAGTGTAAATACTTGTCAATCATATGAAAAACATCATATAACTTTCCATCATGATCAATTTCTTATGTCATATGATATTTGTGCTATGTTGCTAATGAGGTGCATGCTTGTACTAATATTTGCACAGCTTAAATCACATCATCCTACTGGTACTTTTATGTTCATCTTATCATATAGGACAACATGTTTGCACTATTGCAAGCATAATATTAAGATAGAGAATTAAAATATAGGCTGGATTTCACATGATTTCCTCAACTTATTCTGAATTTTGCTTCGCCCTTTCTTGATGTTTCAGAGCACATCCTTCTACTCTTTGTATGCAATATCCTACAATAAAATCATGAGGGAACAAAGGAGTGGGAAAGGAAAATCTTAGAATGGGAAGGAATAATGCACAAGGATTCCAGGAAAGTACCAAAAGAAGGAAAATAGAAGTGGGATAGGAAAAAAAATTCAGGGTTAAAGTGGGATTTCTTCGAAGTAGATAGGGTGAATTTAGAAGAATATGGGAAGGTTAATTATACTAGGATTCCGAGAAGAAATCTGAGGGAAAATTACGAAATGGGATATGAAGAAACGCAAAAAAATTTCTGGAAGGTCCGCCTGCACTAGTGCAAGAAAAATAACTGCAGTGAGAATTATAGACAAAAGAGTATGGTACATACCTGTTACCTTGTCCCAAATGAATTCCTTGTTTTGCTTCTTCCCAAAGCCTTATAATGAAAAACATTTTTTGTTGAAAAGGTGCAATCTCAAAATAACTACCTCAAGTTCATGCACCTACTATAGCAATCTTGTACCTAGATTATGCAACGCATATTTAGAGGCAACCACCATCAATACACATTGTTGCCAACCAGCATCTTGTGAGCAGTCATCATTGAGTAATTCATCACTCTAAATATCATGAAAGTCAAAATGAGTTATGATACCAATTAGCAATCTCTTTATTGAACACTCTAAATTCCTTTGTCATCCGGATTCAAACTAAATTTCCTCTTAATATAGAACAAAGAATAACCTTTACTAAGGGTACCACATCCTTAAAGATTCTTGATTTTTGAAATATATAACTCAAAGTATCATGTTCAAATTGTCTTTAAAACCATTTTCCAAGGAAAAAAAGATAAGTTTAGGGGAAGAGAAAGATAGCCAGAAAATCATAGTATGCAATTAACTTTAATACCACAGACAGCCCTGCTGCCCGCAGGTGTCCATAACCTCAGTAGGGGTGTCTTTTGACCCATCAAAATGTTTGTGTCCCACTTACTAGGCATGGATTCAGAGTTATCTTAATTTAATTTTAGATTAAGGTCACTTCTTTGGCTTGGTAACCAACTAATGGCAGTGCCACTCACAAGAAGTAACATGGATGAACAAGTCAGCTCGTAATGAGACCTCCTGTCTTCCAACTTTTCGGTTGAAAGCCATTACTCTGGCTTGGTGACCAAAAGCAGTAATTTCATGCATGCTAGGTCTCATGATCGTGGTAGGTCAACTCATCACGAGACCTCCTATCCTCCCCTAAATCTTTTGTATACTCTGATTATGATCAACCTAAAAGGTTACTTAATAAGTGGGGAGACAGATCTACTCCTTAAGAATACAGGATGGCGTGAAATTTTTTTAATGACTAATCATTACTGACTAGTTCCTCTGCCCTAAAGACTTATTAAAGATATCCTAGATAATGACTAAACGACTTCTTGAATTAAGGATGCTAGTGTTCTCATTAGTAGCTTATTATGATCTTAACAAGAGTGGTCCTCCATAGGGGGTTTCCAATAGTACCTTCTAAGGGAAACTGAAATTATATATATCAGATAACAACTTCTTAGATTGATTAGTCATGGTTAATTTGAAATATCATGAGGTATTTAGAGTGAATCATACTCAACAAGATGCGTTACAGATGTGTGTGTTAACAACCAATGTGGATCAAAAGTATTTTTAATGACTACACTTTAAAAATCAAAATCCCAAATAGCATCTTAATAGCTTTATTCACCTACCCTACTTTACCTAAGAGGTGGAAGACTCCTTTTTATGTATAGGATTACTTCCAATGAAGCCATGTGTGGATCACGTGAAAATATATATTCATGCTCAAATTTATCATACAAACTTGAAAGTGTGCATGAGCATGAAAAACCAACGAATGTAATTGATATGACAAAAAGAGTTTTAGAAGAGGATAATGTTGCCTTACTTGAGTAGTTGTTTGGAACCAATGTTCGATGTAATCATGGTAGCCTTGGTCCATTTCTTGATTTGGCCCATGCTTCTCGTCCTCTTCTTCCATGTCATGTTGATTGTTCTCCGTAGGGTGAGTAGTCTCTTGATTACATTCTAGATCCGCTGATAGACATGTCAAGAACTCCTCAATCTTAGGTTCCAGTGGATTTTCTCCATTGATTATAGTGCATGATTCATTTGTCTCCTCAAAAGAGACTTATAAATCCTCTTGTGATGGTGGAGAAATGGACAAGTCCTTGACTATTGTCAAGAAGTTTTCTTCCTGAGAGGTAGAGATCAAGATCCCAGCAACTGCTAGGGCTTGAGAGAGAACCTTCATACTTGTTATCATCTTTAAGTCCATCTAGTTGATTGATAGTCCCCGTATCCACACACATATTAGTAATGGGGGTTCTTAAAACACCCAAAAAATGATATAATGTTAAGGATCTGAAGATAATTGATTTTCAAAGTTATTAGATGAAATAAGGCTCACCACACTCGCATAAAAAATACCAAAATATAAAGGCATACTTACCCCTATTGCATCCTCAGAAAATTCTTACCAACTCAAATCGCCTCCCCAGCAACGGTGCCAAAATTTTGGGTGTAGAAATTACACTTAAGTAAAGTCCTCAACACTTAAATTTTCAACCCGGGGGATTCGTAAGCTTAGAGACGAAGCACAGGAAATACCAGAGATGGTATGAATATTTCTAATATCAACACCTACTTTTTAAAGGAAAAATTGCAGAATCAAACTTTAGAGAAAAATGCAACTCAAACCATCAAAAAAATCTAAGGCTAGAACAAGAAGAAATGTACTTGCAAGAGAGATTTAGAAATAAAAAGAAGATAATTACTCTAGCGGAATATTGATCATCTACTGAGAATGTGTTTGCTTTAGCAAAGACACCTTAGCAGTCTTCAACAGATGGGCCCTTTCAAACCTGCTCATGTAAAGATACCCTTCCCACAAGAATCGATCTCGCACTGGTGCAGTCTTCTTGCACTAGTGCAGGAACAATGATCTATGCAGAAGGTGTAAATTAATGTTCGTACTAAAAATTCTTCTCTTCGTGCAAGGGCCCTAAACTTTCTCAAGTCCACGGCACTCAAATCTGGTACCAAGAATCTGGTTCTTGTACCTGATCTAAGCTTCTTACACTTTAAATTTTAGTCCTTGAAATCAATGATTAATTACTGCAAGTGTTATGAAACAAAATTGATTATCAGAAAGATAAATATCTGTAGAGAATAAGGAAACGATATTTTTAATTAAAATGTAACTGAAAGCAAGAAAGTTGTTAGAAGTAAACTAAAGAGACTTGCTGCATCACACTATACATCACTGGTGCAGAAACAGTTCTCCTGCTTGCACCAGGCAGAGAAAATAAACCAAACATGCAAAAAGTGAATAGCACACCAATGTGCACTGGTGCATGTAATTTCTCCTACTCGAACTAGGTGGAGAAAACAAACCACACGTGCAGAAAGTGAATAGCACACCAACGTGCACTGGCACAAGTAATTTCTCTTGTTCGAACTAGGCAGAGAAAGAAAATTTAAATTCAGATGCAGAAAAGGAAATTTAACTACTTCACACTACAGATCTGCTTTCACTCAAACAGAAATTCAAATGCTATAAATTAAATCACACTTAGCAGACATAAATTGCAAGAACAGAAAGGAGGGAGAACGTGCTGGGTTGGCTGGGCCCTAGCCAACCAGCGTGTTTCCCTTTCAAATGGAAATTCTACTCAGTATTGAATCAATTCATCAACTGTTTAAGCATGAATAAATAACATCCATGAAGCATAAGGCGGATCTCTTCTTATTAATCCTAAAAGCAAATACATGTGTGGTTACATATCCAGCCCAGATTTGGGCGATAACAAAAGATAGGCTTGTTACCGCCTCACTGGTTCTATTCTCCGATCTATTCAATTCTATCCCAATATTGAACTGTTTGTCCTATTTACATTTCTACTTATATAGATCTTTTTGGCCGCAGGCCAAAAGGATCATTTACCATTACATAGCCAATTATAGAAATCGTTACAACAAATTACATAACCAATTGCAGAATAAGCTTTTGGCCTTCAAAATTAAACATTCTAACAAAACGAGTCGTGGCTATCTCTAGCTGTTTCTTCCTCCTAAGTTCGATCTCCACTACTCCAGATTGACTTACTATTATCACTGGGACTTGGCTGCCTTCAGATATGGTGGTATAAAATTTGGCAACAATCAAAGAGATCTGGACTTGCTGCCAAGATTTTAGGTTAAGCTATCACATTACTTTTTATGTTTATCATAACCTACTATCATTAGATGGACCGAAGTACACCATGTAAGACCAATTTTACCCCGAATAAAATTGTTTTCACTATGTAAAATAACTTAATAAAACACATTTATTAAGTTGTTTATGGTCTAAACAGGAAACCCCAAAAGGAAATATTAAACAAACCTATATTTGTTTGATTTTCCTGGTCATGTTTAACCCAAAACAAAGAAATTAATTAGATAAATCTTTATTTATCTTATTATTTTCTAGGAATAATTATTTAAATTTTATTTAAATAATATTCCTTGTTAAATATGACTAAATCACCCATAAATAATTAAATAAATCATTATTTATTTGATTATCATTCAACCACTTCCTTAAAATGATAAATAAATCATTTATTTATTTATTATTTACAAATAAAGGGATTTGACCCAAGTCAAATATTTTTTCCCTCCAACAAATATAATAAAATATTCCATAAAAGGTGGATCTAGATTTGGTTAACATTATTTTAATCATGCACCAAGATCTAGAATGACCCAATATTTTGTTATAAATAGGAGGGTTTTTCCTACCATTCTTCACCTTTTGTTGCCTATTAGATCACTCGGGATCTAAACTCTTGGTATGACTTTGAGCCATTATCATTGTCATATTTTCCATTATTTGCTGTGTGAGCTCCCTTTGAGTTCTATCTTTGTCTGGGTTTTCTACACCAACAAGAGAGAGAAATGCTAGATCTGGAGTGTGTCGAGACTCTAGCAACCTATTCCCATTGAGAGAATTGGAAACACCTTCTTGTTTTCCTCCTGTGTGCCTTTAATATAAAAAAAATTTTTCAAAAATTATTTTGCCTTGGTCTATTGGATGTATGGAGCAAAACCTTATTTTTACTACTTAATGTCTCTATATACATAGATCTAGTTTTTTGTAGCACTTGTCTTGATCAACTAACTGCAGATCTGAAGATATTGGCAGTTAGTTGATCAAGACAAGTGCTGCAAAAAACCAGATCTATGCATATAGAGACATTAAGCAGTAAAAATGAGGTTTTGCTCCATACATCCAATAGACAAGACAAGAACGATTTTTGAAAGAATTTTTTGTATTAAGGGCACCTGGGAGGAAAACCAGAAGGTGTTTCCAATTCTCCTCAATGGGATGGGTTCTTGGAAGTCCTCAGCACTTTAGATCTAGCATTTCTCTCTCCTGTTGGTGTAGAAAACCCAGACAAAGATAGAACTCAAAGGGAGCTCACACAGCAAATAATGGAAAATATGACAATGATAATGGCTCAAAGTCAGACCAAGAGTTTAGATCCAGAGTGATCTAATAGGCAACAAAAGGTGAAGAATGGTAGGAAAACCCTCCTATTTATAACAAAATATTGGGTCATTCTAGATCTTGGTGCATGATTAAAATAACATTAACCAAATCTAGATCCACCTTTTATGGAATATTTTATTATATTCGTTGGAGGGAAAAAGTATTTGACTTGGGTCAAATCCCTTTATTTGTAAATAATAAATAAACAAATGATTTATTTATCATTTTAAGGAAGAGGTTGAAAGATAATCAAATAAATAATGATTTATTTAATTATTGATGGGTGATTTAGTCATATTTAACAAGGAATATTATTTAAATAAGATTTAAATAATTATTCCTAGAAAATAATAAGATAAATAAAGATTTATCTAATTAATTTCTTTGTTTTGGGTTAAACATGACCAGAAAAATCAAACAAATATAGGTTTGTTTAATATTTCCTTTCGGGGTTTCCTGTTTAGACCATAAACAACCTAATAAATGTGTTTTATTAAGTTATTTTACATAGTGAAAGAAATTTTACTTAGGGTAAAATTGGTCTTATGTGGTGTACTTGGGTCCATCTAATGATAGTAGGTTAGATGACCAAAAGTGGTGTAATGCTATTGACTGTGAGGATGTCTTTCACACCAAAAAATCAGCGGTCAAGGTAACAATTTAACTATTAAATAACATAGGAGGTAACAATGAGTTACAAAAGTAATTATAAGTAGAAAATCACATAATAAATAGTTAATAAATGCTAATTTAAGTTAAAATATGTAAAATATGAAGTTTATGCAAAATGTGTCATCGTTCTCACACTAGTGCAAGATGAGGGCACATAAGATAGGTAAAACAGGGTAAATGATTACAATTTGGGAAGGGAAGAATGGTCAAAAAGAATGAAATTTAGGGGACTAACACATTGGGCAAGTTGTTTCATGGGGAGAAGCATAAGGATGATGGTAACATTCTCAAGAAATTTCAACAAATTTTGGTTTATACTTTTTGAGAAATTGGCCACCATCACCAACATCCATTTTCCATTTTTCTCAAGATTCGTGCATCCATTGGACAAAATTTTTCTATGGAGAGATGCATAAGTATTATGTAAACATGCTCAAAAACTTTCTGGTGAATCCAATATATTGTTTGAGAGATATGGAATAAACAAGTCTACTACAAGATTATCCTGTAGTGCTATAGGATTGTCCCAGATTTTTTATAGGATTGTGATCAACATAGAGAACAAGTTCACATTCTATGTTTTCCATGGGGGAATTAAAGGAGAGGTACACCACACCATAATCACCCCTCTTCCACACCATTTAGCCACTTCTCCACCTAAATAAGCATCTATGTCCATAAAAAACCCCATTCTTACCACTCTTTTCATTTTTTCACCAAAATCAAAGCTTCTATTCCTTGCCCATGAGTTTAACACGAATTATAAAAGTTTTTGGATGAATTTTGTGAAGGTTATTTTGATCATAGGGGGTCTATGTGACTGCTCCAAGAAAGAACCCAATCCTCTAGT
This sequence comes from Pinus albicaulis, assembly GCA_034641835.2. NCBI lineage: Eukaryota > Viridiplantae > Streptophyta > Pinopsida > Pinales > Pinaceae > Pinus > Pinus albicaulis. Next base: position 164,250,270 of record CM076577.1, on the reverse strand, counting down.
ATTTTTCACAAGCCCTCCAGAACCACAACCAAAATCACTTGGAAGTACCAGAATGAAGAATTTATCATCATGAAGCATTAAGGGATCATATCCTTTATCTTGGGAAACCAAAAAACTTTTACAGGGATGTTACAGGGTCATTCTTCACCTTCAATAGCAACATTTTATCCACCTTCTAAAAAACATATATTGTCAAGCTTCGATCACTCAAGCACATTTCAATAGAAAATGATCAAAGAAAATCCAATGCATGGAGAAATGAGAATAAGAAGATCATCCATTGCCTCTAGTTAGAAAAAACATGCAAAAATCAAGTGAGAAACACATAAACTTCAAAACCACCAAAGGAAGCTTCAAAATTCATATCAACAACCTCAATATCACCTATAAAAACACATCAAGGGTAAGTCCCAGGTCTTAGATCCTTAAAACCTCTCCTACAAAATTTTTTTAACTCAAAAAAGCATTGCAATTGTATGAAGGAAAATTTATTTTATATTGAAAATTAGTAGCATAGCAACCTCAGCCTCATCTAGCAATTAACTTCACTTTTCCACCAAGACTTCCACATGTGTGGGAGAGGAACAAGATGAAAGTGAAAAAGACTTGAGAAATTGGGTTGTTGTCATTTAGTCGCAATAGAGTACAAGGAATGTGAAGGGGTAGGTGGGGCCAGCACAGATAACTCAAAGAATTCTGAGTTTATTTTGTATGAAATGAAAAAAACAAGAGAAAAAAATTGAAAAAAAATAATGAAAAAAATAAAATGGTGGACCCACCACCTCTTGGCATGTATATTGTTTGCTACAAAATCTTACAAGCATTGCTACATGATATAGACAGGCTACTACAGGATTCTATAGGTTTTTATAGGAAGCTGAAAGAGTGCTACAGGATGAATATTTTTTTCCATAATTTTCATCAGATCATTTAGAAAAAGGGAAAACTACCAGAAAGGGTGTAAGTACAAATTTTCCTCACCATCATTTGATATAGGAACCTAAGGTATTATTTCAATTCTCAGACAAACATTTTATAGATCTTGCATTTTTAAATTTTAGGAAGGAAAAAACATGGTGGGATGAAATAATAAGGTGTATTTAGCAAGAAGAAGTGCATTTTGAATTTTTCCTTCCCCTCAACCGTGTATAAGAAAATTTCCAATTTGCCTCTATTTCAACAACTTCCAATGTTGATCCAGATCTTGGCACGCTCTCTTGAAATAAGACAAAGGTTTTGAAGGTGGCATAACAGTGTGTCTTGGAGGTGAAATTATGTATCTTTCTTACCTTCCAAGAGAATTTGGTATGTGGTGTCAAATTTTGGATCACTCTTGTAAAGATGAAACCATCCCGATGTCTCATGTCCACAAGAGTCGAGCATAGTGGTGAGCGCCATAACTAGCAATTGGATAAGGAAGTCTACAAAATTATTTGGTGCTTCCCTTCTTGTAATTAATTTTTAAATGGAATTTTTCCAGATATATGGACCATTTATGATGGCGATCATTATGCAACTTTCCTTTGATTTGTATGAATTGCGAGGGTCAATGGTTTATGTGGATGACCGTTTCCTTCCCCATAATGTAATACTTCCATTTTCGGTAAGTTTGCACAATGGAATACATCTTATTGTCATATGTTGGATACTTATGAACTGTATCTGAAATTTTCTCACTATTATATGCCACTTGATGCCCCTATTGGATAAGGACTGAACCAATGGCATAGTTGGAGGCATTTGTCTCAATTTCAAATGGTTTTTGTAGGCCTGGTAATGTGAGCACTGGCACAGATCAGAGGCAATGCTTCAACTTGGAAAATGCCTTATTTTGGTATTTGTCCCAAAATAAATTTTATTTTTCTCCTCTCTTGGTGGCTCGACTCAAAGGCCAAGTGATATGAGAGAATCCCAACATGAACCTGTGATATAAATTGGAAAGGCCCAAAAAGATGTGGAGTTATGTTAGAGTCGTTGGGAATAGCCAATCCTGAATAACTTGTATCTTGGCTGGGTCCATATGCACACCCCTCTCATAAATTATGTACCCCAAATATTGAACCTAGGTCATACCAAAAGTGCATTTCTCCAAATTGGTACACAATTTTTGTTGTTGTATGGTTTGGAGGACCTGTCAAATATGGTTTATATGCTCTTCCCAACTCTATTTGAAGATCAGGATGTCATCCAAGTACACTACCACGAACGAGTTGATGAAGGGTCTCAAGATGTCTTCCATCATTTTTATGAAGGTTGCAGGGGAATTTAACCTGAAAGGAAACATGAGCCATTTAAAAAGGCCCTCCTTGGATTTGAAGGCAGTCTTCAACACATCACATAGTTCAATTGGTACCTTGTGATAATAAGAATTCAATTCATTCTTGCTAAAATATTTGGCCACATTGAGTTGGGCCATAAGGTCATCAATTTGTGGGTTTGGATGCTTATTCTGGATAGTGGTCTTATTCAAAGCCTGATAATCAATACAGAGCCTCCACGTGTTATCCTCCTTCTGTACCAACATGATCAAGCTCCCATAGGGTTTTGAACTTTTCTTGATGTACCCTTTCTACAACAGATCCTAAATCTACCTCTTGATTTTATCGTTCTCCAAAATAGAGCATCGGTATATCATTCCATTAGGAAACAATGCACCCAAGGTCATATTGATGGAGTGCTTTAACTGACAGTGTAGGAGTACCCATGTGGGTGAGTTGTAGATGTCATTTTACTCCTCCATGACCTTGTCCATCTAGTATTAACATGCGGAGGAGCTCCATCTACATTTCTTAGCATAGATCAAAGAGATGGGAGTAGGCAGTTCCACCTCCAATTTCATTTACACCTTATTACCAAAAGTAATAATAAAAATATGAGGTCTAGACTCATATACAACATGATTATTCCACAAGTATGGTTGGCCTAATAATAAATCACAAAATTCAAGAGAATAAACATCACACAGTACCTCATCTGTGAAGGGCTTTATGTTGTTGGGAAGTTGGTGAATCCTGGGTGAATCCACCCAATGGTGTAAAGTTGTGGGTGTGGTGTAGTTAGTATTCCCAACTTCTTCATAACCTCTACTAAAATGATGTTCTTTTGGCTCTCATTTTTTGAAAATAAACTGTAGTGGAGAACCCCTCACCCACATATATGAGTGGAAGAGACACTCACCCATTTAGATCTTTGGGCTTAAAATTCTAGATCTTGGTGGTGGCCACGACGGCACTGGGTTATGCATAAATAATATGCTTCCCTTTCTCATTACCTTTGTGAACTTCTAACTCAGATTCATAACATTCATCTGATTCGGAAGCCTTCATCTCGGCCACCAATGACTTCTTAGCTCGACACTCACTTTTTTTGTGAGTGGGGCTCTTATGGAACTCACAAAATTTTCCTGTGTCATTATTTGTCTTTGTGGTGGTGTTATTTTCTTATGGCTTCGGTGGGTTGTTATGGGTCACCCTTCCTTGGCTTTGTCCTTTGCTCTACGGTTGGGGGCGCCTTTCCCTTACATTGGATTAATATATCCAAAGTCTCGCTTCTTCTATTTAAATTTCTGCTTAATCTTGACATCATATCAGTATGTTGCACCAAGATAGGAGATATAAAGGAAATCCATTTCCTCCTAAATGTATTTGTGCAAAAAACTGCAGTACAAATATTATATGGACATTAAACTATAATATATTTTCAATGAGAACTTGGAAATAGTTAACTGAAGTGGAAAATCAATTAGCTAAGTGAATTTCGAGTTAAGAGGTTGGTTGGTGGGACATGCAAGTTGACTTGAGTTGTAACAAAGTGATTCTAGTTGTAACAGAGTTGGAAGTGCAGTGGTGCATGAGTTGTGCAAGTTGTAAATTAGTTTAGCTCAGTTAAGTGAGTTAAAGTCAGTTGTGCTAGTTGTAACTACAGATACACTAGTGAGAGATCAAGTGAATTAAATATTAATTAATTCACATGTAGTGATCTCACATGCAACTGATGTTTTTACTATTATTAATTGCATGCATGTCAGATCCAATGGAGACCCATTTGAGATATAGGTGAAAGAGAAGTATAACTATTAGTTGTGATATTATCTGACTACCATGTGTAGTTAAAACACCACGGGATGCCCATGATACTCAGCGCAGTTGAGGAAGGTTGAAATTATTTGTGATTAAGGATTGCATTCATCAGGAACTGTGTGAGCAAGGAAGGTTGTCTGGAGGCAGAAAATTGGCTGAGTATTGGGCCAATTTTTGTATGAAAGTGTGACAATTAGCTGAATACAGGAGGATTATTGTGAGAATAATTTTTTATAATTTTTTCATGATTCCTTGTGGAATATACAATATATGATAGATGGGTTTTGAGTAGTAAACTTTCCCCAAGAAAATCTAGTGTTGTGGTTTTGATATATTCTTCTTTGCTTCATGTGATTTTCAATTGTGTTGTTTTTAATTCCACAAAATTATTGTAGAAGTGATTCAGTATTTAACTTTAGTACATTGTTAGATTGGGTAATCCAAGATATACATGCATGTTGTATAATTTCTACATGGTATGAGAGCAGGAATTATTTGGGTGCGCGAGTTTGCAGAGAATATATGCAAATTTTGATGCACAATTTTCAGAAACAAATAGCATATTTGGATTCCTTGTGAAAAAAAACCCAAATTGAAAAAGCAAATCGGTCGAATCGGAGCTCGGATGAGAGAGATATCATCGATTTAAAATCATCTCTTTTGTTAGAAATTTTGCGACGGCGGGACAATTACAATGTGCGCGAGCCAAGAACCTACATGCACTAAGGTACAAGACGCATGCAAATATTTGAGGAGAAAAGCTGAGGTTAGTGACTTGGTGGTTGAGAGGGAGCCTCTCAACATGCATCCTAAGAAGTAGTCTCAGAAGGTTGTGGAGCAGCCACAACTGGAGATGTAGAAGAATCTCTATAGATTTTATGTAGATGTGATTTCTACAGAGCTTCCTACCATTGGGACGTGTGAGAAAGTCATGCAATTGACCCTTGAGAGGGAGCTAGATTTGCATGTAGGTAAAAATGAACCTCAATATGTGGAGAAGCCACATGTGGAGGATCATGGAGTGGGAGTAACCATTCATGCAGAGAAATTTTGAGCCAGATGGGGAGAGGGAGTGCATGCAAGTATACCACCAGGTGAGAGGTGGGGCAACATGCATGAATAATCCCAAGAAGAAATTTCGGGCAAGATCCTAGAGATGGTGTGGATCTCATGAATCGAACCTGGCTAAGAGGAGCCCACACAGCAGCAGTAGTAGGATCAGTTGGATTGATGTATTCAGATGTCGTGAGGACATGAAATCAAAGTGACAGTGTCAGATACTAGAGCGCAGATCAGAGTTGGCAACAAGTGCAGAGTGCATCGATGCAGGGGTCAGTAGCATAGTGGATTCTGAATACATGTGCAGAAGCTAGCAGAAGTCAGAAGACTTTGATGACAGATGAATTATACTAATTAAATTGTTTGGAGGCTATTCAGTTTCAGAAGTGTTGCATGCAAAGGTTGCATGTGCGATAAACACTAGCGAAGTGTTGCATGCAAGAGTTTCATGTATGGAGTTGCATGCCGCATGTAAGGGTTGCATGTCGCATGCATGGAGTTGCATGTCGCATGCAAGGACATTCCTTTCTTGTTGAGAAGGAGTGTTAAATTTTTCAATAAGAAACAGTGAGTATTAGCTTACTACCACGTGTAGTTAAAACACCACATGATTCACCCGATCTAACAATGTACTAAAGTTAAATATTGAATCGCTTCTACAACAATTTTACAGAATAAAAAACAACACAATTACCAATCACATGAAGCAAATAAGAATAGATCAAGACCAAAACACCAAATAGTCTCGGGGAAAGCTTACTGCTCAAAACCCCTCTATCATATATTGTATATTCCACTAGGAATCATGAAACGATTACATACAATTCTTCTCACAAGAATCCTCCTGTATTCAGCTAATTGTCTCACACTGTCATACAAAAATTGGGCCAATACTCAGCCAATTGTCTGCCTCCATATAGTCTGTCTCACTCACATAGTTCCTGATGAATTCAATCCTTAATCACAAAGAATTTCAGCCTTCCTCAACTGTGCTGAGTATCATGGGCATCCTGTGGTGTTTTAACTACACCTAGTAGTCAGCTAATATCACAACTGATAGTTACGCTTCCCTCTCACTTAGATCTCAACCGGGTCTCCACTAGATCCGACATGCATGTAGTTAATAATAGTAAAACAATCAGTGGCATGTGAGATCACTACATGTGATTTAATTAATATTTAATTCACTTGATCTCTCACTAGTGTATCTGTAGTTACAACTAGCACAACTAACTTTAACTCACTTAACTGAGTTAACTGATTTACAACTTGCACAACTCATGCACCAGTTCACTTCCAACTCTGTTACAACTAAAATCACTCTGTTACAACTCAAGTCAACCTGCATGTCCCACCAACCAACCTCTTAACTCAAAATTCACTTAGCTAACTAATTTTCCACTTCAGTTAACTATTTCCAAGTTCTCATTGAAAATAGATTATAGTTTAATGTCCATCTAATATTAATGGATAATAAAGATAGACATGCATCTATAAATAGACATGAATCTATAAATATACATACACCGAAAAATAGAGTGTGTTGGCCCCACCCTAGTGTAAGTGCTTAATTTTCACTAGGATCATGGATGTCGTTTCCCAATGCCAATCTCACTGTTTCTTATTGCAAACTTCAACACTCCCTCTCAACAAGAAAGGAATGTCCTTGCATGCGACATGCAACCCTTTCATGCGACATGCAACTCCATGCATGCAACACTTCTCTAGTTTTTCTCGCACATGCAACTCTTGCATGCAACACTTTGCTAGTGTTTATCGCACATGCAACCTTTTCATGAAACACTTCTGAAACTGAATAGCCTCCAAACAATTGAATAAGTATAAAGAATCTGCCATAAATGTATTCTGACTTTTGCTAGCTACTGCACATGTCTTCAAGATCCACTACGCTACTGACACTTGTATCCATGCACTCTACACTAGCTGCCAACTCTAATCTGCACTCCAGTATCTAACACTGTCACTTTGATTTCATGTCCTCGCGACATCTGACTGAATCAATCCAACTGATCCTGCTACTGTTGTTGTGTGGGCTCCTCGTAACCAGGTTGGATTCATGAGATCCACACCATCTCTAAAATCTTTCCCAAAATTTCTTCTTGGGATTATTCATGCATGTCGCCTCACCTCTCACCTGGTGGTATAGTTGCATGCACTCTCTCTGCCCATCTGGCTCAAAATTTCTCTACATGAGTGGTTGCTCCCACTCCATGATCCTCTGCATGTGGTTGCTCTACATCTTGAGGTTCACTCTTACCTACATGAAAATCTAGCTCCCTCTCGAGGGTCAATTGCATGAATTTCTCACACTTTCCAATAGTAGGAATCTTTGTAGAAATCGCATCTACATAAAATCTATAGAGATTCTTCTGCATCTCTAGTTGTGGCTGCTCCACAACCTTCTAAGAGTGCTTCTCAGGCTGCATGTTGAGAAGCTCCCTCTCAACCACAAAGTCACTAACCTCAGCTTTGCTCCTCAAATCTGTACATGCATCTTGTACCTCAATTCATGTAGGTTATTGGCTTGCACACATTGTAATTGTCCCTCCGTCGCAAAATTTTCTAACAAAATAGCTGATTTTAAATCGACGATATCTCCCTCATCCGAGCTCTGATTCGACCGAATTTTTTTCTCAATTTGGGTATTTTTTCACAAGGAATTCAAATATGCTATTTTTTTATGAAAATTATGCATCAAAATTTTCATATATTCTCTGAAAACTCGCGCACCCAAATAATTCCTCCTCTCATTCCATGTAGAAAATTATACCAAATGCATATATATCGTGTATTCAGTATTACTGTTTCTTGTTGCAAACTTCAACATTGAGTGCCATATGTTTCTCAAAATCTTTGATGCCCAACTTTTTTCATGAGATATGGAAAATATTTGTCATCTCATACACATCTTGATCCCTTTGTTGCTGCAGCATAGTCCATTATATGTACTTGTCCTCCTAGCTCCCAATGGGGTAATATTTTTCCCTGATGGTGTCTCAGAAATAATTCCAAGTGGGTGCAGATGAAAATAGCGAGGGCTATCTCTCGTACCTTTGTTCATAGTAGGTTTCCTACTAGTCCTTAACATGGGGGGAGGCTTTGAGGAGTGCAAAAGTAATCCTTTCCCTATTGGAAAAACCATGAACTGAAAAATATCCTTCCAACGTATTTAACCATTTATCTACGACATCTACATCTATATGGCCTTCAAATATGGGAATTTCAAATTTGACTTTTACCTTGTCAAGACAGGAGGTAACTCCACCGAAAGACTAAATGAATTGATTAAGGATTCCTATGAATATATACATGGAGGTTATGCTCTTGGGATTCATTTCCCAACGTCTCTTCAACTTCTGTATTTCCTATTTAAATTAATATACAATTTCACCCAATCCCTTAGGATTAGGTGTCAAAATTCTCCCCCTTAATCTGAAGGGATGTTGGTGAGTCCAAGAATCGTTCTGAATTTTTCAAACTTTTCTCTTCCAAGCGCTTTGGTGAAGATGTCTACAATCTGAAAATTTTTGGAACAATGACGTAGATGGATTTTTTTTAGCCTCAACATGATGCTAAATCAGTTAATTTTTAGAATATGCTCATTTAACCTCCCATACCAAGCTCGCGGTTATTTCTTAAGGCCATACAAGGATTTTATAAGCTTGCATACCTTTTGTTATTGGAAATTCACAAGAAATCCTTATGGTTGGGACATAAAAACATTCTCCTTTAGATATCCATTCAAGAAAGAAGTTTTTACATCCATCTGAAGGAATTTCAAACAATTTTGAGTTGTTAAGGCAAATATTTTCTGGATGGTATCCCATTTTGATGTGGGGGAAAATGTCTCCTCATAATCAACCCCTTATTTTTTTGCAAAACCTTTTTCCACAAGCCTAGCTTTGTGCTTGTCAAATGATCCATCAAATTTTTACTTATTCTTGTAGACCCATTTGTAGCCAATTGGTTTGGTTCCCAATGGAGGATCAACTAACTTCCAAGTGCCATTCTTTATGAAGGAATCATACTCCTTTTTCATCACTTCATTCCATTCATCATGAGAAGCAAATTATTTGAAGGAATTTTTTTCAAGATTTGTAGACAAATTTAATTCAAAATTAAAATAAACATCCCTATCAACATGTGAATCAGAATCATCTACATCACCTCCATTTTTCCTTGTGTAACTTCTTGTTCTTTTCTTTCCAACCTCATAGGGACGAAAATTTTCCTGTGTCATTGTCAGCCATTTTGGAGGACCTTTCTAAGATGGCCCATGTTGCTCATTTGACTGAGTTGGGATTGAATCAATATTTAGCCTCCAAATCCTGTCAATCACATCATCCAAAGTGTCATTTGTGGTTGGTTATTCATATGGGGGAGAGAGTGCTTCAAAAGACGATTCCAAAAATTGATTCAGTATAGGAATCCCCCCTTCAAGATGTGGAATCTAATTATCAAATTCTTGAAATGGCTTTGCATGTGTGAATCTATCCAAGTGATCAAGTTGTTGCTCAACAACATTGTCAGACTTGGAAGATTTAAGGAATATGACATCTCTAGATACTACAAAATTCTTATTAACTTCATCATAGAGCAGATATCCTTTCGAGGTATTGGAATACCCCAAGAAGGTACATTTTCAAATTCTTGCACCATGTCTATTTCTTTGTTCCTTAGGTATCAAAGAATAATAGGTGGAACCAAAGACTCTGAGATGCTTTACCGAAGGAATGTGGCCATGCAAAATTTCATAAGGATTTTTATTTCTAATTTCATTAGAAGGACACCTATTCTTTATGTACACAACACATAGAACTACATCATCCCAAAACATTTATTTTACATTCTTGAAAAATTTCATGGAGCGAACCATATTTAAAATTGTCTTGTTCTTTCTCTCAACTACACATTTTTGGGGGGGATTATAAGGCACAGTTGTTTGATGTTTGATCCCATGTTGGAGACGATAGTTTTCAAATTCATTTGAAGTGTATTCTTTTCCATTATCAGTTCGTAAATATCCAATATGATTTTGTGCATCATTTTCAATCCATGCATGAAAATTCTTGAATGTTTGAAAATCATCATATTTGTTCTTCAATAAGTAAACTCAACACATTCTGGTGTAGTCATCAATAAATGTCATCATATATTTATTTCCATTTGTATAAGGAACAATAATGGGGCCACATAAATTTGAATGAATAAGCTCAAGGTTTCTATGTGCTTTAGAATGTGAACCATGAAAGGGCTATTTGATATGCTTTCTAGAATACAAGCATCACATTGCTTAATTTTCCTAGGAATTGTAGGCAATCCAGTAACACCATTTGTATTCAAAAATCGAAGGTTATCATATTTCAAGTGTCCAAATCTAGCATGCCATAAAATACTTGATGGGAATGTACCTTCATCATAGTGATAACTAAATGCAAAGTTTTGTGCATGAACAGAGGTACCTTGCAGCTTTAGGAGTCTTCCTTATTCTGTCCCTCTCATGAAAAGTGAGTGATTTGATGCTTTTATGACCTCAACCTTGCCATCAAACATGTGAATGGAATTTCAATTCTGGTGGATGTGGACCAAGGACAGCGAGTTTCTCCTCAACTCTAGGAGGTATAGAACCTCATGTAGAAGAAGTTTTGGAAGACCAAGAAACTTAAGCATGATTGTTCCAAGCCTTGATGTCTTGAGTATATACTTTTATGCAAAGTATAATGCTCCATCAACCTTGTCAGTAAATTCTTCAAAAAAATATTTTCTATTGTTCATATGACATGTTTCTCTTGAATGTAGCAACCAATAATTTCTCTAAGAAGCAAGTGAAGCATTAAACAATCCTTCACTTACTCCAATATTAAAATGTTCTAGAACATAATGAGCGGATTCAGTTGCTTTAACTTTGTCTTTGTCATGATTTTTACCTTTGATTTCATTTATTTCCTGCTCAATTTTGTCCCAATGCATCTTACATGTGGATGCATCATGCCAATTTATATTGCAGTGTATGCAATGAAGAAAATATTTTTCACTTTGAGCTTATCTTCCCCCCCACCTCTGAAATTTCTTCGTCCTCGCCCTCTTAGACCACTTCTCCCTCTAGAATAATCTCGAGCATGATCATTATCTCTATTTGAAAAACATATATCTTCTTTAGAATACTGAGGGGTTGTCTTCTTTCCAAAATCCTTCTCTTTTTCTGCAAATTTTTTCTCAAGGGAGTCAAAGGTGATCTCCTTGAGGTTTCCACTTGCTTTCAATGACTCAAGATAGTGTGAGTAAATGGGATACAATGCCTTGACATAATCTATGAGAGATATTTCAATTTCTACACCACTATTTATAATGTCATTCATGATATATATCGCTTCTCATGCTAAAGCAAGAGGGTCATCATTTTTCAATTCAAGGCTGAATAGCTTAATAATTAATTGAACAACTTCAAGTACTGAATGTGAGTAATAGATTTCTTTCAATTTCACCAAGGCTTCATAGACATTTTAAAATGGTGTAATATTTTGAATCACCTCTTCATTTACAGATGCTGCAATCAAGGCATAGGCCTTGTTGTTTTTTCTTGTCCCAAATGACAATCTCCTTTTCTGTTGTAGGTTTTGTAGGTGGATTTTCTCCGTCTCCCTCATAAATTCCTTTCCATAACTCATTAAAAATGAGTGTGTGTTTAATATTCCTTGATGATTCAAGATATTTCTCTTTTCCTGAGAGAATGACTCCCACAATGGATACGAATCCATGGATTTTGTAAAAAAAGAGCTTTGTTGCCCCTAAAAAAAAATTAATTATGGTGCTAAAAGATAATTCTGCAATTTTTTTTTTGGTTAAAAATAAACAGAGGTAATATATGGGGGAGGTATTATCTGGGGGGGTGATATCTAGAGGAGTTGAAAACTATGGGAATTCAACTTGGGAAGGGGTCATACTAGGGCAGGTCGACTTGGCGAGGTCCGAGCGGAGGGGAGGGTGGAGGTGGAGCTGGCTGAGGAGTGTGGCCTGACGTGGAGATGCCGACGGAGGAGTGCGGAGGGCCGTTGGGGGACGTCCAAGAGGTGAGGGATGGAAGAGGAGTGAGGACGACCATTGGGGGAGGTATGAGAGGCCAATAGCTAGCAGAGAAGCCTGAGGCTGATGAGGAGTGTTTCAACGTCGTTGGATTGGGAACTTCCAATGAAAGGAGGTCTCTTCAAGTGATGAGGCTTAAATAACTTAGACATAGGACTAGCGCAAGTATCATATATGAGAAATGAGGTTCGAGAAGTGCTTTTTGAGATTCAATAAGAAATTTCAGCACCCACACCTAGTGTGGGACCAGGAGGTCCAAGAAGCACGTACACTAGGGTGGGACCATAGGGCTAAATTTGGTGCATGTCTATTTTAGTTATCCCTTAATTAATATGGATAATAAAATGTAATATAGTCTCAAAATAACTTGTAATAGTTAATTGAGTGTGATAAACTCAATTAGTTCATGAATTTCGAGTTAGAGGTAGTTGGTGAGGCATGCAAAGTAATTCTAGTTGTAATCAGTTTAACTCAGTTAAGTGAGTTAAAATCAGTTGTGCTAGGTGTAACTGTTTGATACACTAGTGAGAGCTCAATTGAATTAAATATTATTTATTTCACAATCAGTGATCTCACATGCAACTGAGGATTTACTATTATTAGTTGCATGCATGTCAGATCTAGTGGAGACCCAGTTGAGATCTAGGTGAAAGGGAAGTTGAATATAAATTGTAGGATTATTGGGTTGCACTCATGAAACCAAACACCCATTGGAGTTCCCATGATACTTGCACAGACAAGGAAGGCCAAAATTCCTAAATAATAGGGATTGCATTCATCAGGGATTGTGCAAGAAAGGCAGGCTATCTGGAGGCAGTAAATTGGCTAAGTATTGGTCAGTTTTATCTGAGACAGTGTGAGACAATTAGCTGAGTAAAGGAGGGCTCTTGTGAGAAGATTTGTATGTAATTTTTTCATGAATCCATGCCAAATATAAAATAGAAGAGAGTGGGGTTTAGAGCAGCAATATTTCCCTAGGAGATTATATGTGTTGTGGCTTGATTGATTCTTCTTTGCTTCATTTGATTGGCAATTGTGTTTTTAATTCCACAATTGATTTGTAGAAGCAATCCAGTATTTAACTTTATTACATTGTTAGATTTCATGGAATCCATGATATACATGCTTGTTTTATAATTTATACATGTTATCAGAGCACATGAAATCACAATTGTGAAGGAGGAGTTGATTTTGTGACTGGATAGAATTCAAATTTGCATAAATACTTGCTTGGTGCTACAGCTGATTTAGGATCGAAATGGATTTCAATGGCTTGTAGTTGGAGTATGCACTCGAGGGTAGCTCAAACTATATTTCTTGGAAGGACAGGATGGAGGTAGTACTTGAAGACAATGGCTTGAAGGAATTCATTAATAATGATGTTCCAAAACTTGTTGTGACAGATGTTGCAAATCTTGATACATGGAAAAAGAAAGTGGCAAAGGTGAGGAGGATCCTATTGGAGGGAGTATGAGACCACATTTTCTCACGGCTCCATGGGAAATCCACACCATATACAATGTGGAAGGCTTTGACGGATCAATTTCAAAGCAGTAGTGACCATTGGAAATTGGCGCTCAAAGATAAACTCAAGAAGATCAAGATGGGGAAGGGAGACTCCATGCCAAAATATTTAACAAAGTTTGTCTAATGTTGGGATGAACTGGGGAGAATTGGCATAACTGTCGTTGATGATGATTTGGTGGCTTGGATCTCCTAGGACTTCCCAAGCGTTGGCACAGTTATGAAGACTCTGTCAATGGAAGGGAAAAGTTGCCAGATTGGGAATGACTATGGTTAGATTTGGTGCAGGAGGAGTTCATACAGAACACCAAAGATGGATCTTCATCTAAGAATGAAGATGAATAATATTTTTCTTTGGCTGCTAAGGTAAAGAAGGGGAAGGGGAAGAAATTCCATTCCAAATATGAGTCCAAAGATGGCAAGAAGCAGGATATTTCCAGGGTGAAGTGTTTTCACTGTCACGAACATGGGCATTATGCTACTAATTGTCCGCAAAAGAATAAGAACAATAAGGATGGAGGATCTGCAGCTTTTGAGGCTTTGGCCTCGCAATTTGAGCTTGAATTCTCATTGATCGCATGCATGGTGTCAAGTGCATTGGGATCTGTGTGGTATTTTGATAAAGGCACTTCCTTTCACATGACGAGAGATAAGGAACTTTTCAGTACCTTGGAGGAGAAGGATCTCCATATGCATATTGAAATGGGTGATGACGGGTGGTAGAGTGCTACCAATATTGGTATCATTACCTTCCAGAGGCAATCAAGTAAACCCTTTCAATTAAAAGATGTAATGCATGTATCGGGTTTGAAGAAAAAATTATTCTTAGTTGCAATGTTGGAGGATAGAGGCTATGATGTTGTTTTTAGTGAAGGAAGAGCCTTCCTGAGACGCAAAACAACAGGACAAGCCAAGAAGATAGGGATTCTAGTTAATAATCTCTACAATCTGGATGTAGATGGCTGTGCAAAATTGATGGGCAAGGCAGACAAAGTGGTGAGTCGGGATGAGGGCAAATTATGGCACAAGAGATTGGGCCATCTTCACCATGGAGCCTTGAAATTCATGCAGTGGATTTATATTGGTATTCCCAAGGGTAAAATTGTGTAATTAGACACATGCAAGGGATTTAATATGGGAAAACATGTAATGGCCACCTATCATGAGAAGGAGAACTGAGCTTTGGGGATTATTGAGAGAGTTCACACATATGTGTGTGGACCATTCTCTGTTGCTTTGAAAACAAAACATAAGTACTATGTGATATTTTTTGATGAATTTTCTCATAAGTGCTAGATCTTATTCATGTAGAAGAAAGATCAGACGTTATCAAAGTTTCTTGAGTTTAAAGCACAGGTGGAGAAAGAGTCGGGGAAGCAAGTGAATGATCTTAAGAGCGATAATGGTGGAGAATAAATCTCTAACGAATTCAAGAAATTCTGTAGCAAAGAAGGAATTCAAAGAGAACTGATAGTGCCTCATAACCCATAGTAGAATGGGGTCACTGAAATAAACAATAGAATTATTGTGGGTGCAGCAAGAGCGATGTTGCATTATCAAGGCCTACCGATGCATCTGTGGGTGGAAGCATGCAACACTACGGTATTTGTTCATAACTATTGTCCTCATGGGATACTTGGCATGAGTACACCTGAAGAGGCTTTCACTGGTAAGAAACCTGATGTTTCACACTTTAATATTTTTGGCCCATATGTTTATGTGCATGTGACCAAAGACGCCAGGAAGAATCTTGAACCAATAGTTGATATCGAGATTTTTTTGGGGTACACTGAAACACCCCACAACTATCGAGTGTATTTTCCAAACAGAAAAATGACTATTGTGCGACAGGATATAAAATTTGATGAGGATAAATCCATGTAGTTTTCCCTTAAGAGGGAGCTGGACTTGCATGCAAAGAAGGAATTGTTGGTTCCCAAGGATGAGCGTCAAGATGTGGAGCAGCCACATCAGGAGGATCATGGAGTGGTAGAAAACACTCATGTAGAGCCATCCATCAGAAATTACAAAAGGCGCACCATGGAAGTTGATATATTGATACTTGATGTTGTAGAGAACGTAGGAGCCCCTACTTCACAACGCAGACAGAGACAATCTCCAGACAGGTTACTGGATACATGGCTCTTATGATCAAATTTATTATGATTGAACCATCTTCCTTTCAGGAGGCAATGCAGCAACCAACTTGGGTTGATGCAATGGTGGAGGAGTATGACTCCATTGTCAAGAAAAATGCATGGGAGATTGTCCCAAGACCGGTCAACAAATCAATCGTTGGATCTAGATGGATCTACAAGGTAAAGCAAGTTGTTGATGGGAGTGTGGAGAAATACAAGTCCAAACTTGTGGCCCAGGGATTCTCACATATCGAGGGGATTAATTATGATGGGACTTTTTCACCTATTACAAGTTACTCTTCCATTAGTTCGATCCTTGCACTCTTAGTGCAGATGGGCTAGCGCATTCATCATATGGATGTGAAAATTGTGTTTCTCAATGGGATCATTGAGGAAGAAGTGTACATAGAGCAGCCTGAAGATTTCGAGATATTCAATAGTGATTCTCATGTGTTTCGACTCAAGAGAGTAATGTATGGGCTGAAGCAAGCACCTTGTGCTTGGTACACTCAGATAGACATCTGTTTCATTGGACTGGGCTTCACCAAAAGTGAAGCTAATGCAAACCTATACCAGATTGTGGTTGAGGGTAATCTATTTATTATTTTCTTTATGTTGATGATCTAATTTTGACTGGTCATAAGAAGTTGATACACTCATGCAAGGAGGATATTTCAAGGGATTTTGAATTAAGGACATGGTACTCCTTCATTATTTCCTTGTTTTGGAAATATGGTAGTGAGATGGTAAAATTTTTGTGTCTCAAGGCAAGTATGCCAAAGAGATACTGGGTAAGTTTCACATGGAGAGATGTAAACCCATGGATACTCCTCTTCCAGGAAATTGGAGGAAAGGGGATTCTACTTCTAGAGAGGTAGTGGATGCTACTGTCTACAGGCAGTTAGTTGGTTCATTGATGTATCTAGTGAACACCAGAACAAACATTTTCTATGCAATTAACCAACTGAGTAAGGCTATGGTTAAGCCTATCAAGCTCTTCTGGAAGGCGGGGAAGCATGTCTTGAGATACCTAAGGGGAAAATCAGAGTATGGTCTACAATACAAACGGACAGTGGGAGTGAAGCTTCAAGACTTCACAGATGCAGATTAGGCGGGCCGTCCATTAGATAGAAAGAAGACATCAGGAGGGATCTTCAACATAGGATCAAAAAAAAATTCTTGGTACAGTAGGAAGCAGTGATATGTGGCACTCATTTCAGTGGAAGTAGAGTACATGGCAGCAATTCAAGCTCCATGTGAAGCTATCTAGATGAGAAAGATATTGGTTGGTTTGTTTGGTTCTCAGATGGATCCGACAGTGATACATTGTGATAATTAGAGTTGCATTAAACTCTCGATTAATCTTGTATTTCATGATAGGTCAAGGCACATAGATATATGATACCATCATCTCAGATATTATGTGCATAGGAGAATAATGTCGCTTCAGTACATTCCCATGAAAGATCAGGATGTAGATATTCTAATGAAGGCGCTCACCAGGAGAAAATTCGAATACCATAGAGGTAGGATCAGGGTGAAGGATAATCCATTTCTTGTTGAGAGGGAGTGTTGAAATTCAACAAGAAATTTCAGCACCCATGCCTAGTGTGGGACCAAGAGGTCCAAGCAACATCTACACTAGGGTAGGACCACAGGGCTAAATTTGTTGCATGTCTATTTTAGTTATCCCTTAATTAATATGGAAAATAAAATGTAATCTAATCTCAAAATATCTTGTAATAGTTAACTGAGTGTGATAAAATCATTTAGCTCATGAATTTCAAGTTAGAGGTATTTGGTGAGGCATGCAGAGTGATTCTAGTTGTAACAGACTTCGAAGTGCAGTGGTGCATTATTTAATGCAGGTTGTAATTAGTTTAACTCATTCAAGTGATTTAAACTCAATTGTGCTAGTTGTAACTGTTTGATACACTAGTGAGAGATCAAGTGAATTAAATATTATTTAATTCAAAATCAGTGATCTCACATGCAACTGAGGATTTACTATTATTAGCTACATGCATTTCAGATCCAATGGAGACCCAGTTGAGATCTAGGTGAAAGGGAAGTTGACTATCAGTTGTAGGATTATTGGGTTGCACCCATGAAGCCAAACACCCATTGCAGTGGCCATGATACTTGAGCAGTCAAGGAAGGCCAAAATTCATAAATAATAGGGATTACATTCATCGTGGATTGCGCAAGCAAGTCAGGTTGTCTGGAGGTAGTAAAATGGTTAAGTATTGGTCAGTTTTATATGAGATAGCATGAGACAATTAGCCGAGTATGAGAGGGATCTTGTGAGAATATTTGTATGTAGTGGCAAGGACTATATTACAGATAAGGACCAGTAGAATTTGCAGTGACGGTTCTTCCAGGTGCAGGAAAAAAGGTAGAGAGACAGGTCTCCCAAGAGAAGGAGGGAGTTACAAGGGTAGGAATGATTGGAATAGAGCTGGCTCTGATACCATGTCAGGCCAAGAGGTAACTCCACCAAAAGACTGAATGAATTGATTAAGGATTCCTATGAATATATACATGGAGGTGAGGCTCTTGGGATTCATTTCCCAATGCCTCTTCAACTTCCTTATTTCCTATTTACATTAATGTGCATTTTTTCCCAATCCCTAAGGATTAGGTGTCAACAACCTTGAAGGGAGTGGCCCCTCCAAATTGGTTGTCAGATGATGATGTGTCACATGTGGGAATTTGCCGAAGAATCTGGGAAATTTTATCCATAATTTTGTTCCTCTATCACTTGAGGGCTTCTTTGAGAAATATCTTGAAATAATATCCTACTCCCTTGTGTTTCTTTTATTCTACCATGGGAGGTCGTTGGGGTTTGTGAGGCTGGTCTTACAAAGATTCAACCAGTTCGAGCACTACTTCCTTATACCCCGACATCTTTGGGGATATGCAAATAAAAATAGAGAAAAACAATACTGCTCTGATACCACAGATCCAAACTCAAGTAGGAATGCAACAGAATATAGACATCAACATAAAAATATATATGCAGCATAAATAAATCTCATTTCATTAATATCAAAGAAATGAAAAATTCTCACATACAGAATTGAAATAAACTAACTCGGGCAATGGTAGCTTATCTCTGAGAAGATATGTGGCGGCTACATGCCTATGAACTATGTTATAATGAGGCTCAAGGTAATTTTCATTATTTAACAATAAAGGGAAACCATAAACAACCAAAACCCTAACCCTAGGAGATGGAACACCAAGAGTTTGTGGGCCTTATTGGGGTTATTTGGGCAGCCAACTTCCTGGGGTTGTAACTTGTTCATATGATATTTGTTTGGCATGTGCGATACCTCATTAGAAAGGTATGTCTACGTAATACATGATTTGTTTCAAAAACGTCCTATTTCGGACTTCAAAAAAACATTTTTTGGGGGGTCAAAAAAACTCCAAAAATTCAAGACCCAAAAAAACTACTCAAAATAGTAAATGTTGCTATAATCAAGAAAACTGACTGGAGGTCTAGGTGGAATAGGAAGGTGGCCACCAATATCCACCTGGACCAACTACACAGATATTTTAGTAGCATAAGACATATATTTTGTTCCACTCTAATTAGAAATGTATTGATTCATGGGAGGAGGATTGAGCAGAAGAAGAAGTTGATATTGAAGGGGAGAAATCAAAGAAAGGACAGAAAAATAAATAAATAAATCTTGAGCCAAATCCAAAAAAATAAATTGAAGAGAATGTAGGGCTCCAACTAGCAGAGGAAGCTACATCCACATCAGAGTCAAATGAGGCATAAAAGAAGAAGAACAGGGAAAGAAGATGGGTAGGTTTCTCAAAGGATGAGCAACAATTTCAGTAAGGGGTATGATGGGCCTCCAAATTAGACACAAATTAATTCCCATCGAACATTTCATAGGCAAATAAATATTATATTAAATCTCTCTTTATACACTTAATAATGTTTTTTTAGCTTTAATATGTTCTTAGGAAGGTTTAGAGACAATTTCATATTATGTGCCTAATATTCTTATTTTTGCCAAATATTGAGTAAACTTTGAATGAGATAATATAGGGATTTGATCCCTACTACAAGATGGACCATTATTGGATAAAAAATGAACTGGATATCATGAAATTATTAACAGCTTTTGGAGCTCCACTCATTGAGAAAAGCTAAGAATGTGTTCCCTGTCATTAAATGAAGATTGCCCCTTTTGGGAACCAAGTCCACTTTTTAAGGGATTATGCAGGGGAAAGTTGACTCCTTTCTAGAAGGATTCTTCCTCGTCAATTTTTATAGGCACCAATTCGAATTTTCATCTAGGGGCATGCATTATTAGTCTTATTGTGGAGAAAATTTGTTATTTAGTATCTCTACTTTCATTTCTAGCAGGGATGTACTTAGATTGGCTCAAATAATGATGTTTGATGTCATTTTTAGCTTGTAAATCTTGGTTTCCTTCATACGACTCTAAGTATCCTTGGGCTTGGGCATACCAGGTGTTAGTAAGGAAAATATATTCTTGCACACAAGAAATTATACCCCTAGACTCAATGCTTGAATATAGTAGCAAACAAACAAACTAGTAGATATTTCTGTAGGTATATCTTTATTGACTCATAAATAAGAGTAATGGTGTATAGAATACATGCCTTTTAATCGAAATTCATGTTGAAGATCCTTGCTATGGTTTCATACAACCTTTCAATTCTAAAAATACAAACCTCTGAACACACTAACAAACAAAGGATCAACGACATATTATGCATAAATTATCCAATACAGCCTATACTAGTGATCAACGAGACTAGTACCTAATATCGTAACCAATGGACAATGAAAGTAAGCATGCAATATATCAGATCCAATGGAAAATGTAGTGAGAAATAAATAAAAGTTTGTATTATAGAAAAGGAGAAATACAACCTAGCCTTGATGTTGAAAAATCTCCTTCCAATAGTCTCCAATACTCCCATAAATGACAAGCTTCCAGACTCAAATTGACAACATAAGTTTACATCAAAATTCAACCCCTTTTGCTCTAGTCTATAGTGAATTTATAATACAAGAGAAGAGGGTTAGATATCTTATTTCTAAGGATTGGTTCCACAAATATGGGGATTAGGGTTCCATAATGAGATAATAGATTCATGAACCTGTTGAGGCCTCATAATTTCGAGGCAATAACATGGGGGAAAACCATCTGGACCGAACCTTAGAGAAATTCATTTTCTGTTTGGTGTAGTGGCTCCGAATAGGGGTAAAGGGACCAATTTCCCAATGAGGGTGTGTTTTGTTTATAAAATGCAAATGGAAAATGATTTAATCTATCATATGCAGTGAATAAATATCTATTATACTATATACCCGAGATTATTCATTGCTTAATGCGATCTAGAAATATATCTTTCCACAATTGATAATGAAGATTATTCAAAAGTTGAAAGAGATGAAAATTATGTAAAATAATTATTTTGAAAAAATAGTTTAATCAAACAATTGTGAAATATATATCACATTCATAAGTTTTATCATATATGAAATAAGAAACCATAAACAAATATCAGTACAAAAGATCAATTTTCATATATAATACAGATAAAAGATGATTGTCAATTCAAGAAGAAAAAATTAATATAACATGTAGAAATACCATATATACGAGGTTATACTCATTCAAACTGAAATTAGTATTCTTATCCCCTTCACATTAAATAAATTCAATGAGTACAATGGTTCAACTTCAGTTAAACAGCTTCAATATCAAAAGATAACAGACTTTGTTCATTCATCAAGGCATTCACAAAAATACAGAAGTGCATTCCTTTGAAAATGTTTTTGAAAAAATTATGGACCCTTCTCTAAATGCATGAGAAGGGTTAGAATACTAAACTAAATATGTTTAAAATAGATTATTACTTAAAAATTTGAGGAGGTTTCAAACAAAATTCCTCGTAATGAGTAAATTTAAGCTACAATTTAGGAAATAATAACAACATGCTTAGGTGGGTTGATCTTATTTTTGAATTTCATCTCTGAGGTGGAAAATATATACCATCAGCATTAGCTGAGTTGGTTGTGTTATCCTGGACCTGACCTGGGCTTTAAAAACTGCATTCGAAAGTGTTGGCAACGATTTCTTAGTAGAATCAGTTAATGATTGTAGATTTAGGCACCGATGATATGGTTTGATAAGAAAATTCTAGTAATTTTCCTAATCAAACTTAGTTATCTTTTTTATAGCTTATTCCTATGTTTCTGCTCTTTCCTTCCACTGTGCTTCTAACGGTTTAAGCTCTAGGAGAACTTCAGCTGTAGATTCTTTGATAACTTTAGTATTTAGAAGTTTTCCATTAATAGATTCGATGATTTCATTTGTCAGATTTGTTGCCTTTGATGTTGCCTTCTCTGCATGTCTTAACTGCATTTCCCAAACTTTGAATACAATATCTTTGTGAATTTTATCAATTTTGGGGACATCAGCTTTTTTTCCTGTATCAGACTCTTGCTATTGGATGAACTCAGAAATTTTCTTTTGGACCTTTTCACATTCCAGCCTCCTGTTAGCCACTTGTTCGATCAAAATCTTGCTTGTATCACAATATGAACTGGTAACTGAGATTTGATGGAAAAACTCCTCCTGCTAGTGATTCAATTTTGCATTCCATTCAAGTGCCTCTTTAATAAATTGCTTTGTTTGAGGTTGAATTTTCAGTTTATTCATAGTTGCTTCTATCTGTGTTTCCTTTTCTAAAACCTGTACTTGGTGTTGCAACTTTAATCTTTCAAAGTCCTTTTGGAATTGTGACATTTTCATCTCCATTTGCTTACTGGCATTGAGGTTTTCCTATTTTAGTAGTCTTTCCAACTCTTGAACCTTGTCTTTCTTTTGTTTGAGAAGAAGTTTCACTTCTTCTACTTTTTAAATTGTAGCAGTAGCAAATGCACCAACAAAATATGATAATTTAGTGAGATGTTCAATAGGATTTACAAAAGATTCATTCCATACAACATCCACTGATTCATTGTCAAGGGCAGTCTCTGATTCATCAATTCTTATTCTCTTCCTTCTCTTGACCAAATTTTTGTGACCTGGGCTGTAGAAAAAATCTAATGGAGGTATTTCGTCAATTTTCAAAATGATTTCCTGTGTTGAGTATGCCAAGATAATATCTTCATATTGATCTTCTGGTATCTGTTGTAGTGGCATTGCAGTTTCCACTATATTATTGGTCTGCTCTGGAGTTTGGAAACTTGTCGATCCTTCAACATTAGGCTTTGGTGGTGGTGTCTCCAGTGCTTTAGAAAAATTTCCCATTCTGTCTTTAAATATTTTGATTGAGGTTTCTATGTCTTCTCAACTGTATTCTGAACATGTTGAACTTATTTAGAAGAAGATTAAGCTCCACAAGTTTCTTTCTTCAGTTTTCATCTCAATTCCTTTAATTACTTTTACAATTATTTTCTTAGGACTTTCATTTCTACTTTTAGATTCATTGTCAGAGTGATATGAACTCTGAGAGTGGTGTTGTGATTGTTCTGACTCTTGATTTGATTTTTCTTGAGATTCATATTCTGACATGTCCTTAGCCTCATCATCTAGACTAATACAGGGAGTTGGCCTTTTGACATCTTCAATAAATAATAAGTCCAATGCAAATTTTTCTAATCTCTTGCTTCTATATGATTGGAAAGATTTAAAGTCTAATTCACTGAGCTTATTAGATGAAATTTTCAACACATCTATAAAATTCTCTACACCTTCAAATAAATAATCAAACATGTCCTTCTCATTCTGGAAAGGTTTGAGATTTAGATTAGTGGTAATATTCTAAACCACATCATTAGATCATATGGTCTCTTTGGCATTAAATCTAGATTCAATGAAGTGATATTTGAAATTTCTTTAGTTGCGTGACCAATGTCAAAAAGGGAAAAAGTGCCACATTTTACTAGGAGAGTTGGCTAGATGGATTTTTTGGAATCTCTGAGTTGTTTGGTGACACCGCTTACTAGAGTTTGATAAGCAATTTCTTTGGCTAAAAGCTTATCAGAGACATAGTAAGGAAAAACATGGGGGGAAGAAAAACTCGCAAAAACTATGATATAATTAAAATTTTCCTCAACAAACCATATAGCCACTGGCGGAATATATGTGCTACCTTCCTTAGAAATCCTAGGAGCTCTTTCATTAAATATGGTCTGATGGATGGGAAACATAACTCCATTAAAATTTTTGTATAAATGAAAATGAAACTAAGATTCCCACAGGGATTTATGGTAAATATGAATTGGATTGGGGTCCTAGCTTGTCCACTTCCATCCCATAATAGGAAAGCTTGAACAAAAACATATTGCATCCATGATGTACACGCTCATATAGAAGGGAGGTATTGTCCTAGTGGAATAGAATCTATTTGTCCTATAATCCATAATGGTTTTAGCTAGATTATTAAACAAAATGGTTTCCCAATTCATGATAAATGAATTGAAAATTGCGTCAACTAAAGGAACCCATTCTATGGAAAATATAGTGGTATTTGCTTTAGCAAATAATATACATAGCATTCCTGCTACATAACAATAAGGGGAGGGTAATTGTGCTATCGGGTACATACCAAGTTTATCCCACTTTATCTTTCTTTGGTATTCTTTCCATCCTTTACCACTTTCATGAGGTTTGTGTTCTTTTTCGTAAAGCTCTACAAAAAGGCTTTATCATAAATCTTCTGCGGCATAGGTAAATGATACTTTATCCGTAAATCCTCTGCGATGAATGAGCCAATATTCTCTAGCTTAGAATTCTTAAATTTTCTTATTCTATGTTGAGGTTTTCAATAACCCATTTTACCATATCAGTGTATGGTAATATTTTGGGTCTCGCCGCTATTCTGTGGAGAAACGAACATGCAACTTCAAAGTACTACGACTCCGATGAAACTGCCCCATCTATTGTTACTATTTTCTTTAATTCTCTTGGTTTTTCTCCCTCAAATAGGTTGTACATGGCCTCCCATGAAGAACTCCCACAATCCTTGTTGCATATTGTGTCTGAGAATAATGGAGGCATGTTTGTGTCTTCTGCAGCGAATGCTTGGGCAACTGCTTTCCCTTTCTTTGTCATTCCAGTTGATATTACTTCCTTAGGTGGTTTCCTGGATTCTAGCAACAATGAGTAAATTTAGATCTGAGATGAGGAGAGATAAAGACAGAGAATAGAGTTAAATCAACATAAATCAAAATTTGGCACTTTAAATTTAAAACACGCTTCAAGTAGGATATCAATATTTTGAAACTTGTACCCATTAAATGATTTTAATAACCCTTAACTCGTTCTTTCAAATTTATTACACACCTTACGCAATATGTATAATCTAACGATATAAATCATTAGATTTTATAATGGATTGATTTCTTGAGTAATAAATGAATACTGCAAATCGCAATTTTTAGCAGATGAAAATATCATATGTTTTCACCGCTTTTAAGATGCGAAATGCGATATGTGCAAATAACACATCACATTTTATTATGGTGAACTTAACTTTTCATTTGTTTTAAATTTTCGTGATGAAAAATGCACTAAAGACACAAAATAATGTGGTTTGTCGGATTTTAGGGATGCATTTTGTTATTCCTTTATTGTTTCGTTAGATCCGACTCATCGCAACTCTTTTCGAAATTTTATAAGTTTGTTCTTTAAAGGAGGGACGACGCAATTTATACTTTAAGATATTTTTAATCGTTTCAACGAGGATTTTATATAATTAAAAAATTTGAAGCTCTTTTCGTAATTCATAAATCTTATATGTTTTTTAACTTTGTTGGCTTGTAAGGTAAGTGATTTGCGCTAAGCGCTTTTGAAATCAAAGTGGAAAGAAAAAGCCTTTATTCCTAAAGTTTAAGACTTAAGGCTAAAGCGAAAAATGTTTATAAATTTCTATTTATTTTTTAAAGGGTCCCCATTTATTATTAAAATAAATTGGGGGGGGGGGGCGGTTTATAGTACAACAGTTGGCAATTCACTTGGGAGAACCAGTTATCTCTGATTGGTTTTTTGAAATTTCTAAAAATTTTCAAAATAAAAATAGTTGCAGGAATGAATTTGAATACAAATAATATTTCACTAAGTAATAAAATCTCACTTGATCATAATCCATAAGATTTACTCTTTAAAATGAAAATATGAGTATCTATATCAATCTTTACTAAGTTCAAAAGGATGAATCAAGTGGCTCATTCAGATTAGCTTATAAATATATACTCATTTATCATAGGTAGAGCCTCTGATCCAATAAAAAAATTTAGCCTTTAGCAGGGTTACCTTTTACCCAATAATGATTCATTTTCCCATCCAGTTACTATTACAATCTTCTAAAAATAAGTTCAATTTTATATACTTTATCTCTTTTGGAACTTGTTTTCTTTTTTGTAAATATTATTTTATGTATTTTTTATCACCTAAAAGCCATTGCCTTGCCTTGGTAACCAAATATTGACAATGTCGTTCACTAGTTGTAACTAAACTGATCAATTTGGCACTTGATGAGACCCCTTGCCTTTTGATATAATCTCAAGTCATTACCCTATTTTGGTAGACAGTGTTGGTAATGCCAGTTTAACTATTTTCCTATGAACATGGTAAACAAGCTCGTGATGAGACTTATTATCTTCTAATCTTTAGCATATTTTTGAATTACTTTCTGAAAATTGAAAATTTTGCTAGATGGGGTGAATCATTAGTCCTTTTGAGGATTCTGGATGATAGTTTTAGAGTTTAAGATTGCTTATTTGTAAAAGATTCTTTAATATGTTAAATATTATTTTCTTGATTGATAGTAGAGTAACCATACTTTATAAAAGTGAGAGTTTATCAAAGAATAAATAACTTCAGTGAAATTAAATTTTTCAGCGAAATACAATCTATTTGAGATGAAAAATTTTCAATTGTTTCCTTAACAATTCTTATTTTTAGAAGCGATAAAATAAAAAATATTCTCTGAGATTTTTATTTGAAAGCCAAAAATAAATACCATTCAGCTTTTATTTTCCTAAAAAGAGAAAAGACAGTAATATATAGGGAATAGAAGGGGTTACCTCCTATGAAAAATATTTCTTTAAAATTTTCCCATTAATAGACAAAGAATCTCTTTTTCCTAATAGATCTTACAATAAAAACGTTGATGGGATTATTTCTTCTATGATTTGAAATGGTCCTAGCCACAGTCTTTGGAATTTGGTATGTTTACCTTTTTCCTCGTGTTCCTTATCCCATTTTAGGACTATATCACCAATTTGAAATGTCTTTGGAGTGACAGAATTTGTATCAATGAAGCTTTAACTAACTGTTGATGATGTGCATGAGTGACCTTAGTTTTTTCTCTTTCTTCTTCAAGTTTAAGGATTTGGAATTGTCTCACTTTCAAAGAAGAAGAAGGTGATTCATCAATAAATTGAACCAGGGAAAGAGAAGGAATAACTACATTAGTATGAAGAACATCTTCTTTCCCAAAAACAAGATTAAATGGAGAAGTGCCAATGGAGGCCTTCTGATTTATTTGATCTGCCCAAAGAGAAAATATTAATGATTTGTGCCAATTTCTTTGATTCTAGTCAACAATTTATTTA
Source organism: Pinus albicaulis (assembly GCA_034641835.2). Lineage (NCBI taxonomy): Eukaryota > Viridiplantae > Streptophyta > Pinopsida > Pinales > Pinaceae > Pinus > Pinus albicaulis. The sequence goes on along the minus strand of CM076577.1, from coordinate 164,222,743 downwards.
ATGATTATACTGAGATTTTTATTTGTTGATTCTTCTAAACCATTTCCTTTAGGATAATATTTTGCAAAATATTTGAGTTTAAAACCTCTTTTAATAGAAAATTCTATCATAGCAGCTCCTTAGAAATCAGATGCATTTTCAAACATCAAAGAAGTAGGTAAACCAAATCTAGTTATGATAAATTGATCAATGAACTCAATAATATTCTCAGATTTGCCTACTTTTAGTGGAATTGCTTCCTCCCATTTAGTAAAATAATTGGTAGCTTTGAGGATGTACTTATGTTATTTGGAATAGTTAGGAACAATATCACCAATTATATCTAATCCCCATTGCTCAAATGGTTGTTCGGTATTAACTGGCTATAATGGAAAAGCTAGCTTCCTTTGTCTTCCAGATGCACTTTGACATATTTTTCATTTCCTCGCATAATCATGAGCATATTTGAAAAGTGTTGGCCAATAGTAACCTGCATGCAGGATTTTATGTGTTGTTGTATTTCCTCCAAAATTTCGTCCAACTGGTCCATCATGGAGTCCCTGCAAAACTTTTTATGCTTTAGTTTTCTCTAAGCATCTTAATAATATGGAATCAAATTTTCTTATAAACAATACATCATTGACCATTTCGTATTACTTAGCTTTCAATCTTAAAGCATTATTTTTTTTACAACTGAGCTGTGTGGGGGCATATCCATTTTTCAAATAAAACTTAAGATCAGCATATTGAGACTGAGCATCGTTGAGGCTTACCTCTGAAACTTGTACATCATTACCCAGATCTGCTTCTGATGATAAATGGGATGCTCCTGTTAGTATTCTGCAAAAACCTTGACCTCTAACAAATTTAAATGGTCTAATTTCTACATCATATTCTTTTAAAGCAGTATCCTAGATAACCCTTTTCTCTCCTACTTCTCTTTGCATCAATAATTTCTTTACTGCAGAGGATGGAACTATTATAATGGTGTGAGTTTTGAGGAGAAAAGGCCTAAAATGCTTTATAGATTTGAAGACATAAAATTATTGTTTCCCAACAGATGAATAGTTTAGTTATGCACCTTGCAAATTGGAATTGAAAAATGATATCGGTGCTTCAATTTGTTGGTCATTGAGTTGTGCTAGAAAGACAACATAAGATGTATCTGATGAGAATGTATATAAAGTGAAAGGATTAAGAAAATTGGGAGTATTCAAGAATGGAGCATTGATAATATATTGTTTAATTAAATCAACAGCTTTCCTTTCATTATGTCCCCACTTGAACACTGAATTTTTCTTAATCATTGTTTGTTAAGGTAAAACTATTTGCAAAAATTCAGGGACAAATCTATTTACAAAATTTATCTGTCCAAGAAATGACTTATTGGTTTTCTTATTATGAGGGAAAGAAATCCTTTTGATCTCTTCGATTCTTTCAGGATTGATATAAATACCCTTTTTGGACACAATGAATCCTAAAAAATTTCCTTCATCTAAAGCAAAATATGACTTCTTCGGGTTTAGTGAAATTCCATACTTTTTACATCACTCAAAGACTTTTTTTAGGTCATTCGCATGATTAGTTATTTGTTTAGAAAAGACTGTGATGCCATCTTGATAAATAACCACTGATTTTTTAATGAGTAATCTAAAAGTTGTGTCCATGGCTCTTTGGAAAGTGGCACCTGCATTGATTAACCCGAATGACATCTTTTGATAGGCATAAGCTCCCCACTTAGTCCTGAATGTAGCCTTTAATCTATCATCTGGGTGTACCGGGATTTGGTTATATCCTGAAAATGCATATAGAAAAAACATAAGCTTAGAACCAGCTAGAGTTTACAGTACTTGTTCCATGGTTGGTAATGGAAAATTTTCCTTCTGACATGCTTTATTCAAATTTCTAAAATCAATACAAATCCTAATATCACCATTTTTCTTCTTGAAAGGAACCAAATTTGATACCCATTTAGAATGTCTAACTGGAAAGATGATCTTAGGTTTAAGTAGTTTATTCAACTTTGTTTTGATTTGACTTTCAATATTAGGATGAATTTTCCTCAACTTTTGTTCTATTGGTTTCTCATATGAGATCATAGGAATAGTGTGTTGAATAAAAAAAGTTTCATATGTTCTAAGATCAGTGTAATCCCAAGAAAAAACACTTTTGTATGTCCTTAATAACTTGACAAATGATACTCTTTCTTAATAAGACAGAACAAGACCTAAGTTGGCATTTTGTGGTTTGTTATTGGTTCCAAGATTTACTAACTCAAATATTAAAGTTGAACTTTGATTTTTGGAATTAGTAACTCTCTTGAACATATCTTTTAAATCATAAAGGTCTTCTAGTTTGACAATTGACTTTGGTATTGGATTTTCATCCTATTCTTCCTTTATCTAAATGCCATGTTCATGTTCATCTAGAATTTGATTATCATAAGATCCTTCATATGTACGGAAATCTATAACATTGGAATCATTATTAAATACTCTCCAATTAGTAATATTATAAGGAATAGATGGTTTAAAAATCAACTCAATAGAAAACCTATCGAGACTAAATTCTTGACATGGAATTAATTTTGATGCTACATTAGCCAATAAATCTGCACTAGCATTTTGTATTCTGGGTACAAAGGAAATATTGAAAGCTAATAAATGGGAAGTCAAATCCTAGTCTAATGACTGATAATGTTTAAGATGTCCATAATTACAATGGATATTATTTCTTACTTGTTTGACAATGATTTCTGAATCTCCAAGTACTTGCAGATATTTAATGTCAAGGCCAATTGCTTTGTACAATACTTGAATTAGTGCTTCATATTTTGCTATATTTTTTGTGCATTTGAATTCTATTTTTCAGACTAGCATGGTTTTTTCTCCTTCTGGGCTTATCAAAATACAACCAGCTCCTACACCATCTTTTGATTTAGAACCATCAAAATAAAGAATTAACTACTGGTTTATTTACAATTTTTTTACATTTGGAAGTGTCTGTTTGGGAAAAAATTTCAATTTGAGAGATAACCGCATTGTCAAAGAAGGCTGTGGTTGGGCATTAAAGTTTCCAAGAAATTATTCTGCTGAGTAATTTCCAATAATATTATTATAGAATTCTACTGGCTCATTGACTCATTCAAGATCAGTAACTATATGTTTCATGAATTTCTCACAGTCTACTCAAATTTGGTTTGGCTTTCCATTGTAGCGCAGCCACATATGTGACCAGTCTGTTTTGAAATATCCATGAAGTTTCTCAGACCAATCTCTACTCAATACTAAACCATAAAATTCAGGAATATCAGCTACCAAAATATCGATTATGTGGGCAACCTTTGGGTTTGATGATAATCTAATGGAAATATAATTTATTTCTCCTACAACCACTACTTTTGTTCTATCAATTTTTACTATATGGATAGGAGAACTTTGAGGAGTTATGTTCAATTTAGCACATACTGATTTCGACATGATATTAGATGAAGCCCCTGAATCAATTAAGAAATTATGGACATTCTTATTATAGATCTCATAGGTCAAGAGGAATGGAGGAGTATAAGAGATTTATCGATCACGTATCATAATAATATATGTGGCATCTATTTTATTTGTAGGAGAAGGGGGTTTACCCATATTATTAGCAGCTTGAACTACTACTGGAGCAGGTAAGGCTGAAGCAGGAACTACATTCAAATATCTAAGTAAAATCTTATGTTGTTGTTTCAGTTTAGTAAGTTCATGGATTGAAATGTTAGCCCTAGTCTTTTTCATATCTTCTACTACATTATATCCAATGGTGTTAGAGACTACCATTGTATTTGATGTAGATGGAAATTTTGAAGGATCGAGGTTAGTTTTTGTAGCCCTAGATGTAGACTACTTACTTACTATTTTCTCTGTAGCAGAATTTGAGTTCTTTTGTTTCTGATTAGGTTGTGTTGCTTCAGTAGTATTCTTTCTTCTTGTACTAACAGGTAAAGCTTCGTTTTGTTCATCATTTGGGAGGATGAAATCCCACATGCCATTTAGTTCAACTTCTTCTTAGACTTCAGTTTCTTCTTCTTCTTCTTTTTCTTCACCTGTGTCTTGATCAGACTCAACATTAGATATGATATTGGGCGGTAGAGAATGACAAGGCTGATGTTTATTGAAGATTTTGAAAGCCTTCTTTATACTGGAACTTTCAAAAACTTGTTTTTGATGTCTGCCATTTCATTTTTCATGGTTTTTAGTACTTTCTGAAGACCTTCTACACCAAAATGATATTTTGGTGGCTTCTTCTTTGAATCATCTTTGAAGGATACTTTTTTGGATTTTAGCCTTCTTGAGAATTCTTATTTTCAAGAGATATAATGTGTTTCTCAATATACAAAGCTTCCTTCATGTTTTCTACCAATGTAGGTAACTTCGCTCTATCGAAAAAAATGGCTATGTTATATGGGAGAGAAGAAATATACCACTCAATTTGAACCTCAACACCAGGAATTGATGTAGCAAGGATTTTATTAAGAAAATTATTAAATATAGAATTGAAATCTTTTATTTTCTCTCCTGTTTTAGCCTTTAGATTTGATAGGTCGTTGATGACGGATGCAGTAGTTCTGTCATCTCCAAAATTAGCTAAAAATTATTCTTAAAACACATTCCAACTAGTTATAGAGTGAGAAGGTAATGAAAAATATCAGGATCTTGTAGATCCTGTGAGAGTATATGGAAATAATCTGATTACACAATCTTCTTTAGTTACCTCTTTCAAATTGATGGCTAACATATCATTATGGATGTGTTCTTCAGCTGGGGGACCATCATCAGGATTGAATTTAGGTAACCATATTTCAGGGTATTTCAGAAGAGGGTGAAGAGGAGCAGGCATTTTTTGCACCTAGATTGTTTCATGGTTGTACATTTGGTGGAAGTTGTTGCCCTACCATTGGACCTTGGGTGGAGATGATAAGTGATGTTTGAGTTGAAGAAGAGGCAGGCTGAGTGCTAGAACTAGTTGAAGGAGTACTAGTTTGGGTATTGGAACTAGTTAAACTAACACTGATTTTTGGAATAAGTTGTTGAAGTGAGTGGAGTTAATGGAGGTGAATGGGGTGGATTATTGGATAAGACCTCGCTTGTGGTTGACTCTAAATCAATAGTCTTTATTTTACTTCGAGAATTATTAATAGGAAATTCAAAAGGAGGGATTCCTATCGTCTGAGTTTCAGATCGAGTTAATATTTGTCTTGGTTGTAAAGAAGATGAAACACTAATTTCAGATGTTTGAGAATATTCTGGCCTTTCAGCAGAAATGGATACTCTCTCTAACTTTTCGATCAAAGACTAAACTTCTAGGAAATTTTGGTGAAAATATGGAGATAGTGTTGGTTGAGTTTCACAAGGAGACTTAGGAGAGGGATGTCCAACTTCAGATATTAAGTATTTAGATCTAGCTAATGTTCTATAATTTGAAGGGGATCTAGAGGGAAGAGACTGTTAGATTTTCTTTTAGTCGATCAGACCTTCTTTCCATTCACAATTGGCCCTCCTTCTAGCACCAAAATTTTGAGGCCTCGGAATTCTGTGGCAACAACATGGGGGAAAACCACCCAGTCCGGACCTTAGAGAAAGTCCTTTTCCGTTTGGTGTAGTGGCTCCGACTGGGGGTAAAGGGACCAGTTTCCCAATGAGGGTGTGTTTTGTTTATAACATGAAAATGGAAAATGACTTAATCTATCATATGCAATGAATAAATATATATTCTACTATATACCTGGGAGTATTCATTCCTCAATACGATCTAGAAAGATATCTTTCAACAATTGATAATGAAGATTATTAAAAAGTTGAAAAAGATGAAAATTATGTAAAAATAATTCCTTTGACAAAATAGTTTAATCAAAGCATTTACGAACATTCATAAGTGTGATCATATATGAAATAAGAAACCATAAACAAATATCAGTACAAAATTGCATTTAACATTCACTTATGATAAAAAATTTCATATATAATACAGATAAAAGATGACTGTCAATTCAAGAAGAAAAACTTAATATAACATGTATAAATACTTCTTCTCCTCTTCAGGTTAAAGAAATTCAATGAGTACAATAGTGCAACTTCAGTTAAACAACTTCAATATCAAAATATAACAGACTTCGTTCCATTAATTCATCAAGGCATTCACAAACATACATAAGTGCATTCCTTTGCAAATGTTTTTGACAAATTTCTGGATCCTTCACTAAATGCATGAGAAGGGTTTAAATACTAAAATAAATATATTTAAAATATATTATTACATAAAAATTTGAGGAGGTTTCAAACAACCTTCCTCGTAATGAGTAAACTTAAACTACAATCTAGGAAAAAATAACAACATGCTTAGGTGGCCTAATATTCTTTTCGAATTTGATCTCTGAGGTGGAAAATATATACCATCGGCTTTAGCTAAGCTAGCTGTGTGATCCTGGATCTGACCTGGCCTTTAAACACTGCATTCGAAAGTGCTGGAAACAATTTCTTAATGGAATCAGTTAATGACTGTAGAGTCAGGCACTAATGATATGGTTTGATCAGAAAATTCCAGTAATTTTCCTGATCAAACTTAGTTATCATTTTAATAGCTTCTTCATGTGTTTCTGCGCTTTCCTTCCATTGTGATTCTAATGGTTAAAGCTTTGGGAGCACTTCGGCTATAGATTCTTTGATAAGTTCAGTAGTTAGAAGTTGTCCATTAACAGATTCAATCATTTAATTTGTTAGATTTGTTGCCTTTGATGTTGCCTTCTCTTCCTGTCTTAACTGCATTTCCCAATCTTTGAATACACTATCTTTGTGAATTTTATCAATTTTGGGGAGATCAAATTTCTTTCCTGTATCATACTCTTGCCATTGGATGAACTCAGAAATTTTCTTTTGGACCATTTCACATTCCAGCCTCCTGTTAGCCACTTTATGGATCAAAATCTTTCTTGTATCACAATATGAACTAGTAATTGAGATTTGATGACAAAATTCCTCCTGCTAGTGCTTCAAATTTTCATTCCATTCAAGTTCCTCTTTAATAAATTGATATGTTTGAGGCTGAATTTTCAGTTTATCCATAGTTGCTTCTATTTGTGTTTCCTTTTCTGAAATCTGTACTTGGTGCTGCAACTTTAATATTTCAAATTCCTTTTGGAATTGTGACATTTTCATCTCCATTTTCTTACTAGCATTGAGCTTTTCCTGTTCTAGTAGTCTTTCCAACTCTTGAACTTTGTCTTCCTTTTGTTTGAGAAGAAGTTTCACTTCTTCTACTTTGTCAATTGTAGCAGTATCATATGCACCAGAAAACTGTGATAATTTAGTGAGATGTTCAGTAGGATTGGAAAAATATTCCTTCCATACAAACATCCATTGATTAATTGTCAAGGGCAGTCACTGATTCATCAATTCTTCTTCTCTTCCTTCTATTGACTACAACTTTGTGACCTGGGCTGTAGAAAAGATATAATGGAGGTATTTCCTCAATTTTCAAAATGATTTCCTGTGTCGGTTAGGGAGGGGTAATCTCTTGATACTGATCTTCTGGTAGATGTTGTAGTGTCATTGTGTTTTCCACTATATTATGGGTATGCTCTGGAGTTTGGAAACTTGTCGATCCTTCAAGATTAGGCTTTGGTGGTGGTGTCTCCAGTGCTTTAGAAAAAATTTCCCATTCTATCTTTAAATATTTTGAATGAGGTTTATTTTTCTTCTTAGGTGTATTCTGAATATGTTGAACTTCTTTAGAATATGATTCAGCTCCACAAGTTTCTTTCTTAAGTTTTCATCTCAATTCCTTTAATTACTTTTTCAATTATTTTCTCAGGACCTTCATTTGTGCTTTTAGATTCATTTTCAGAGTTATATAAACTCTGAGAGTGGTGTTGTGATTCTTCTGACTCTTGATTTGATTTTTCTTGAGATTCATCTTCTAACATGTCCTTAGCTTCATCATCTAGACTAATGTTGGGAGTTGGTCTTTTGACATCTTCAATAAATAATAAGTCCAATGGTACTTTTTATAATCTCTTACTTCTATATGCTTGTAAAGCTTTAAATTCTACTTCACTGAGCTTATTAGATTCAATTTTCAGTGCATATGTAAACTTGCCTACACCCTCAAACAAATCATCAAAAATGTCCTTCTCCTTCTAGAAAGGTTTGTGTTTAATATTAGTGGTAAAATTCTAAACCAGATCATTAGGATTGTATGGTCTCTGTGGCATTAAGGCCAGATTCAATGAAGTGATATTTGAAATTTCTTTAGCTGCATGGCCAAATGTCAAAAAGGGAAAAAGTGCCACACTGTACTAGGAAATTTGGCCAGATGGATTTTTTGGAATCTTTGAGTTGTTTGGTGATACCACTTACTAGAGTTTGATAAGAAATTTCTCTGTCTAAAAGCTTATTAGGAACATAGTAAGGCAAAACATGGGGGAAGAAAAACTCCCAAAAACTATGATATAAGTAAAATTTTCCTCAGCAAACCATCTAGCCACTGGAAAAATATCTGTGCTAGCTTCCTTAGAAATCCTAGGAGCTCTTTCATTAAAAATGGTCTGATGGATGGGCAACATAACTCCATTACAAATTTTATAGAAATGCAGGTGAAACTCAAATTCCCACAGGGATTTATGGTAAATATGAATTGGATTGGGGTCCTGGCTTGTCCACTTCCATCCCATAATAGGAAACCTTGAACATAAACATATTTAATCCATGATGTACGTGCTCATATAGAAGGGAGGTATTCTCCTAGTGGAATAGACTTTATTTGTCCTATAATCCATAATGGTTTTAGCCAGATTATCAGACAAAATGGTTTCCCAATTCATGATAAAGGAATTGACGATTGTGTCAATTAAAGGAACCCATTCTATGTAAAATCTAGTGGTATCTGGTTTAGCAAATATTCTACATAGCATTCCGGTTGCATAACAATAAGGGGAGGGTAATTGTGTTATCGGGTACATACCAAGTTTATCCCGCTTTAGCTTGCCTTGGTCTTCTTTCCATACTTTTACCACTTTCATGAGGTCTGTGTTATTTTTCGTAAAGCTTTGCAAAAAGGCTTTATCATAAACCTTTTGTGGCATAGCTAAATGATACATTATCCGTAAATCCTCTTCAGTGAACGAACCAATATTCTCTAGCTTAGAATTCTTGAATGTTCTTCTGTTATGTTGAGGTTGTCAATGCCCTATTTTACCATATCATTGTTTGGTAATATTTTGGATCTCGCTGCTATTCTGTGGAGAAATGAACATGCAACTTCAAAGTAAGACGGCTCCGATGAAACTGCCCCATCTTCTGTTATTGTTTTTTTTAATTCTCTTGGTTGTTCTCCCTCAAACAGGTTGTACATGGCTTCCCGTTAAAAACTCCCACAATTATTGTTGCACGTTATGTCTGAGAATAATGGAGGCATGTTTGTGTCTTATACAGCGGATGCTTGGGAAACTTCTTTGCCTTTCTTTGTCATTCCAGTTGATATTGCTTCCTTAGGTGGTTTCCTGAATTCTAGAAAAAACGAGTAAATTTAGATCTGAGGTGAGGAGAGATGAAGAGAGAGAATAGAGTTAAATCAACATAAATCAAAATCCAGTGCTTTAAATTTAAAACACACTTCAAGTAAGATATAAATGTTTTGAACCTTGTACCCATTAAATGATTTTAATAAACCTTAACTCATTCTATCGTATCTCTTACACACCTTACGCAACATCTCTAATCTAATGATCTAAATCATTATATTTTATAACGAATTGATTGATTGAGTAATAAATGAATAGTGCAAATTGCAATTTTTAGCAGATGCCAATATCATATATTTTCGTCGCTTTTAAGATGCGAAATGTGATTTGTGCAAATCGCACATTGCATTTTATTACGGTGAACTTAAATTTTCATTTGTTTTAACTTTGTGAGATGTGAAATGCGCTAAAGACACAAAATAATACTCTTTGTCAGATTTTAGGGAAGCATTTCGTTACTCTTTTATTGTTTCTTCGGGTCCGACTAATGGCAACTCTTTTCGAAATGTTATAATTTTGTTCTTTAAAGGGGGCACGACATGATTTATACATTAAGGGATTTTTAATCATTTCAACGGGGATTTTATATAATTCAAAAAGTTGAATCACTTTTCGCAATGCGCAAATATTATATGTGTTTTAACTTTGTTGGCTTGTAAGGTATGTGATTTGCACTAAGCGCTTTTGAAATCAAAGCGGAAAGAAAAAACCTTTATTCCTAAAGTTCAAGACTTAACACTAAAGTGAAAAATGTTTATAAATTTCTATTTATTTTTTAAAAGGTCCCCATTTATTATTAAAATAAATGGGGGGTGTTGTATAATACGAAAGAACCATGGAATGAGGCCCAAATAGGTATGGGCTCGAGTCCTTCTTGTTGGTATAATATTCCCCAACAACGCTTCTAGAAATAGCTTTTTATTTTTACCTACATTAAAAATGTGTCACACTTTTTAGTGGAAAACAAAGTAACAAACCCCAACAAGGCTTCTCGAAATTGATTTTTATTTTTACCTACATTAAACAAAGAAAAAAATATGTAGGATACACTCACTACAACTTTTTTTGCATATATAGTTTCTAGGAAAGGTGTGACACTGGTTGAAAATAGGTTTTTTAGCAATGTAATCCAGGAATCTTGTTGTTTTAAAAATGTTTTTGCTTCAAACATTGTAGGGGATTACTTGCAAGAGTTCATCAGGTAATGAGAGATTAGGATTTGCAGTCATTTTCCTAATTATGAAAAAATGACGTGTAACACCAAGAGCCTCAAAACACTATTTTACAATTTCTTTATCTTCTTTGAATGTTTTGACTTGCATCTTCTATTCTTGGTTTTCCTATTTTTGCATTTAGTATTCATGTTGTATTTGTTGTGGGTTATATTGGTTAAATGATTGAAGTGAGATTTTTTTTAGGTTATTTATGAATTCACAAGAATTATGAATATTTATAATAACCTTGCAAAGTCATATCCATTATTGGTCTACTTGTTTACTAGTTCACAATTTTGGAATTTCTAGAAGTATCTTTTAGAAAAGTAGTAGTAATTTTACACTAATTTTTAGAACGTGTTCATGAGATTATTTAAAGTTTATTGCACTTTTATTGGAGATTAAAAACACCCAAATTAATAACAAAATTTACCCCACAACATTTTCACTTTATTATCCTAGGCATTTGGGCACTTAGATCAGCGTACTAGTTCATTGCTCTGAAATTTCTTGTTTCTAGTAGTAATTTTATGCTATTTTTTAGCACATTTTAACAAGGCTATTTTTAGTTAATTCCATTTGGATTGAGTCCTTAAAAAAATCTTCTTAATAAAAAAAAATTCCCCACAGCATTTTCACTTGATCAAGTTAGGAATTTGATAGGTTAACTAACTCAATAATTCTTGAATTTCTAGTTTTTAGAGTAGTAATTTTCTATTATTTTTTAGCACGTGTTAATAGGGGTATTTTTGAGTGATTCCACTTGGATTGGAGTCCTATGACATCCTACTTAATAAATAAATAAATAATCTCATCTCATGTTTGCATTGATAAGCTTTGTGTCAACTTATTTGAAATTTTCATCTATGTTCATGTTTTCAAACTCATTTGCATTATCCTCATTGTGTTTTTTATTGGTTTCTTCTATATATTTATTTTGGTTAACTTCTTCAATATAACAATGTTTTTATCTTTCATTATTTCTTTCAAAGGTTCATAATGGAAATGACCTCAACTCGTTCCAAAATGCATAACATGGAATATTTTTGTGTCTTTCTTGAATGCATGAAATTAAACTACAACATCCAACATCAGCAAACCATATGTATATAGTTATATTCAATATATATTGTATCAAATCATAAACAAAAAGGTCATTATCTATCTGCCTTTTTTCATATGGCATTTCTAATTGTATAATGTATCTATGCCAATCTACTATTGTAGGAATTACATAATTGCATCTTCATTCATGTGGTTTTCTATACAGTTTAATGAAAATGAATCATTATGCATGATTTCATTGTGAAAATTTTGTGTAATTATGCATCATAAAAAGGAAACATCATATTGATTCTTTGTCAATTGACATTGTTTCAAAACAACTTTCATTGTAAATACTCCTGAACTCAGAAAATCTCTTAAACATATGTCTGCTCATAATTTCGTCTATTTGCATCAATCTACATTCTGTAAGTTGTTACTTTTTTTACATGTTCATGATCAATTCATATTGAACATTTTTTCTTACACATATGTGATTCAAAATGTCTGACAATTGGACTTTTGTCATGGAACAACATGTCTTAACTTTCTTTGCATAAATTTGAATTAAAAAGAAAATAGATTTTCATTGTTGTCTTTGACCATAGACTTATCAGAATGTTTAGCCAGTTTGATAACCAAATGTATACAATATATGTTCCCCCAATGTCCTCATTCTCCCACAGTCATAGAAGTTGAATCTTATTTTTTCATCCTTTCTGAATAAACATTTAGGCTATTTATACCATGCATGTGTATCAATGCATCTATATTCAATTCATGTTCATAAGACTATATTACTTTAAAGTTCTGCTCATCTAAACAATTCCTGAAATGTTATATCGTTCCCATATTAGAGTATAGTGATTCACTTCATTCCATTAAAAAAAATGCCCATTGGTGTTCCAAAAGTTCTTTTCTGAGCCCCTCGAGTTGAATATGCAACTTGGGTCGAATTATATAATCGAATTTATCAAGATAGATTACTTATTTGGATCAAGGTATCAATCACGAGATTGAAAATCAACTCATGGGTCTCATGGTATATTTTAGAGTAGAAGATGCAAATAAAGATATTTTCTCATTTCTCAACTATCTCGATGGATTATTGATACCAGGGGTAGATATTTTCGATATTATGCAAATAATAGTACCATATGTACATACAATATGCATGGGGTAGTTGCTTCAATGGGATCTTTCATCCTGATTGAGGGATAAATTACTAAATGTATAGCATTACCTCACGCTAGGGCTATGATCCACCAAGCCGCTAGTTCGTATTATGATGAACTAGCCACATATTTTCATAACGAATCAAAATATGTAATGATGCTTCTTGATTACATAATGTTATATAGAAAGAGCAAGAAACCTTAGAGAAGTCATTCAATGGTACATGAGCATATATGTTTTTATATCAGCAACAAAAGCCCCAACTTATGGCATTGTTGATTTCATAGAATAAGGTTATTCTCATAGCAAAATATACTCTTTTGAAAATGTTTTTATAATGAACTATAAATTGTGATTTCTTTGTTCCTTTTCAAAATAAGAAAGGAAAAGGGGGGGGTGGGGTGGGGGAGGGGAAACTGATTCATTTCATAATCATATGATATGGTATGGTTATGAAAAATCCAAACCAGTTTATGCTGCATACAATACAACTAGAATTCCCACTATCAAAAAACTTATTAGAAATGCAAGAAAACCAATAGAGAATAGAAAGAAAAAAATTGACTTCTGTTCAAGGATCTACTCAGCATAGACGAGTATGTGCTAGAGTGTATGTGTGACTCCTTTGAATCAGAAACTGAAATAAACTGGGAAATTCTTATAATGGAATAACAAAAGTATTTTATTGATGTAATCAAGTACAAATCCATCATATAAACTTACTGGGGATGAATTTTATGGTTTCCATTGGTGAAAAACTAATCACCTTGATTCCATATTAAAAGATATTCCTCATTGGTAGTGAATGGTCATCAATCCATTGAGCACACAAAACATGGAAATTAAAGAATCATAAAGTTTATGCTCATATTGGCATGAGAATGGAACAATAGAATCAACTATCTATCCAACCCCATAATTACATGTTGTTATTGTATTAATAAATCTTGTAATGATAGTATTTATCACTTACTGATTCAAGAATAGAGTTGGAGATGGTAAACCATAAAAGTTACCGATAAAATACTCATATCATATTTCAGAAATGAATAAAAGGCTCTAGTGTATAGAGAGGACCTTACAGTTGGAGAAATAACCATAGAAATTATCAAACCCAATATTTTTCTCATTCTTAGTACAAGTTCCCAGCCCTTTCCAACTAGGAAGATGCCTATCCAAAGGGAATTATGGTTGGGAAGGTTCTAGTAGAAAAATCCATTGGAACTTTTCTTTTCTAAATAATAAGAATCAATGTTATTCTGAATGGACCAAACACATGTCTAATCGAGAAAAACATTAGTGATTCATGAGAGAAAACTTCAAAGAGTGAAACGTGGATATATAGCTCGAAAACGTCAGAAAAAATTATTTCATTTGTATCAGGCTCTCGAGGGGCCCATTCGAAATCCTTTCGAACTGATAACCAATGGAGAGATAAAGCCTTAGTTTCTAGCCACCGAGATAGAGGTAAACGTAACAAAAATTTATTTGCATCAATTTGAATTAAAATGCAAATAGATTTTCATTTTTTTCTTTGACCACAATATTATCAGAATTTTTAGCCAATTCGATAACCAATATATACAAAATATGTTCCCCCAAAGTCCTCATTATGTCGCAGTCATAGAAGTTGAATTTTATTTTTTCATCCTTTATAAGTAAACATTAGGGATATTTATACCATGCATTTGTATCAATGCATCTATATTCAATTCGCCTTCATAAGATAATATTACTTTAGCACTTTGTTTATCTAAACAATTACTGAATTTTTATATCTTTCCTTCACGTAACTTTGTTGATGTGTATTTAAAATGCAATAGAGTTTGCACAATATTGAATAGGAAATCTCCTACAACATATGAAAAATTTGTTAAATGAAATATATTATGCTTCCTTAGAATTTCATCTATACGATATGTTTTTATAGCAAACAAATGCTTATCCATTGATGCTTTAGCAATCATGCTTCAAACTGTTCTAAATTCACTATGATCTATTGATCCACAATAATCACAATATAAACAACATATAGGAAAACGAAAAAAATGATATAAATACACAAAATAAAGCCATAATAACATAAAATACACAACATAGGTATATATCCACATCAATTCCCATAAAACTCATCAGTTGGAACGAGATTTAGGATCACAAAACAAAGAAAACACAACATACCTAATAAAGATATCATAAAATATGTCCCTGTTTTCTAAAACAACTTTTGTGCATAATTCTCACACTAACAAGCAAAACACACAACACTCTTCACTATTGATTCTGAAAACTTTGGGAAAATCATTAGTAACAAGCCCTTTGGAGAACTAATTGAATATGCATTGGCAACAAGCATGTCTAAAAAATTCATGATGAACACCTGGCCAATGCAACTACAGATAGATTACTTGTTAAAATTATGTTACAAAAGCTTCATAACGCATTTTCTCCGAGTTCTCCCGCACACCTTCCTTCCACAAAATACTAGTTTTTAAACTATCAAAGTCACTTAATAATAATCACTCTGCACAATTTATCAAAGAACAATTACCATGCAGAGTGTGAAGAAGTGAAACAAGCTATGCAGATTATGCATGTGTGAACAAATATTCCTCTTTCTCAAAATTAATCCAAAGTCACATGTCATGTGTGAACTATTTAGATCCTTCAAAATTTGTATAACCTTGACATAGGCATCATCTATTTGATTCAATATCTTTTCACACTCAGAAATAATGTTCTCCAATCTTCTGATTCTCCAAGACCATGCAATCTTGATTTGCTTTATCTGATTACCATTCGTCAATTCCTACCTTTTTTTCTCTAGATAAACAAGAAAATCAAGCCTTTGTATAGAAGCATGTAAGTCATTATTTATGAAATACTTGTCTCCCTTGAGATCACGTTCAATGCACTCGAAAAATGACTTAGTTATTTGCACTAAATACTGCAAATTGAAAGTTATTTTCCATGCATGTTCAATAATTTGAAATCTTTTACTGATAATATATGTTTTTACCACATTAAGGATAAATGTTTTAATTGTGCACAGTGTAGAGGAGCAATCAACGTTTTCATTGTGCAGAATGCAGTAGTGGAATCGAAACTTTTATTGTAAGAAAAAAAAATTCTACCTTCCCCGATCTTCGCATATAGCTCTTCTCCGCACCTCCATGCTTCGTACATGTGACCACCCAACAATGTCTCTTAGAATTATAGCAGAATATCAATAATTGTTGATAAATTGTACGAAATGAAAAGGTGTGGATTCATACATTGTACTCAACATAGTTAATAGTTATGCATTAAAAGGAGACTTTAACAGGTTTATTATGTTCAAATATTTTGTTATTTTGATACATTTTATATGATGGATAACAATTTCAGGTAACGTATATGGATGTGTGGTAATGTAATGTGTTGTTTTTTATTTCCATTGTGTGTGATCTAACTAGTATTGCATAATAAGTATTTTCAAACCTATAGTATTAAAAACCGCACATGGAATCGTCGAATCATCTCTATATCAAATAAAACATCTACAAATTAAAGTTTATGTTCCATGTTTCATGTGTTAAATGCACCTTCTACATAGTGAAGAGAATAAAGTTTGATTTGATATAGTTCATGCTCTTTAAGAAATTTCACCGCACACCCTTTCTCCCACACATTGTTTCTGACCTTCCTCTGCATATCACAAAATTAGTCTCTATTGTCTAGAGATACCAAACATTACAAAACTTGCTTCAAATTTGTATTATATCCTTGGCCCATTCTTTGCAATCCCTTATCTCTGCACACACTCATAGCTCCATGCACATGTTCTCCTGTACAATGAAACCTGTAAAAAGTTTAATATGGAAAAAAAGTGTAAAATGAAATAAGAGAACTTATTGATGAAACACCCCACCCCACCCCCTCGCTTATGTAAAGGACTTGCATGTGCTCTTTAAAAAATTCCACCGCACACAATTTCTCTGCCCACCCTGTCTCTTGCTTGTCATTTCTCCTTCCTTCGCATATCACAAAATTAGTCTTTATTATCCAGACATACAAAACATTGTGAAACTTGCTTCATAGTTGTGTTATATCTATGTCTCCTTTTCACTCCATTATCTCCACACATACCCCTTCACATGCACATTCTTCGCTCTCCACACACTCATGACTCCATGCATATCTTGTCCGCATAGTGAAACCTAAAAAAGTTTAAGTTGAAAAAAGAGTTTTAAAATGAAATAAGAGAAAAATGCACTAGCAATACATGTCATAATATCAATGTCAGAGCACTTAATGATGAAACACCAAACCCCCCCCCCCCCCCCCCCACTTACGCAAAGGACCTATTAAGAGCATTGTGTAAATTTCAGCGTCAAAGAACTCACCAATGGAATGGCCACTAAGAAAATTAGCATTTTTTTGTTTTAAAATGATTTTTTAGGAACTCACAAAGATGGAAAATAAATTTCCTTCCACTAGAGGAATTATGTCTCGTCTTAACTCACTCAAATAATAAAAAATTAGAAATAAGTTTTCCAAAAATTAGGCAAATATTTTTGAATTTGTGGAAAAAAAATCAACATTTTCTCGAAACTTTGATTAAAAGTGAAAAAACACAGCAAAAGAATGCGTCAACACACTTTGACCACTACAAAAATACATATATTATTTTATATGAACTCATCTTATCTAGGAAGTTTCTTTTAAGAGTGAGAGGACCACTTTTTATGTTATTATATCAATGTAATTGGCATCTATTTCTCATTTTAAATAATTTGATTTATATGTAATCTGTATATTATTTTTATACATTATTTGATATTAAAGTGTATTGATGATAATACAAAGTCCTATAAAAGATTGAATAACATTTTATTCAATAATAAAATATTGTTATTAAAATTATATAATATTAAATTAATAAAAAAATGATTTAGTTTATAATAAAATATTATTATCAAAATTATGTGAAAGTTATGAAAATTGTATAATACTAAATTAATTAAAAACTAATAAATAATTTATTTAATAATAAATTATTATTATAAAAAAGTTTTTGGTACATAGAATAGATGGTGATGGGTGTACTATGAAGTTACTTTGTGATGTGAAGGATATTGGTTCAAAATTTTGTAGGCAAAAATCTATTCTTGTTAAGGGTTGGTGTGGCCCACACTAAATGCGATCCTTAGTAATTTTGAGAGCTTAAATACTCTTGAATCAATTTCTCAAACCAAAAGTTAAATCTATAGTATCTCTAGAAAACACAAACAATTTAGCAAACAAAAATACTATCATGAAATTACCCTCAATCTAATTCACTTTCAAAGTTAAAAACCAAAAATCATAATGATGTTTTGAAATATATGGATTCCACAACACTATTAGTATTTCATTTAGTAAAAATAATGTCATTAAAGCTAACCAAAACTAATATACAAAATACAAAATAAAAATTAATATAAAAAATAAAGTACATTAAAATTAATAAGCTTCAATATACATTAAAATTAAAATTATATTAAATTTATAAGAAGTGTTAAGTTAGGAGTAGCAATATTATGTACCAGCCTAGATCCATCTTAACTACAGATCTATCAAGCGCCAAGAGAGATCAAATCTCTCAAGGTGAAAACCTATTTTTTGAGTGAAAAACTTGACAAAATGTTTGAACCTCAAGAGATTTGATCCCTCTCAGCCCTTGATAGATCTGTAGTTAAGATGGATCTAGGTTGGTTTCAGTTGTGTGCAACCAAGGAAAATCTATCGATAATATGAGGAACATATGATTAATTTTATCAATAATATGTAAATACATCTAATATTAATATAACCATTTTAAATATGCTAAATATGTTTGATATTTATCGATTCATTTTAATTTTAAATTTTCTTAGTTACCTCACTTTGTTGAGATGATAAATATTGTAAAATGACTTTAATGATGAAATACAATTTTTGAATGTAGAGTGACAATGTAATAATATTGAATGATAGAAAATGTGAATAATAAGAACGTAGGCAATTACAAATAGCCTTCATTGTGATCAATCTCAAACTATTTTCTTCTACTATTCTTATTGCCACCCTTGTTAGTTTTTTCATCTTTCCATATTGACAATATAAATCATAAATCATAAACTATTTAAATATTTAGCTCAAAGTGTTGTAGTAAACATCATACCTTGTCTCTCTTACTCTCCAATATTATTATGTTTAATTAGTATAACACAAAAATCGTTCTACATTGTCAATAATTTTTTGTGCTTACACTGAAATCAATGCACACTATTAATCCAATGACTTTAAAACTAATGTACTCTCATACATCCAATTACATCAAATCATAAATCAACATATACACTGAAATCAATGCATCTAATGCAAGAAATCAAATAAGATTATAAAACAACATCTACATAGATCAATGCATCTAATGAAAGTAATCAAATAGGATTAAAAATCAACATCTACACTCAAATCAATGCATCTAGTGCAAGTAAGAAAATAGGATTAGAAACCAACATATACACTAAAATCAATGCATCTAGTGCAAGAAATAAAATATGATTATAAATCACCATCTACACTAAAATGAATGCATTTAGTAAAGGCAATCAAATAGGATTAGAAATCATTTATATTGAAATAAATGCATATAGTGTAAGAAATCAAATATAATTATAAATCAACATCTACATTTAAACTAATGCATCTAGTGCAAGCAATCAAATAGGATTAGAAATCACCATCTACACTGAAATCAATGCATTTAGTGCAACAAATAAAATACGAATAGAAATAATCTACATTGAAATCAATGCATCTAGTGCAAGTAATCAAATATCATTAGAAATCAAAATCTACACTAAAATAAATGCATCTAGTGCAAGCAATCGAATAGGATTAGAAATCACTATCTACACTGAAATCAATGCATCTACTGTAAGAAATATTCTTCCCTCTCCCCCCCTCCATATATATCTATATGTCCCTCCATCTCTCCTTCTTTGTCTCTTTATCTCACCCCCACAAACACAAACACTCTCTCACTCCATATTTATCAATCTTTTTGTCCCTCCCTCCCTGTCTCCATCTATCTCTTCTTTCTCTTCACCTTCCATCTATATCTCTATCTCCCTTTGTCTCTCTATATCAACCCCAAAACATACACTCTCTTTCTCCAATCTATCTATCTATCACTCCCTCCTCTCCCTCCCTCTCTCCCTCTTCCCCTTCCCTCCCTCTCCCCCGATTCTATCTCTCTTCCTTCCTGCTATCCTCTCTCTCTCTCCCTCCATCTTCCTTATCACTCTCTCCCTCTCTCTCTCTCTCCCTATTTATTTCGTCTTACCTCCCTCTCTCTCTCTCTCTCTCTCTCTAACTTTGTCACTATATGCCTCTCTCTCTCTCTTTCTCTCCATCTCTTCTTCTTTGTCTCTTTATATCACCCCCAAACATACACACAAGTCTATCCATATCTCCCTTGTCACTCCATCTCTCTCTCCACTTGTTACTCTCTATGTCTTTCTTCTTCCCTCCCTCTCTCCCCATCTAGCTCCATCTCCCCATTCATCTCTCTCTCCCTCTCCAACTCCATGTCTCTCCCCATACAACTCCATCTATCCCTCCCTCTCTCCCCCTCCAACTCTGTCTCTCTATCCCTCCCTCTCTCCTCCTCTATCTCAAGTCCCCTCTCTTTTCCTTCCTGTCTATCCCTTTCTTTCCTACCTCCCTCTCTCTTCCCCCATCACTCTCTCTCTCTCTCTCTCTCTCTCTCTCTCTCTCTCCTTCCCATACAATCCTCTACATTCCCCCATCACTCTCTTCCTCTCTCTCATCCTTCCTCTCTCTCCCTTTATCGCCTCCCTCCCTCTCTCTCTCTCTCTCTATCTCTCTCTCTCTCTCTCTCTCCTCAAATCCTCTCTCTTCCCCCATCACTCTATCTCTCTCTCCAACTATGTTACTATATCACTCCCTTTCTTCTTCTCTCTCCTTCTCTCCCCCCTTGTCGCCATCACTCTATCTATGTCTCTTTATCTCACCCATAAACATGCACACTCTCTCTTCAACTCTCCCGTGTCACTCCCTCTCTCTTCACTTCTCATAATCTATGTATTTATTCTTCTCTCCCCCTCCAACTATGTTTCTCTATCCCTCCCTCTCTCCTCCTCTCATCCTTCCTCGTTGTCCATTTCTCTCTTCTCTCTCTCTCTCTCTCTACCCTCCAATCCTTTCTCCTTCTCCCTCTATCTCTCCTTCTCTCTCTCCCAACTCCATATTTATGTCTCCCCCTCTCTCTTTTACCCTTCTCTACCTCTCTCTATCCTCTCCCCCTCTCTCCCTTCATTCCTCCTCTCCCCTCATCTCTCCCTTGTCAATCCCTCTATTTCTCTACCTCTATCATATTATCATATGTCTTTGTTATTCCTTCCCACAGATATATATATATATATATATATATATATATATATATATATATATATATATATATATTATTTAGTAATAATAATAACAATAATATTAATATTTTAATGTTAATGTTAGGGTTAATAATGTTTTTTTGCATGGTATTATTATTAATTTGGTCCATGGTATTTGGTCCATAGGCATCAAATATAATTAGATGTTGATTTCTACTCCTATTTGATATATTTTTATTTATTTACTCTACCCTTTTATACCTCTTTTATAAATATGGTATTTGGCCCATGGTATTCAGCCCATGGTATTAATAATAATGTGTCCCATGGTATTTGGTCCATAAGCTTCACCTAAATAAAATTTCTTTTTGAGTTTTTGTAAATATAAAGAAGTTTATGGAGTAAATATAAAAATAGGTTTTATTTATTTACCATACCTCTGGTTTATTTATATTTTTATTTATTTACCATAAGTATAAATAGAGGTTTTATTTATTTACCATACCTTTGGTTTATTTATATTTTTATTTATTTATCATATCTCTTTTGTGAGTGTCCGTAAAACTTTTCATATGGTTATTTATTTTTAATTGTTTATTTATATGGTTATGTAAGTTATTTTTAAAGCCAACATTATTTCCATTTTATTTAGAAAAAATAGTTTTTTATTTTAGCTTCCGACATACTTACACATTTAAAAATAGTTTTTAAAATAGTTTTTTATCATTATATTCCAATAATGATAAATTTTATATTTTATTTGATTAAATTGAAAACTAATTTAGCATAGCTTTATTCCTCTGGATTAATAAGTGTTATTATATAATAAATATTATAGTACTCATTGCAAAATATATATATATATATATATATATATATATATATATATATTATTCACTATTTTTAAGAATAGTGAATATATGTTATGGATAAGATTTGATTATTTTAAAAGAACAAGGATAAAAACTATTCTCTCATGGTTTAGTTAATTCAAAATATCTTAACTTATACTAATTTTGAATAATGTGATTAATTCGAAAGACATTTATCTACTTTATAAATTACAAAATATTAGATTTAACAATGTTATTATTGTGAATTAAATTTAACAAAAAAATATAAGTATTTATGTGGAGTCTTAAATAATTGTCAAATTCAGCTGAATCTGATTAAAAAATTCAAATATTTGTTATTTCTTTTAATTTGGTGAAATTTACATTAAAAAAAAATCGTTTTACAATGCAGAGATGATATATGCAAGCTGACAGGCGGCTATATGGCTCAATGTTAATTGCATTCTGGTTGCCACTCCCTTTCAACTATCAATTGGATTGAGGACCACAACACTTTAAAGATCCCCTCACTTCTCAACTGGATGCAGCAGATTACAGGCCTTAAACCTTTCTTCTCGAAGATATCCTTCCAACATGTCTTCCAGGAACAAAATTCAGAAGAAGATGCACTTTTCAACCGTGCTCTATTCCTACTGCCTGAGAAGATACATTAAGAACAGTTTTATGAGGGAACTCAAATTTTAAATTTACTCTCTCTTTCAAATTTTGTTAAATTTTATTAATCTCTTCGTGCTCCCGTCAATTTACTATTGTTTTGGTGGTCCAGTGTTTCATGCTTCTTTTTTCCATATGTGACTACAAGGTGGCATTTATATCATTACAAAATTTAAGATGTGTCGGAGCGTGGACATTGGAGCTACATTGATGCCACAGTTGATAATAGAAAATCGTTTCAAAACAAAGAAACGGAGCACAAGCACTTTGTGAAGCTGCGTGGAGCCCGATAATTTAAGTGTGAAGTCTATTGCAGCAAAGCAGAAGATCGCAACATCTAATTGATGAATTAAAATCCATTTTATAGCGAGATTAATATTTATATGTTGGGAATCACCTTCCTCATTCGTGTGAATTAATATGCAATTGACCCTTGTTGAAGACTGCAATATAATTTTGGTGGTAATTGTTCAGGTAGCATATCATGCTCTAGTCCTATAAAGAGTCTAGCATTCACATTGCGGTCGTTGATGTTATGCAAATTGGTGAAAGAAATGTAGACAATGACAAAGATGCAGATGTTAAATGATGGAGAAAGAAGTCGTAGAATGCATTTTTCGCCTCGATATTTTAACCAGTCAAATCATTTTCCTAGGCAGAGGAAAATGTTTATGTCAGCATTTGGAAGGTGCAATTAGATGGTCAATCATTGCCCAAACCAAAACGAGATCTGTAGGTTCAGTGGATGACCCAGAAACAAGCGAGGCTTGAACCGTAGCGAAAATATTTGGCAATTTGACACAGCAAGTTCGTCCATGTCATTGAACATTAGCGAAAACATTCGGCAGTTTGACACAGCAATTCCTTCCATGTCATTGAATTTGCATCTTTAAGTATTACCTTCAAACAATGACAGTGATTACATTTTGTTTGCACATTTTAGGTTCTAATTTTGAATGAAAAAAAAAAAAGGAAAAAGAAAGGGAAAGTAAGGAAAAAAAACTATTACACATTTTTTTTGTTATTGGTGTTATTGTTAGACATCTTATCTTCTGGTTGTGATTTGGGTTATGGTGTGTTAGGGTGATTAGTGATTGAAGTTCAAGAAACCTCGAAACTGAATCCAACGGTTTCATGATTGTATGTATATATGTACATTTTCATCATTATTTGAATTGAGGTGAATTCATTTTCCACCAATTTGTGTATAATAGTGTTATCAGAGTGTTAAGCGTTGGTTAATCATATCAGGACAGAGGTTTATCTGCTCTTATGAATAACTTAAATCACTAGTTTTGTGACTTCCCGGTTGTATGGACTTCTTCGAGAGTGCTTCTTTATGGAAATATGACGATGGTGGAATGGAAATATGGTGGAATGGAGCGCTAGTGAAATTGTCAGAACAACGTATCTTCACATCACACTTTAGGTTTGAAAATCAATTTGCGTATTCAATTCTACAAATACTGCTCAAACCGCATACGTAATTAGAATTTATTGCAGAGACATAACAGTAGAAACCATTTACAGTTGTTTTCCTCATAGATAGTGATGAGGAAACATAGTCATTTGCCACATTCTAGTATTAAGGGTGTAATTCTTACTTTATACTGAACCCCGTTATGCCCATTCAAATTCTGTTGATGCTACAATCATTAGTTTATACTGAACCATGTTATTCCCATTCAAATTCAATTGATGCTACAATCATTATTTCCAAAGGTTCTACATCAACATGGAGTAGATAATAATTCGACTTATTTTCACCACGTCCTCGGAGGATAAAACAATGATTAATGTGTTGACTATGCACGCACAAAATGGTTGAGGATACCCCAAATGAAAATTCACAGAGTTTACATAAAATTCCATGTTGTTTCGTTGCTCGTAAATAATACCCTTTATCTACAATACTTTAATTGTATCCACCCATTCATTTCACACAAAGTCTGTCTCTACTAATTGTCTACACATCCATATTGTTGATTATAATTTTTTTTTCAACATGAAAAATACTCTGGTTTATATATTGTACCACGACAAGAAATTTTTTTGGCCACAAGATTTACATTTCATTCAATTTGTTGAAGAAATTACAATTTCCCATCATTGAGACTTTTACAAAAAAGTATATACTTCCCGTCAGAAAATTGTTTGCATTGATTTCATTCCATCCGCTTGGATACATGATAGCGTTTTTCAAAAAAATACAATTTTGAGAACCAAAGTCTTAAAAAACAAAAATGGGAGCTCATGTCAGCTGTAATCCCCTCACACATATAGGTTGAAATACCATCAGTTCCACTACAAAAACAGTGAGGCTTCTCCAATCCTCATATGAAATTGACTTTTCCAACCGCTCCAGGTCCATCTGAGTTGAAAAGTTGATAATGCATTTCTCCAAAGCTTCCTTCTAGTCCTTTCTTGGATAGGCGATCAGCAACATTGTTTTCTCCCTGTAGACATGACAAAAAGAAATGGAAGAAAAAGTCCTCTTTAAAGCATGAATTCTTTCCAGCCAATGAGATAAAATACCCGGATTTAATGTGGCTTTCTGGTTCATGTGGTCGATAAGGATTTTGGAATCCCCAATTACCCATATCTTATCCAAATATAGCTGACTAGCAAACCATAAAAGGCCCCAAAGAGCCAAGCATTCAGCCTTCATATTCGTTCCAGTCCCTCCATTCTAGTAGATTTTATAATGACAAGAGGATGAGATCATAAGCCAGGCCTCGCATCCACAAATGGAATGTTGTGAGGCCCCATCAAAATAACCAGCTAGGTAATGAAGCTCATGTGGCCGTAATCTTTTGGATAAATCACTGGGAGGCTTCTGACAGATTTTTTGATTTTCCCATGAACTGTAAATCTAAAAAGAAATCTTTAAAGGAGAGCATGGCAGTCCCTTGAATAATTTTATGTTTCTATTACACCAGATGTACCAATGGAACAGGATAGGAATGACCCTGAAGTTCTTACCTCTTTGTAGCCACCATCTGATGTTATCGAGAAGCCTTGATATAAATAAGCAATAGCACCCCTCAGATTGTTAAGGAAATTTTAGTTTCTTAATTGAAGCAACATCGTTTACAATACGCTCAATTTCAGAGTTTCTAATTTTCGGACAGTTTAAACATTTTCCTCCAAAAAAAATTTGTATCCTTTCTTCGTTGATAAATTTGGTGGTGACCCTCCCTTGTAAGTGTGCAAAGGAAATTTTGTTGAGGCATGGTGTTCAAATTATATGGCACATTACAGTTGGAGGGACCTTTTTTGGATTAAATGAAGTTTTCCAACAAAGAATATCTAAATCGAGGATGATTTTGTTTGCAGTGATTGTAGTGACTAGCGATTTTGTTTGGAGTAATTTGTGGAGAGCAGTTGGTTCAGTTGGTATGTTAAATCTTGGGTGGTAGGGCATCATCTCATTGCATTGGTTAGTGGAATATTTCTAAGTGAGTGGTTCAACAAGAAGTGAACCGAGGTGAAGTCACTGAGTAGGGGAGACAGTGAAAATTGATAATACATCACATGAAACAACATATGCATTTTATTTTATAGGTAAGTTCCTATATGTTATCTATTTGGAATGGCCTACTTAATGTAGGATACTATTGGAAGAAATGATTAAGAAGTAGCCTCCAAACGCTCTCTATAAAATGTCGACGGTTGGGCTTCTTGTTTTGATATGGGTTGTTATTTGTCTTCCGCAAATAAAGAGGCGGGTTATATGTGTGCTCAATACAATTCACAGATTAACGTGTTGATTCACCACTATAGCAAAAATTTTGGTTCTGGTGGCGTAGAAATATCAATTTATTTTTTATCCAGGTGGATATTGGTGGCCACCCACCTATCTCACCTAGATCTCCAGTTGGTTTCATTAATTTTCTTGTTTATAGCAACATTTACTATTTTTAGCAGTTTTTTGGGTAAATTCTGGAGCGTTTTTTACCCTCTAAACAACATTTATTTGAGGTCTACAGCAACGCAGAGCCATAGGCTATGGGCTTGCCATAAATCTTGTAGCACTCAAAGAGATATTTCCAACGAGGTATCATACACCCTAAATGGAGATAATATGACCAAGTTATGACCCTAGGAAGTTGAATTCCTAACTAACCCCAACAGGGCCTACAAACTCTTGGCATTTAATCTCATGGGGTTAGGATTTTGGTTGTTTAGGGTTTTCCCTTGTTGGTCAATAATAAAAAGGCCCTTGAGCCTCACTGTAACACAGTTCGGAGGCATCTAGCCTCCACATCTCTTCTCAGAGATAAGCTACCATCACCCTTGCTAGTTTATTTTCATTTTGTATGTAAGCATATTTTAGTTCTTTGATATTAATGAAATGAAGTGTTATTTTTGTTTCATATTTGTATTTATGGTTATATATGTATTATGTTTTATTCTTATTTAATTTCAGATCAACAGTATCAGATTGGTTTTCTCTTTCTCTATTTTTATTTGCATGTCCCCAACGAGTTCAGGGTATAAGGAGTTAGTGCTCGAACTGGTTGAACCTTTGCAAGACCATCCTCGCAAACCCCGATGTCCTCCATGGCGAAGAAAATAATATGAGAGAATAGGAAATCATTTCAAAACATTTCTCGAAGAATCCCTCGAGCAACAGAGGAACGTGATGATGGATAACTTTGCTCAGATCCTTTGGCAGCTACCCACAAGCGACGCATCTTCTTCAAGCAGCTACTTTGGAAGCACCACTCCCTTTAAGGTACAAGTTAACTTTGACATCCCCAAATTTGAAGTTCAGATAGATTCAGATGTCATAGATAAATCGTTAAATTTGCTAGAAGGATATTTTTTGGTTCATGCTTTTTCCAACCGAGAAAATATTACTTTTTCACTCCTTAAATCTTCTCCCCATGTGAATGAATGGTGGGAAACCTACTGTGAGAAGAGGGACTAGAGTGCACCCTCACTATTTTTATTCACACCGACTTGGAATTATTTCTGGGACGCTGTCAAGGAGCAATATTACCTTATCGGGAGCTATGAGGATAAATACATAAAGTGGACCACACTGTGATAGGGAAGGGACCAAGATGTGCTAGAGTTCACAAATATTTTTCATACCCTTTGCACGAATTTGGGTATCAAGGATTTCGAGCGACATTTTGTACTCAAATATCGCAACTTCCTACATAAGTACATCCAAGACGAGATGGAGATCTTGGAAATCTCCTTGCTCTGCACTGCCTATCGATACACTGTCAAGATCGAGCGTAAATTTAAACAAAAGAAGAAAGACTTTGGATATGTGAATCTGAAGCAATGGAAAGGTTCCCCAAACTGGAGAACAAAGGATAGAGCCAATGCAGGGCAACACAGGACAACTCGTTGAAGCCGAGAGAAAATAAGAACACCACGAAGACAAATAAGGACACATGAAAATGGTGTGAGTTCCATAAGAGCCCCACTCACAGCACAAGTGAGCGTCGGGCCAAGCAGTAACCAGTGGTCAAACTGAAGGCTTATGAATCAGATGCATGTTCTGACCTTGAGTTAGAACCTCACAAGGGGAATGACAAGGGGAAGCATATTATTGACGCAAAGCCCAGTGCCATTGTTGCCACCACCAAGATCCAGAAGAATGAGCCTGAAGATCCATAGGATGGGGTGTGCCTCTTCCACTCACATATGTGGGTGAAGGGTTATCCATTACAGTTCATTGTTGATAGTGGGAGAAGAAATAACCTCATTTCAGCAGAGGTTTTGAAGCGGCTACGCCTACCTACCACGGCACACCTGCAGTTGTACACCATTAGTTGGCTTCACCAAGGACGAGATCTTCATGTCAGCCAGCACTGTTTCCTTCCCTACAGCTTCAAGCCCTTCACGGATGAGGTAATATGTGATGTTTCTCCTATTGAAGTTTGTGATGTATTATTAGGCCAACCATACTTGTGGAAGTGACAAGTTGTGTATGAGTCTAGGCCTTGCACTCTTATTATTACGTTGGGAAATAATTTGTATATGATACCATAGGTAGCACCGCCTACCACCATCTCTTTGATCACTGTGAATAAATGTAGTAAGATCATTTCCCAGGCCGAGAAATTTGTTTTCCTTATGATTCTCCCTAAGGGAAATAAGAATATTTTGGCCATGGCCGCTAGACAGGGCTCCTTTGCATGACAGCAATAGATGGAAAAGGTTGTGGAAGAGTACAGGGACATCTTCACCTCACCCACAGGGGTACCTCTACACTTTCAGGTCAAAAACTCCATTGATCTAACCCTGGGTGCGCCGCTACCCAATGGATTGATCTATCGACACTATGTTCTGGAGAACGATGATATCAAGAGGCAGATTCATGAGCTATTACAGAAAAGGCACATCATGCCAAGTTCATCACCATATGGGAGATCGATCGTGTTGGTATAGAAGAAGGATGGGACCTGGAAGCTTTGTATTGACTATCAGGCATTAAAAAATATCAATGGCTGGAATAGGTATCCAATCCCATGGATTAATGACCTTTTGGACCAGCTCAAGGGGGCCAAATATTCCAGAAATATTTACTTGAGGTCTGGTTATCACCAGGTACCAATCGAACCATCTGATGTTTGGAAAACTTCCTTCAAATCCAAGGAAGGCCATTTCAAATGGTTGGTCACACCTTTCGGGTTGACGAATGCCCCCACAACCTTCATGAGGTTGATGGATGACATCTTGCGACCCTTCACCAACTCATTCGTGGTGGTGTATTTGGATGACATGCTAATCTTCAGCCAGAATTGAGAAGAGCATCTCCACCATGTTCGACATGTCCTCCAAACCCTAGGACAACACAAGTTGTGTGCCAATTTGGAGAAATGCACTTTTGGTATGACCCAGGTTCAATATATTGGGTACATCATCAATGAGTGGGGTGTGCATGTGGACCCTGCCAAGATAAAAGTCATTTGGGATTGGTCAGCCCCAACCACTCTAACAGAGCTCTGCAACTTTCTAGGACTTTCCAATTTCTACCATAGGTCCATGTTGGGGTTCTCTCATATCACTTGGCCTTTAAGTCTAGTCACCAAGGGAAGAATGAAATCAATTTTTTTTGGTTTGAATCCCAATATAATGTGTGTGTCAAGTTGAAGCATCGCCTCTTCTTTGCACCAGTTCTCACATTACCATACCTGCAACAACCATTTTAGATTAAGACAAATTCCTTTGACTATGTTATTAGTGCAGGTCTTACTCAGCAGGGGCATCTAGTGGTATATCACAGTGAGACACTTTTAGATGTTATCTGAAAGTATCCCACCTATGACAAAGAGATATATTCCATTTTGCAGTTCTGCCGACAATGGAAGCATTACATTCTGGGGAAGGAAATGGTCATCCAAATAGACCACCAACCCCTACAATTCATACTGACACAAGGGAAGTTGCAGAAAGATCGCCATCAAAAATGGTCCACATACCTACAATAGTTCCCTTTTAAAATTAAGTACAAGAAGGTCATTTTTTGAGGTACGCATCAGACCCGTAGCTATATATATATATCTACGAGTCTTCTGCCAATATTGTAGTACTCATATATATCTTTCCAACAAGGTCTCGTATGCACCAAACGGAGATAATATGACCAAGTTGCGACCCCATGAAATTGGCTTCCCAACTAACCCCAACAGAGCCCACAAACTCTTGGTGTTCCATCTCCTGGGGTTATGGTTTTGGTTTTTTATGGCTTTCCCTTGGTTTTCAATAATAAAAATGACTTTAGCCTTATGGTAACACAATTTAGAGGCATGTAGCCGCCACATGTCTTCTCAAAGATAAGTTACCATCACCCAAGCTAGTTTATTTCCATTCTATATGTAAGCATATTTCAGTTCTTTGATATTAATGAAATGAAGTGTTATTTCTGCTGCATCTCTGTATTTATGGCTATATCTATATTTTTTGCACTCATGTTTAATTTTGGATCAATTTCATTAACATTGGTTGTGGCTCCTTTGTTTCTTTGAATTTATCTGCAATTTTGGACTTTATTGATTTTGACCGTGATTTGATTCTTGCTACTAACACTACCATCTCTGATCTTATTCATGATATCGCTACTAATTGTGAGCTTGATTTTAATGAAAACCTAGGTTCTTGTTTATTGATCACACCAGCTATGTTATTTCGAAAACTGAGAGTGATTATACTTTGATTGATCATACTACTTGGAATTCTCAGAAAAACACTTTATAGATTTTATAAAGGAAAAAGCATGGTGGGATGAAATAATAAGGTGTATTTAGATAGAAGAAGTGAATTTTGAATTTTTCCTTCCCCTTAAGCATGTATAAGAAATTGTCCAATTTTCCTCTATTTCAACAACTTCCACACGGTTGATCTGGATCTTGGCACACTCGCTTTAAGGAACACAGAGGTGTTTTAGGTGGCATAACAGTGTGTCTTGGAGGTGAAATTCTGGAACTTTCTTACCTTCCAAGAGCATGTAGTATGTGGTGCCAAATTCTAGATCACTCTTGTAAAGATGCATCCATCCCGAAGTCTTGTCTCCATAAGAGTTGAGCACAATGGTGAGCACCATTACTAGCGATCAGCTAAGGAAGTCTGCAACATTATTGGTTTTTCCCTTTTTGTACTTAATTTTCAAATGGAATTGTTGCAGAGATGTGTACCATTTCTTATGGTGATCGTTTTGCAACTTTCCTTTTGTTTGTATGAACTGCAAGGGTTGGTGGTCTATGTGGATGACTATTTCCTTCCCCATCATGTAATGCTTCCATTCTTGAAAATTCTGCACAATGGAATACATATTCTTGTCATATGTGGGATACTTATGGACTGTATCTGAAAGTGTCTCACTATTATATGCCACCAGATGCCCCTACTGGGTAAGGATTTCACCAATGGCATAGTTGGAGGCATTTGTCTCAATTTCAAATGGTTTTTGCAGGCTTGGAAATGTGAGCAATGGTGGAGATCAGAGGTGATGCTTCAACTCGGAAAATGGCTTATGTTTGGATTTGTACCAAAATAAATTTTATTTCTCTCCTCCCTTCGTGACTTGACTTAAAGGCCAAGTGATATGAGAGAATCCCAACATGAACCTGCGATATAAATTATAAAGACCCAGAAAGCTGTGGAGTTTTGTTAGAGTGGTTGGGACTAGCCAATCCTGAATAAATTGTATCCTGGTTGGGTCCACATGCACACCCCTCTCATAAATGATGTACCCCAGATATTGAGCCTAGGTCATACCAAAAGTGCAATTCTCAAAATTGGCACACAATTTTTGTTGTCGCAGGGCTTGGAGGACCTGTCAAATATGGTTGATGTGCTCTTCCCAACTCTAACTGAAGATCAGGATGCCATCCAATTACACTACCACGAACGAGTTGGTGAAGAGTCTCAAGGTGTTATCCATCATTTGCATGAAGTTTGCAGGGGCGTTCGTCAACCTGAAAGGCATGACCAGCCATTCGAAAAGGCCCTCCTTGGATTTGACGGAAATCTTCCACACGTCACAGAGTTCAATCGGTACCTAGTGATAACCAAAATTAAATTCAATCTTGTTGAAATATTTGGCCACGTTGAGCTGGTCAAGAAGGTCATCAATTTGTGGGATTGGATACCTATTCTGGACAGTGATCTTATTCAAAGTTCGATAAACAATACGAAGCCTCCAATTTCTATCCTTCTTCTATACCAACACGATCGGGCTCCCACAGGGTGTTGAACTTGGCTTGATATGCCCTTTCTACAATAGATCCTAAATCTACCTCTTAATTTCAGCGTTCTCCAAAATAGAGAATCGGTATATCGGTCCATTGGGCAGCAGTGCACCAAGGGTCAGATCGATAGAGCACTTGAACTGATAGTGTAGGGGTACCCCTGTGGGTGAGGTGTAGATGTCCCTTTACTCCTCCACGGCCTTGTCCATATATTGTTAACGTATAGAGGAGCTTTTTTTGGAGACCGCGGAGCTAGCCACAATACTCTTCTTTCCCTGAGGGAGAATCATAAGGAAGAAAATTTTCTTGATTTGGGAAACAATCTTACTACATTTCTTAGCAGAGATCAATGAGATGGCAGTAGGAGGTTCCACCTCCAATGTCATATATAACTTATTACCCAAATTTATAATAACAATGTGAGGCCTAGACTCATACACAACATGATGCTTCCACAAGTATGGTTGGCCTAATAATACATCACAAAATTCAAAAGGAGAAACATCACACAGTATTTCATCTATGAAGGGCTTGATGTTGTAGGTAAGGTGGCGCTGTTGGTTGACGCAGAGATCTCACCTTGGGTGAAGCCACCTGATGGTGTACAGTTATGGGTGTGGTGTAGTCATTATACCCAACTACTTCATAACCTCTACTAAAATGAGGTTCTTTTGGCTCTCATTTTTTAAAATGAACTGTAGCAGAGAACCCTTCACCCACATATGTGAGTGGAAAAGATGCTCCCCCCCTCCCCTCTGGATCTTTGGGCTCAACCTTTTCGATCTTAGTGGTGGCCATGATGGCATTGGGTTATGCATCAATAATCTTATTTCATTTTTCATTACGCTTGTTAAGTTTTAACTGAGATTCGGAACATTCATCTGACTTGGAATACTTTAGCTCGACTACCAGTTACTGCTTGGCTTGACACTCACTTGTGTTGTGAGTGAGGCTCTTATGGAACTCACATAATTTTCATGTGTCATTCTTTGTCTTCGTGGTGTTGTTCTTTTCTTGTGGCTTCGATGGGTTTTTCTGGGTCACCCTACGTTGGGTTTGTCCTTTGTTCTACGGTTGGGGGCGCCTTTCCCTTACTTTAGATTAGCAGATCCAAACTCTAGCTTCTTATGTTTAATTTTTTTCTTAACCTTGGAAACATATCGGTATGTTGCACCAAGCGAGGAGATGTCTAGGAACTCCATTTCCTCTTGAATGTATTTTTGAAAACAACTGCAGTACTTAAGAACCATATGTTTCTCAGAATCTTTGATACCCAACTTTGTGTGCAAGATATGTAAAATATTCATCATATCATACACATCTTGAACCCTTTGTTGTCGCATCATAGTCCATTGTATGTACTTGTCCTCCTATCTCCCCACGAGGTAATATTGTTCCTTGATGGTGTGTTAGAAATAATTCCAAGTGTGTACAGATGAAAACAGTTATGGTTCTCTCTTGTCCTTATGTTCACTGTATGTTTCCCACCAGTCCTGAACATGGGGGGCGGCTTTGGGGAGTTCAAAAGTAATCCTTTCCCTATTGGGAAAATCATGAACCGAAAAATATCTTTCCAACATATTTAACCATTTATCTACAGTGTTTGCATCTATATGGCCTTCAAATATGGGAATGTCAAAGTTGATGTGTACCGTGAAGGGATTGGCCCCTCCTAGAGTGGCTGTTGGATTAAGCTGTGTCATCTGTGAGCATTCACTAAAGGATCTGTTTAAAGTTATCCATCATCATGTTCCTCTGTCACTCGGGGGATTATTCGAGCAATATTTTGAAAGGATCTCCTACTCCCTCATATTTCTTTTCTTCTGCCATGGGAGGTCTTCGAGGTTTGCGAAGCTGGTCTTACAAAGATTTAACTAGTTCGAGCCCTAATTCCTTATACCCCGGCCTCTTTGGGGATATGCAAAAAAGAATAGAGAAAAAGAAGATTTCTTTGATACCATTAATCCGGACTTATGTAGGAATGCAACAAAATATAGACATAAATATAAATATAGATATGCAGCATAAATAAATCTTCACTTCATTAATATCAAAGAACTGAAAATTTCTTACATATAGAATGGAAATAAACTAGCTCGGGCAATAGTAGCTTATCTCTAAGAAGAGATGTGGTGGCTACATGCCTCTGAACTATGTTACAATCAGGGTCAATGGAATTTTTATTATTGAACAATAAATGGAAATCGTAAACAACCAAAACCCTAACCCTAGGAGATGGAAAACCAAACATTTCTGGGCCCGTTGGGGTTAGTTGGGAAACCAACTTCCTGGGGTCGTAACTTGGTCATTTGATATTTTTTTTAGCGTGTAAAATATTGCGTTAAAAAGTTATCTCTAAGTAATACATGATTTTTAGTGGAGAGGACCTGTTGTGGACCTCAAAAAAATGTCGTTTGTGGGGTCAAAACAGCTCCAGAAGTTTAGGACCCAAAAATATGCTCAAAATAGTAAATGCTACTATAATTAAGAAAACCGACTAGAGGTCTAGGTGGAATAGGAAGGTGGCCACCATTATCCACCTGGATCAACCACACAGATCTTGTAGCAGCAAAAGACATATATTTTGTTCCACTCTAATTAGAAATGTATTAATTCATGGGAGGAGGATTGAGCAGAAGAAGAAGTTGAGATTGAAGGGGAGAAATCAAAGAAAGGATTAGAAGAAAGGATGGAAAAAAGAGAAGAAATAAAGGTTGAGCCAAAGCCAAAGGAAGAAATTGAATAGAATGTAGGGCTACAACCATCAAAGGAAGATACATCCACATCAAAGCCATTTGAGGCATAAAAGAATAACAACGGGGCAAGAAGATGGGCAGGTTTCTCAAAGGATGAGCAACAGTTTCAGTAGGGGGGTATGATGGGCCTCCAAATTAGACACAAATTAAGTCCCATCTAACTTTTCTTATGCACATAAAGATTATATTAAATCTCCACTTCTACAATTAATAATTTTTTTTTAGATTTAATATGTTCTTAAGAAGGTTTAGAGATAATTGCATATTTTGTGCCTAATATTTTAATTTTTGCAGAATATTGAGAGACTATTGAGTAAATTTTAAATGAGATAATATAGGGATTTGCTCCCTACTATAGGATGGACAAATATTGGATAAAAAATGAGCTAGATGTCATGAAATTATTAACAAATTTTTGAGCTCCACTGATTGAGAAAATCTAGGAATGTGTTCCCTATCATTAAATGAAGATTCCTCCTGTTGGGAACCAAATCCACTTTTTAAGGGATTTTGGAGGGGAAAGTTGCCTCCATTCAACAATTATTCTTCCCCATCAATTTTTGTAGGTACTAATTCTAATTTTCCTCTAGGGGAATGCATTATTAGTCTTATTATGGAGAAAAAGTGTTTTTTAGCAGCTCTACTTTCATTTCTAGCAGGGATGTACTTGCATTGACTCAAATAATGAAGTTTGGTGTCATTTTTAGATTCTAAAGCTTGGTTTCCTTCATATGACTCTAAGTATCCTTGGGCTTGGCCATCCCAGGTGTTAGGAAGAAAAATATATTCTTGCAAACAAGACAATATCCCCCTAGACTCAATGACTGAATCTAGTAACAAACAAACGAACTAGTAAATCTTTCCCTAGGTATATCTTTATTGAATCATAAATAAGAGTAATGGTGTATAGAATCCATACATTTTAATCAAAATTCCTGTTGAACATCCTTGATATGGTTTGATACAACCTTTCAATGCTCAAAATCAAAACCTCCAAACACACTAACAAATAAAGGATCAACGGCATATGATGTATAAATTATCCAATACAACCTATACTAGTGATCAAGGAGACTAGTACATAATATCATAACCAATGGAAAATGAAAGTAAGCATGCAATATATTAGATCCAATGGAAAATATAGTGAGAAAGAAATAGTCATTTATATTATAGAAAAGGAGAAATGCAACCTAGCCTTGATGTTGACAAATCTCCTTCCAATAGTCTCCAATCCTCCCATAAATAACAAGCTTCCAACCTCAAATTGATAGCATAATTTTACATCAAAAGTCAACCCCTTCCGCTATAGTCTATAATGAATTTATAAGACAAGAGGAGAGGGTTATATATCTTCTTTATACGGATCGGATCCACAGAGATGGGGATTATGGTTCCATAATGAGAGGGAATATATTGATGAACCATGGAATGAGGCCCAAATAGGTAGGGGCTCTAGTCCTTCTTGTTGGTATTATATTCCCAACAAGGCTTCTAGAAATCACTTTTCATTTTTCCCTACGTTAAAAAGTTGTCGCATTTTTTAGTGGAAAACAAAGCAAAAAACTGTGTAGGATACACTCACTACAAAAAAAAAAAAAATTGCGTAGATAGTTGCTAGGAAAAGTATGACAATGCTGAAAATACGTTTTTTAACAATGTAATACAGGATTCTTGTTGTTTTCAAAATGTTTTTGCTTCCAACATTGTAGGGGATTAATTGCAAGAGTTCATCAAGTAGCGAGAGATCTGGATTTGTAGTAATTTGTGTAATTGTGAAAAGA
The DNA here is from genome assembly GCA_034641835.2 of Pinus albicaulis. NCBI lineage: Eukaryota > Viridiplantae > Streptophyta > Pinopsida > Pinales > Pinaceae > Pinus > Pinus albicaulis. The sequence continues at coordinate 164,185,587 of CM076577.1, read as the reverse complement.
TGAAGTGTAACACTAGGAGCCTCAATGCTCTGTTGTACAATTTATTTATCTTCTTTGAATGTTTTCACTTGGATCTTCTATTCTTGTTTTTCCTATTTCTACATTTAGTATTCATGTTTTATTTGTTGTGAGTTATATTGGTTAAACTATTGAAGTGAGTTGTTTTTCAGGTTATTTATGAAGTCCCAAGAATGATGCATCTTTATAATAACCTTGCAAATTCATATCCATTAGGGGAATTTTGGGGTCTAAAATGGGCCTCCTAAGGAAAATGTACAATCAAAATTCACTTTATGAGAACCAATCACATTTTAAGGGATGACATCATCCATAATGGTTGAGGTGGCATTGCTTGAGTTAAAGGCACGCACTTGTCACATTCTCAATAGTGAATAAAAAATCATGGTTAACCATGGTATTGCTCTAAGTAATTTTAAAGTCACAAAGTAAAGTACTCATAATAAATGTCATTTCACACTTTTTGAATAAAATATTATTATTTTCATTTCATATTTTTTGAAAAAAATAATGCATATCCCTACACAATCTTTATGTATTTACACACTTTTCAATAAATATTATATTTGTATATTTTCAAATATTTATTTATAAATCAAATCAATTCATTATGTAATATAAAATTCATACATAAAATAATATATTATATTATATTATTTTGATATAGTATATTAATTACATGTTATTATATAATCTAAATAATATAAATGTTAATTAATGGTCTATTCTATAATTAAGAATTTATGAATTTATTATTTCTATTTTATTTTAGGTTATTTAAGTACAAAGGACAAGTGCATTAGTTGTGCAATGATAATGAATTTTTCTTAAAAATATCATTCTTATTTATAGTGACATCAATACAATTTTTTTCTTAATTTTATTTTTGTACAACTTTTGAATTGAATTTAACCATTGTTACATGGATTTTGGTGCAAAAAGTGAATTGCAAATTCATAAATATTATTTTATTGGTTTTAGCACATGTTAATGATATTCTTTCAAATTGGTTCCACATGTATTGGAGCTTAAAAACACCCAAAGTAATAACAAATTTTACCCCATAACATTTTCACTTGATTATCCTAGGCATTTGGGCACTTAGATCAGCGTACTAGTTCATTGCTCTGAAATTTCTTGTTTCTAGTAATAATTTTTTGCTATTGTTTAGCACATTTTAACAAGGCTCTTTTGAGTTGATTCAATTTGGATTGAGTCCTTAAAAAAATTTACTTAATAAAAAAAAATTCTCCGTAGCATTTTCACTTGATCAGGTTAGGAATTTGATAGGTTAACTAACTCATTAATTCTTGAATTTCTAGTTTTTAGAGTAGTAATTTTCTATTATTTTTTAGCACATGTTAATAGTGGTATTTTTGAGTGATTCCACTTGTATTGGAGTCTTAGGACATCCTACTTAATTAAAAAAAATCCCATCTCATTTTCATTTGATTTTCTTGTAAATTCGGCAAGTTAACTCGAGAAATATCAATCCTGTAGCAAACTTGTAGCAATTTATTTTCGAGATATTCCTTTCCGAGATTAACTCCAAATTCATGGTAGAAGTATATTTATAGCCTATTAAATTTAAAATAATAATTTGGTTGATTAGAGGCTTGGTTAGGTTTCCATTTAGCTCTTACATTGCTTGCTTCTTGAATGTTGACTTTTGCAATCAGTCTAGATTTACTTTTCAACAAAAGTAGAATAGATTTTCTTATTGCTATTTACCTTTTTGCAACTTAAAATTGGCATCTTACCTATATTTTTTCTCATTTTAAGTTCTTTCAATTCCTTCTTTCACTGGCATCAAAGGGAGTAATACCAGGAAGAGGAAGGTGTATGTTGCACATATAGTGTTGGCCCCTCTTAAATCTGTATGAACCTCAAGTTGATAATTTAAGTTGATATCCTTGGGAGTTGCAGCATTCTTGTTGCAATACTGAGGCTCATCGGTCTAATTCCAATATGTTTTTGTAAAATAAAATTAGACATTGGAATAATTTTATAACAATAAATGTTTTTCCAACACCCACACCACCTATTACGAGTGCATATAATGGCCGATATGGATTATCTTTTCTTTGGCGCTATTTCTTTCACTATTTTTTCTTGTTTTGGATTGATAATTATCATGATTCTATAGAATTAAATTTATTATAGTATATGTAGTTGTTTTACAAGTTGGTAAGGTCTCTCAACTATTGATTTTTCTTTTCTAGCCTTTTGCAAATATCAAAAATTTGATTTGATACCACATTCTTGATAATTTTTTTCGTTGTCTATTTCTTTGTATGTAGGTACATCTCTTTTAAAAAAAATTCTCTCTTTATTTTCAATCTCAGTTTTTATGCTATCAATATCAGTACATGTTATCATTGTTTCATTTGTGAACTTTCATTCATTACATTTTATGATTTCTTTAAACAATAAATATGCATTTTCCCAAGTCGAATATTGTTCCTCAAAATAGTTCTCGTCAACATGATATGGAACATACAACATCAATCGATCTATGTAGTAGTTATCAAGAACAATATGTTTATTATACTTTACATATCTTATAATGTATGGTATCCTAGTTCCTCGTATCTTCTTGCCTTGTAGTGTATAGAATGATGCAAATTCCACTAAGAATACATGTTCAATTTTTTTTTTTCATTGCACATAGCGGTCGATAATTGATAAAAATTCTATGTTTTCTAAATCATTTAGTTCACACTCCAACTCTTTTGTTTTTTTTAGTAAAAAAATCGGATCATCTATTGTTGAAGTATTAATTAATATACATTTTCTTTGACTAGTATTCAATGGCAATGACAACATTATATATGCATCTTGTTGCGCAGACACTTGCTATAAGTTCAATAAATATTTTCCAAATATTGAAATTCTTTTTATGATATCACCATTGGTTTTTTGACATTAACTTCATACACGTTTATTCTTCGATGACATTATTTTATCTAGCTTTTTCATATATGAAATACAATAATAGTTGTAGAATATGATTCAAGTACAAATTTGGAATCAACATTTTCACTCTAGATTAATGGAATATATAGAGAAAATTTATTAGTCCATATGTCTATTGGCTCTCTTTTCAATAAAATTGTTCTTCATTTTAGAGTACAATGAATTGCATGGATATAATCAAATTCTCTTACACCTAATTTTTAAATAAAACTATGAAATGCATATGTCTCATCATGTTCCATATTCCTTAGTGCACCAAATATTATTTTTGCATTCACTTTTGCTTTTTCATTGTTGAATTCCATAGGCTGAATTATTTGCATCTTTTGCATTGGTGGAATTGATAAATTTAACCTACAATGCAACTGTTTTCCTTTCCTACAAGTGTTTGTATGACGATGACATCAAATAGTTTTCAAATTTGTAGGTAGTTTACTTTAATCACAGCACAAGTACTTGTCAACGAAACTTTCAATTTTAATGTTCATATGTGTGATCACGGGCTTAGTTTTATGCTCAAAAATAAAATTTCTCAGATTGGCTCAAAATCTAAATGACCGCGTAGTGCTCACCGTTCTAAATCTGGCGCATTTTGTTTCACGAAAAATGGTCTCTATATGCTCCCAGAAACAAGTTCTGTCCACTTTGCTAAACAGGCAAATTTATAAATAAAAAAATGACAGTCAAATGCCCAATCAGCAGTCCATACTGCTGATGTGGCATGTTGACTGTGCTGGCTCATTTGTTTGGCATTTTCTCTGATGAATGGTAAGTTGCCAAGTGGAAACATGGCACTGGTCCAAAATCTAGGTGATGTGACAAAGTTTCATTGGTTAATGTTTTAGCCAACCAGGTGAGGACACGTGGTACAGCCTCAGGCCGCAATATGCCCCCCCCCCCAAGGTTGAAATATGGTGTAAAGTTATTGGTCTATGTCTGGGTGGAGGAGCTAGGGTTCGACCACATGACCTCCCACCACACATGTGTATCCATTACTGGCTCGCCTACATAATGGATCTTAATAGTCAAAGGATCCCATACATACTTATATTAAATTTTGTATTACGGCGGGGAAGGCGGGGGCCAACCGCGAAGGGCCAGCCCTTGGTCCATAGAACCAATGTATATAACCAACGGTGGAGCTCCAAACAAATGTAGAGGATTAAATACCATAACCACGGGTTAATTACTCTTAAACATGTTTAATTAGTGCATAGTCCAATCTTAATTTTGGATTAAATTAAGTGTGTGTTTAGTGATTAAGTGTGCTTAATTATCGTTAATACTCTCACTTAACTTAATTTTTGATTAACTTGGTGTTGGCATGTGTTGTCCTTGATGGCAACCTACTTGATGAAATAAGATTGTTGGCAATATGATGCAATGTGTTGTCTTTGATGGCAACCTACTAGATGAAGTTGTCCTTAATAGAAACTGACTTGATGAGTTTTCTTTGGATGGCAACCTACTTGATGAAGTTTTTCTTGATAGAAACCTGCTTGATGAGTTGCCTATGATAAGCAACCTATGTGCTAAAGATGTAAGAATGATGTATCTACAGATCAGTTCAGATATGACAGAGAAAACAATTCTAGTAAGTGACAGAAAAATGATAAATATAATATGTCACAATGTATACGCTACTTTTGTGAAGGCAACCTGCGTATATACTCTACTTTTGTGAAGGGAACCCGTGTATACATTCAGGGTTAGCATATACGCATTTTTTATGAGTCGAAGTTGCGTATACACGCGGATACGCACGCTCAAAATCGCATATGCCTTTTGCGCTCTAAAAATTATGATACCTGTTAGGGTCGGTCTTTACATCCCTCCATCAGAGATCATTTCTGTTTTTGCATTTCATTTTCAGGTGTCTCATTCCGCTCATTCATCTGCATTCCGTTAGGGGCATGCCATTATCTGACGGAAGGGTCTCTTCACGAGTTTCCCTCATGTTTGTACCTGCTGGGTTGGTCAAAATTTATCAAAATTCATTAAAGTTTATTTCAGTCATTTACAGTCATAGATGGTCTTGTGGTCAAAAAGAGTCTTTCAGTCATTAGGTCTAGGCTTTGGTATCATAATGTCAAATAATGCCCGCAGGCCATGAGGATGTATTCAATGAGTTTGCATTCCAAAATTTTCATCATCAATAATGCTCAAGGATATTTCTTCTTCAAAACTCTGTTTTGAGGAAGAAATCGTCAAATTAATTGTTTGTGATAAATATGTATTTTTAAAGTTCTCCGCCATGAAGTACTTCAAATGTAGCCTCTGGTTCTCCTTTTTCGAAGTCCAATGCCACCATCCTTGCAAAAAATCAACCAAGAAAACATCATTTCAAGCCAGAAAATCAAAAGGGAAATTTGAAAAACAGAGTTGTATTAAATGTGAAAAAGTGTCGATGCCAAACATTACAAAATGGGTTTGTGAGAAACAAAAATTGAATCCACCACTATAATACATTTTCATTTGTTTTGAAACATTCATTTGCATCCAAGAAGATCGATTGAAGTCGATTTGAGTGGTGAAAGGGCGAATTGTCATTTCGAAAACCAAGACTGTGTTTACGAGTCTGCGCGGCGTATTGGGTAGGAGCACGGCGCACACAGGCTGCGCGACGCATTGGGCGGTTTGCCAGAGTGCATTTTTCCTCTAGCGCGGCGCACTGGGTTTTTGCGCGACGCACAGAGCCTCCAAGCCCAAATTTCATCACTGCTTCTCAAATCTTCAAAACGATTCAACTCTTTTGATCCAAGTAAGTGTTGTGCGCCCTTGCCATCTGATTTTAACTCATGTTGGGTGCTATTTGGAAGGAGGAATTCAAGAGTTTAATTGATAAAAAGATAACCCTATATTCATATCAAAATCTGCTCCTACGGTTTGAAATTGGGTGTCAAAACTTTTCTTTAATGCCAAAACACTCTCATTTCATTTTCACTTGTGTTGCCCACCACTGTCACACCACTGTCACATTATTGTCAATATCCTACCCCTATTCCCTTATATCCTAAGCTACTCATATTATTCCATTCCCATTTCACTATCCCAAATCCTCTTATTCCCTATACTAATCTCTTTCCCCACATCACTTATAAATCCCCAAATCCCGAAGTCCCCGAAACAGTGACTTTCCTCACATCCTTAAATTGACTTGACAATCTCTAGTCTACTTTTCCCATTGTCCTTGTTTACCACTGCCCCTTCACATTTGACACACATTTGGTATTTAAAGAAAAACTCTTGTTTTCACCACATATATCAGCATATACTTGTTATACACATTGCAAAGTACCATGTCAGAAACAAATTCATCATATGAGCAAGAATATGAGTAGGATAGTGATTCAACTGCAGAGCTAAATGTACCAAGGAGGTCTCATAAAAGTGGCAGGCACGTCAGAGAAGAGCCCACTTCCTTGACTCAGTTGCAGGCCTTCCCGCTTGTAATGACATGCTTTCAACAACATTCATGTTTTCAGTATTGTGAGATGATTGCTCAGATTCAGCATCATCAGGAGTTGGTTCACTTACTTGTCCTACATTTGCGTGATGGTCAGGTAAACCTTGCTAGAGTGAACTTCACCTTAACACCAGAAACCATTTCTCAAGCAACCGAGATACCAAACATAGGTGAAGAGTGGAATAAGAGACAGTAGTTGGATAGAGCATATTATGAACCTTACATCAGGCCTGGTTATATGAGGCAACTCAGCAGGGTGTTTCCTTTCAGATTCTTGAAGGAGTCCTATGCGCCATTAATGAAGCTCATCATTAGATACTTCAGTTGCGAGCGTAGATTCTCACGCCTTTATGCATACCACATCCGACTGTTGATGCATTTCACGAGAGTGAGACTGATGAATATTCCATACTTCATGTGCCGAAACATAGAGCGGATGACTACCCTTGTGCAGAAGAAGACTCCAGAGCAGCAACATAACAACATTTATCATTATGCGCTCATCAAGATGATTGTGGTACATCAGCTTGGATTGCAGGGCATTGCATTGGAGGAGTTCATTTCCCGTGACTTCTTTACAACCCCTCATCCTCCTCCAAAGATTGTTCACGATGCAGGTGAGACTTCGCATCAGTTTGAGGTTCCTGAGACAGAGCATATCAGTGTTCCAGTGTGTGTTACCTATCAGAGAGGTACCAGAGCCTTATTTGCAGCGGCACGACAAGTACTATCTCCACCCGGGGTGGAAGGGGTCTCGTTATCTTCGACAACAGCACGAGTACTATCTCCACATGTCGTGGAAGGGGTCTCACCTTCTACATCAGCACAAGTACAGGATAGAGGCAAGAAGCCTATGTAGGATGAGGGCCCCTCAGGAGGCCAAGATACTGATTTTATATTGATCGATTTTGATTCGAGCTCTCCCAGCTCAAAGCTGAAAGAGATCATCCAGGAGCAGAAAGCTGAGATCGACACGCTGACCGAGAAATTGCAGAGAGCTCAGTGGGTTATAAATTACTTAGAGCAGTGGAATAAACAATTTGAGGATCAGCAGACACTCATAGAGTTGCGGCAAATCCGCAAAGACCGTGAATTGGCCCAAAAGAGACCAGATGACATGACACCGTTTGAGTGGGAGACTTGCCTTACGAGCGTCAACATTCATCTGGAGAAATTTTTGGTGAAGGCTAATAGGGAAAAGGACATGCTCAGACATATGAAGAACCACTATTGGGCCCCCACACATGTTTGCAAAGCGAAAATGAAGATCCTGAAAGCGAGGTTGAGAAGAGCACTGAAATGGTGAAAAAGGCCTGATCCACTCCAAATCTTGGTTGAAGCTTCCTTGGCTGAGCATGGGACATGATGGGAGAAATTCACTCCAAATTTTAGCAAATTTGGAGTAAATTTTGTCATTTTTGAAATTTTGGTTGCAAAACAGGTTTTTCTGCCCGACGCGTCGCGCCACTCGACGTGCGCTTACGTTTGAGAGATCTTCTGGAGGAAAAAATTACATTTTTGGATTTTTTATGGTAAATTATGCATTCTCAGGAATGGCTGAAAGATTTCATCAAGTTCTGGGTGGTTTTAAGGGTCAAAAACACTCCAAAAATGACCTTTCTGCCACCTTTTGCACCATCAAGAACCAGTCTTGGAAGATTGCAGTTTTCGAGGGGCAAATGAACTCCAAATTGAAAAATGCCACTTGGGTTGGATAGCAGACAGGTAGGGCTTTCCAACGAGCTATCATGAGCGCAATTGTGACTTCAGTAAGTGCCCCAAAATCACCTCCAAAGTGGCACGATGCATTGCGTTTTCTGGCACGGCGCATAGAGGATTTTGGTCCAATTTTTACTTTTCAGCTCAGAAATTCGGCCAGTTTGACTAGTTTCACTTTGTGATGTAATTATTGATCTATCTTGATGTAATTTTATGGCTATGATGTAAATTTGGCTCATTTTTACTTGTTCTAGAGGATTCATTCACTAAAAGGTGAAAATTAAGTGAATGGATCAGTTTCCTAGCATATAGAGGCAAGTTGTTTGGCTGCCTAGATTTCAGTTCCATGTTTAGAATTGGTTGAAACAGCTCCTAGAAGGATGAGCTCGACCCATAGAGGCATGGGAAGGGGTTATGATGGTCTATATATTTTATTTTCTGAGACATTTTCAGGGTTGGATACTTTGGAATAGTTTGGCACCTCATTGTACATACACTTCTGCATTTTTGGCAAAGGAAAGACCAGGGTTTTGCAGCACTTGTTGGAATCCTTGTGGCTCTGAGTTTTGATGATGTTTTTCTCCATGTATTTTTAAGTTTCATTAATGTTATATGTATGCCATTTCCCTTCTCTTTGCTTCTGAATTAAACAAATGAGTAACTAAGGTAGAATTCATTAGTTTGTTGGTGCTCTGCCTTAAAATTTTGTTTAGTTTTATATGTTTTCCTCCGTTTGAAGAGGATCCTTGCACCTTCTTGCCCTCTTCAGCTCCTCAGCATTCTTTTATATCCATTCATTGAATCTAAGACATCAAAGCCATTACCTTCCCTGCCCCAACTTGAACTCTGCAAGAATTTCGCCTCATCCCCAAGCCCAAAACTGCCTTTCCCTTTTTCCAAAAAAAACCCCAAAAAATCATTCCAAACTCCTTGATTAATATACCTAGCCTAAAATTAGCACTCATTTCAGTCATCTCAAGGCCTATTGATACATTTTTACTGAGATTGACCCGGAGAGAGCCCTCTCCTGTTCTGGTAGGGCTAGCTACCAGACTAAGCGTGGTTTGGTGTTACCCTGAATCCTGCCTTCCTTCAGCCTAAGGTGGATTTGGGCTATAACATAGTGGCAAACATACTGGGGAAAAAATGGTTTTCTTGTTGGTGTTATTCGTTTCATAAGTTACAAACGAAGCATGAAGTTACGCCAGGTAGCTTTCGAAACGCTTTTGCTTTGCATTAGCGGAAGTAGATAAACGCTGCTTCAGTCAATCTCCGTTTTAGCTTGTGAACGTGACACTTGACTTGTGAATTACCCCAGTATATTACATCGTTCTGGAATTTTGGGTGATTGAGTCTAGAATTTGATAGGCTGAAATAGATCGGTTTTGTCCTTTGATTTTTGAATAGATCAACACACTGGCTTCCAGAAGACATACAAGAGCTAATCGCGATCCTGATCCGCCTCCAGTGTATGAGAATCCTAATCTGATTTCAAGAATCTTCCGTCGAGAAAGTCCCGTGATCCCTTTGTTTAAATCTCATTCATGCCCGACTGTATTTGAGTTCCTTGAAGATATTGAGTTTGATGATCAATTCGAGCTGTCATTGTTTGAAACTAAGTCTGAAAGTGCTACTGGTTCTACTGTCATAAATCCTGAGTTTATCAAGTATCTTGAGATTGAACAAGCTAATAGATCCATTGATATTTACATCTTGAACATCCAAAACTCTATTGTGGCAATGAATATTCCTGAGTTTATTGAATCTGCTTCTGAAACTCTTGGTCCATCAGCAGTTACTTCTAATTCACAAGTTCACGCTAAGCCTTCTTTCATTCCTACCATTCCCGTGCAACCATCTATATCTGATCAGCAATATGCAGTAGTTCCTCCTCCATCTCCACCACATACACCTCGTACATCTACTGCTCCTACTCCACCCGTTTCTCTAAGACAGATCATAAATCCACCAAGAGCAATGGTTGCTAGAGTCGCACCTCTTGTCTCGCCCCAAAACTTAGATCCCATGCCCGCTGATTATTAGAGTAAAATCCCATTGTTTGATGGTACTCCTCAAAGTGTGCCCGCTCAGCAGCATATTGATAGAATGACAGACTTCTTTGATCTCCATGAAATTGATGAAGAGAATGTTACCATGAGATTGCTTGTGCAAAATTTTGGAGGTGAGGTACGCAAGTGGTTCAGAGCTTTGCAGCCCAGAAGTATTAATACATTAGAAGAGCTTCAGAGACAGTTTCTAGATCGGTGGGAAATGAAGAAAGATCCACTTCAAATCACTTCTGAATATACCAAGATCAAGCGCAATGCTGGTGAGTCCGTACAAGACTATATTATCAGATTTAATGCGGTTTATAATGCAATTCCTGACGATTTGAGGCCTTCTAAGAAGTCATCTTTGTTAAAATTCCCGGATGGTTTTGATCTGGAGATGGCCTATTCTTTACGAGACAGAGATCCGCCCACCTTAGAATATATGCAGAAAATTGCGGTGAGCATGGAGGCAAATTTGAATGACAAGAGAGCTAGATTGAAAGAAGAGAAGAAAGTTGTGATAAAGGAAGAAGCTTCTACATCTACATCAGATCAACTACTTCGTAAAGTGGAAAAAATGTTCGAAAGGTTCACACTTGATAAGCCCGAACTGCAGGTTCGAAATCCCAACTTCCGTGGTCAGCAGCAGCCCCAATTCAGGATTAAACAATGAGAACAGAGAGCACAAGAACCAGCAGTCCAGCAGCAAGTAAAGACACCTCTTCAGCAGAATTTTGTTGGTCAGGATTCAGATGATGAAGATGATGTAGTAGGGGAGGAAAATCATTTCTTTACTCCTGATGATTTTCCCATTTATATCACTAAAGACGAGGAGTATGCAAAAAGTTCAGCGGTACAAAGAGATGAGGATTTTATCTTGGCCAATGATGCAGCTCTTGAGGAAGAGTCGGATGAGTATCAGAGAGGTTATATGAATGCCTTGTCAGCCCAGCAGAAGCAATATTCTCTTAGAAACAGAGATGTGCCTGTCAACCCAATCCAAAAGAGAAAGGAAGTTTCAGCACCTAAAAACGATTCACCTGTTGCACAAAACAAAGCAAAAGAGATAGTTGATCCCGCTGCCACCAAGTCATCATCAGCAGAAAAATTAAATCATCCAATTACATCGAGGGAGAAGGCTGAAAAGAAATATGTTCCAGCCAAAGAGATCAAAAATACTTCAGCCTTTAGTTTGGAGAATGATATTTCTAAATTAAAGGTGTCCATTCCCTTGACTGAACTAATGAAGAACAGCAGTTATAAAGGTCAAGTTTCCAAAATTTTGAATTTCGATCCCATGTCTGATATGGTGAATATTGAAGATAATCAACCTGAACTGATATTTGGACCAGCTTTAGATGGTGAGTCTCCGGACAGCGAAGTGCCTCCTTTTTATATCAGTCTTCGATTGCATGAGTTTGTATTGCATAATGCCATGTTTGATTCCGGTGCTTCCCATAATCTTATGCCGAAAGAAATCATGGAGAAGTTGGGTTTAGACATCACTAGGAAGTACCATGATCTTTATTCATTTAATTCTAGCAAAGTGAGATGTATTGGGCTCATTAAATACTTGGTTGTTAGTTTGGATCAGATTCCCACAAAGAATGTTTTGATGGACGTAGTTGTGGCAGACATTCCTCCTAGGTTTGGTATATTTCTTTCCAGATCTTGGGGAGAAAAATTGAAAGGGAAATTACAATTAGATTTCTCCTATGCAAATATTCCCGTGTTTGGTCAAATGAGAAAGTTGTACCAGGAACAAAAAATGAAGTATATGATTACAACCAAGGAGAAACCGGTCAATCATCCGATTAATTATGTACATACAGATTTAGAGTCTTTTGTTTTGTTTGCCGATAGTTTCAATGATGTAGATAGTCAGTTAGTTCAAGCAGAAGATATTCTAGAGATTACCGAGAATTTCAGAGAATTTTTACAGAAAGAAAGGAAAAAACCGGAAAGCACAGTTGAGCAATCAGCTAAAGATAGTGGACAGCAAGCAGAAAAAACAGAGCTAGCACAATTTCAGCACTTAGAGGATGATGAAGAGGGTCTATGGACCATGGATTTCGATGGTGAAGTGGGAAATGATGGTACTGGGATTGGTATTTGGGTACGCAGTCCTTTTTCCGCTCCAAACAAGGTACCGAGCAATGTACGGGTATGTTCTTACAAATTAGCATTCGATTGTTCGAACAATGAGGCTGAGTACGAAGCTCTGATTGCTGGCCTAAAAATTCTTAGAAAGCTGAATGCTAAGAGAATTTCATTTTATGGCGACTCCGAATTGGTGATTAAGCAAGTAAAGGGTGAATATCAAACGAAGCATCCCCGGATGCGGGCTTACCGTAATGATGTTCTGGATATTTTGAAGCAGTTTTCAGATTATACTTTGACTTGTATTCCTCGCATTCAAAATGGAATTGCAGATGCACTTGCTAAGGTAGCAAGTAACTTGAAGATCCCAATGAATTCAAGTAATAAGTTCGAAATCCATGTGAAGCACCATCCTACCGTCCCGGATAATCAAAGATGTTGGCAAGTTTTCCAATATGATGATGAGATTAATGATTTTCTGCAAAATAAAGGGAAGTTCAAAGATACCTCAATCGATGTAGAATATGATGATGGTGAAGCTGACGTGCAAGTAAATAAAATGGAAGTGTTGCAGCTGAAAGACAATGTTATTCCTAAAGGTTTGATACCTTTAGAAGAGCTCTTCGATCAAGATGATGTGGCCAAGAAAACAACCTTACGGCCAACTGAAAAAGGAATTGAAGATGTAAATATTGGAACAGCTGAAGACCACCCCAAGATGGTGAAGTTATCCAAATCATTGCCACCGGAGGTAAAAGAAAAATATGTGAGTTTGTTGTCTTCGTTTGTTGATGCTTTCGCTTGGGATTACTCAGATTTAAAGACGTATGATACCAATATAATTCAGCACACTATCCCAATCAAGCTTAATCAGAAGCCTTTCAGACAGAAGCTAAGAAGAATCAACCCGAAGTTGCTGCCATCAATTGAGAAGGAGGTAAACAGGTTGTACAAAGTAGGAATCATTGTTCCCATCAGATTTTCTGATTGGATTTCCAATTTAGTGCCAGTGCGGAAAAAGATAGGTGAGATTCGATTGTGTATTGATTTCAGAAATTTGAACAAGGTGTCATTGAAGGACAATTATCCATTGCCTAAGATGGATCATATATTGCAGTGAGTAGTTGGAGCATCGCGCATGTCACTACTCGATGGTTATTCTGGATATAACCAAATTTTGGTCCATGAGGACGACCATGACAAAACAGCGTTCACAACTCCGTGGGGAACTTTCCACTATGCCAAGATGTCATTCGGTTTGAAGAATGTTGGTGCGACTTTTCAGCAGGCGATGGACATGGCTTTTGCGAATGAGAAAGATGTTTTCCTTGTTATATACCTTGATGATTTGACAGTTTTTTCCAATTCAGATGAAGAGCATATGTATCACTTGAAAGTTGTTTTTCAAAAGTGTAGAAAATATGGTGTCTCGCTTAATCCTAAAAAGAGCTTGTTTGCCATGGATGAAGGCAAATTACTTGGTCACATTATTTCAAAAGATGGCATTCGTATTGATCTAGCACATGTCGAAGCAATTCAGCAAATTGACCCTCCCAGGAACAAGAAGGAGATTCAGTATTTTAATGGTAAGATGAACTTTTTACGCCGCTTTGTCCCTAACCTTGCTGAACATTTAAGAGAAATAACAACTATGCTGAAAAAGGACAGCGAAGTGAAGTGGACTGAAGAGGCAGTAAATTCCTTTAATTTGGTGAAGTTGGCACTATCTTCAGCTCCGGTGTTAATCAGCCTGGATTACACCCAATATTTTATTTTGTTTTCCTTTGCTTCGGAGCATACCATGGCAGCTTTGTTAATGCAGAAAAGAGATGGACATGAGAAGCCCATAGCATTTTTCAGTCGAACTATTAGAGATGCAGCCTTGAAGTACAACATCATTGAGAAGAAAGCTCTGGCACTGGTAAAAGCATTAAAGGATTTCCGGGTATACCTTTTGCATTCCCATATTTTGGCTTATGTTCCTAACGCTGCCGTGAAAGATGTTTTAGTACAGACTGATCCAGAAGGAAGACGTGGCAAGTGGATTGCAGCTTTGTTGGAATATGATGTGGAGATAAGGCCCACGAAGCTTATCAAGGGACGGGCTGGCGAAGCTTATGGCTGAATCGAATTTTCATGCATTAGACATAAATCTGATTGTTGCTATGTCTGATGAGGATGAGGAGAATTCGCCACTTCAGGTATCGAAAATGTTTGTTGCTTCCCCATGGTATTCAGATATCGTGTATGTTCTTCAAAATTTGTCATCACCGCCTGGCATGACTAGAAACAAAGGTAGAACTCTAAAACTGAAGGCTACAAAATTTTTTATTTTGAATTCTGCACTTTATTGGAAAGATCCGGGTGGTGTTTTGTTAAATTTTTTGGTGGAGGAAGAAGCGAAGAAGGTAATGGAGGATTTCCATAAAGGAGACTGCGGGGGTCACCATTTTTGGAAAACAACAACCAAAAATATTTTGAGAGCAGGGTACTATTGGCCGACATTGTTTTCTGACATGTATAAAACAGTCAAAGGCTGCCATGAGTGCCAGATTTTCGAAGGAAGACAAAAATTACAGCCTTTGCCGCTTAAACCTATTGAGGTAAGCGCCCCTTTTCAGCAGTGGGGTTTGGATTTCATTGGAGAGATCCATCCTCCTTCTTCAGGACAGCATAGATGGATCCTAACAGCAACTGATTACTTCACGAAATGGATCGAAGCAGTTCCCACAAGGTAGGCTACCGATTCGGTAATCATTTCTTTCCTTGAGAACAACATTTTGTCTCGTTTTTGTTGCCCAAGTAAATTGATCACTGATAATGCAGCAGCTTTTAAATCAAGAAAGATGATTGAGTTTTGTGCCAAGTATAAAACCATTTTGGGGCATTCAACTGCCTATCATCCGCAAGGCAACGGTTTGGCGGAATCTTCCAATAAATCTTTAGTCAACATCATTAAAAATTTGTTGGACATAAACAAGAAGAGTTGGCATAAGAAGCTGGTCAATGCGCTATGGGCTGATCGGGTGAGTCAAAAGAAGTCCATTGGTATGTCCCCCTTCGAGTTAGTTTATGGAGTGGATACAGTGTTTCCTACCTCTCTTGATGTTCCAGTGGTCAAGCTTCTTCAGGAAGCTGGCAGTGAAGAAAGCCATATGTAGAGAAGGATAAATCAGATGATTCATTTGCAGCAAACGAGAGAAGAGGTTTTCCAGAACACATTCAAGTTGCAGGAGAGAATCAAGAAGATCTATGACAGGAAAGCGAAGGCGGATAAATTCCAATTGGAGGAAGTAGTGCTGAAGTGGGATGCTAGGAATGAGGACAAAGGTAAACACGGTAAGTTTGAAAATCTCTGGAAAGGTCCATTCAAGATTGCATCATATCGAAGTCAGAACGCCTTTCTTTTGAAAGAGATGAATGGTGAAGATTGTCCAGGAGGGCCGGTCAATGGTCGGCTGCTCAAGCGGTACCATTTCTAAGATGTTTTATGCTAATCATATTTTCATTGTACATATCATTTATTTCAATTTCTTTGCAAGTGTGTACTGTGGTATTTTCTTCAGTTTAGGGCCCGAAGTGAAGGCTATAATTCTGAAGAAAGATTTTAGTTTTGGTTTGAATCTATCTAGTTGGTTTGGTTTCAGTTTTAAAATTTGAGTTAGTTTGAGTCAAAGTTTCAGTCAAATAAATTCAGTCAACAGTCTTGAGTTGTTTTGTCAAAATAATGGACTCCATAGCCCAATGGACGAAGGCATTGCCTACTCTGCCAGAGATCTATCGTTCTTGGCACCTCCTAGGAGCTACCATCCCCATTGGAGCCAATGTTAGAGTCGGTCCTTACATCCCTCCGTCAGAGATCATTTCTCTTTTTGCATTTCATTTTTAGGTGTCTCATTCCGCTCATTCATCTGCATTCCATTAGGGGCATGCCATTATCTGACGGAAGGGTCTCTTCACAAGTTTCCCTCATGTTTGTACCTGCTGGGTTGGTCAAAATTTATCAAAATTCATTAAAGTTGATTTCAATCATTTACATTCATAGATGGTCTTGTGGTCAAAAAGAGTCTTTCAATCATTAGGTCTAGGCTTTGGTCTTCATAATGTCAAATAATGCCCGTAGGCCATGAGGATGTCTTCAATAAGTTTTCATTCTAAGATTTTCATCATCAATAATGCTCAAGGATATTTCTTCTTCAAAACTCTATTTTGAGGAAGAAATCGTCAAATTAATTGTTTGTAATAAATATGTATTTTTAAAGTTCTCCGCCATGGATTACTTCAAATGCAGCCTCTGGTCCTCCTTTGCCGAAGTCCAATGCCACAATCCCTGCAAAAAATCAACTAAGAAACCATCATTTCAAGCCAGAAAATCAAAAGGGAAATTTGAAAAAAAGAGTTGTATTAAATGTGAAAAAGTGCCGATGCCAAACATTACAAAATGGGTTTGTGAGAAACAAAAATTGAATCCACCACTATAAGACATTTTCATTTGTTTTGAAACATTCATTTGCATCCAAGAAGATCGATTGAAGTCAATTTGAGTGGTGAGAGGGCGAATTGTCATTTCGAAAACCAAGATTGTGTTTACGAGTCTGCGCGGCGTATTGGGTAGGAGCACGGCGCACACAGGCTGCACAACGCATTGGGCGGTTTGCCACAATGCATTTTTCCTCTGGCGCGGCGCACTGGGTTTTTGCGTGGCGCACAGAGCCTCCAAGCCCAAATTTCATCATTGCTTCTCAAATCTTCAAAACAATTCAACTCTTTTGATCCAAGTGTTGTGCGCCCTTGCCATCTGATTTTAACTCATGTTGGGTGCTATTTGGAAGGAGGAATTCAAGAGTTTAATTGATGGAAAGATAACCCTATATTCATATCAAAATCTGCTCCTACGGTTTGAAATTCGGTGTCAAAACTTGTCTATAATGCCAAAACACTCTCATTTCATTTTCACTTGTGTTTCCCACCACTGTCACACCACTGTCACATTATTGTCAATATCCTACCCCTATTCCCTTATATCCTAAGCTACTCATATTATTCCATTCCCATTTCACTATCCCAAATCCTCTTATTCCCTATACTAATCTCTTTCCCCACATCACTTATAAATCCCCAAATCCCGAAGTCCCCAAAACAGTGACTGTCCTTACATCCTTATATTCACTTGACAATCTCCAGTCTACTTTTCCCACTGTCCTTGTTTACCACCGCCCCTTCACATTTGACACACATTTGGTATTGAAAGAAAAACTCTTGTTTTCACCACATATATCAGCATATACTTGTTATACACATTGCAAAGTACCATGTCAGAAACAAATTCATCATATGAGAAAGAATATGAGCAGGATAGTGATTCAACCGCAGAGCTAAATGTACCAAGGAGGTCTCATAAAAGTGGCAGGCACGTCAAAGAAGAGCCCACTTCCTTGACTCAGTTGTAGGCCTGCCCGCTTGCAATGACATGCTTTCAGCAACATTCATGTTTTCAGTATTGTGAGATGATTGCTCAGATTCAGCATCATCAGGAGTTGGTTCGCTTACTTGTCCTACATTTGCGTGATGGTCATGTAAACCTTGCTGGAGTGAACTTCACCTTAACACCAGAAACCATTTCTCAGGCAACCGGGATACCAAACATAGGTGAAGAGTGGAATAAGAGACAGCAGTTGGATAGAGCATACTATGAACCTTACATCAGGCCTGGTTATATGAGGCAGCTCAGCAGGGTGTTTCCTTTCAGATTCTTGAAGGAGTCATATGCACCATTAATGAAGCTCATCATTAGATACTTCAGTTGCGAGGGTAGATTCTCACGCCTTTATGCATACCACATCCGACTGTTGATGCATTTCACGAGAGTGAGACTGATGAATATTCCATACTTAATGTGCCGAAACATAGAGCGGATGACTACCCTTGTGTAGAAGAAGACTACAGAGCAGCAACATAACAACGTTTATCATTATGCGCTCATCAAGATGATTGCGGTACATCAGCTTGGATTACAGGGCATTGCATGGGAGGAGTTCATTTCTCGTGACTTCTTTACAGCCCCTCAGCCTCCTCCAGAGATTTTTCACGATGCAGGTGAGCCTTCGCATCAGTTTGAGGTTCCTGAGATAGAGCCTATCAGTGTTCCAGTGTGTGTTACCTATCAGAGAGGTACCAAAGCCTTATTTGTAGCAGCACGACGAGTACTATCTCCACCCGGGGTGTAAGGGGTCTCGTTATCTTCGACAGCAGCGCGAGTACTATCTCCACATTTCGTGGAAGGGGTCTTTCCTTCTACATCAGCACAGGTACAGGACAGAGGCAAGAAGCCTATTCAGGATGAGAGCCCCTCAGGAGGCCAAGATACTGATTTTATATTGATCGATGTTGATTCGAGCTCTCCCAGCTCAAAGCTGAAAGAGATCATCCAGGAGCAGAAAGCTGAGATCGACACACTGACCGAGAAATTACAGAGAGCTCAGTGGGTTATAAATTACTTGGAGCAGCAAAATAAATAATTGGAGGATCAGCAGACACTCATAGAGTTGCGGCAAATCAGCGAAGACCGTGAATTGGCCCGAAAGAGACTAGGTGACATGACACCGTTTGAGCGGGATACTTACCTTACGAGCATCAAAATTCATCTGGAGAAACTATTGGCGAAGGTCAATAGGGACAAGGACATGCTCAGACATATGAAGAACCACTATTGGGCCCGCACACATGTTTGCAAAGCGAAAATGAAGTTCTTGAAAGCGACGTTGAGAAGAGCACTGAAACAGCGAAAAAGGCCTGATCCACTCCAAATATTGGCCGAAGCTTCCTTGGCTGAGCATGGGACATGATGGGAGACATTCACTCCAAATTTCAGCAAATTTGGAGTAAATTTTGTCATTTTTTAAATTTTGGTTGCAAAACAGGTTTTTCTGCCCGACGCGTCGTGCCACTCGACGCACGCTTACGTTTGAGAGATCTTCTAGAGGAAAATTTTAAATTTTTGGATTTTTTATAGTAAATTATTCATGCTTAGGAATGGCTGAAATATTTCATCAAGTTCTGGGTGGTTTTAAGGGTCAAAAAAACTCCAAAAATGACCTTTCTGCCACCTTTTGCACCAGCAGGAACTAGTCTTGGGAGATTGCATTTTTGGAGGGACAAATGAACTCCAAATTGAACAATTCAACTTGGGTTGGATAGCAGACAGATAGGGATTTCCAACGAGCTATCATGAGCTCAATTTTGACTTCAGGAAGTTCCTCACAATCACCTCCAAAGTGACGCAATGCATTGAGTTTTCTGGCGCGGCGCATAGAGGATTTTGGTCCAATTTTTATTTTTCAGCTCAGAAATTTGGCCAGTTTGACTAGTTTCACTTTGTGATGTAATTATTGATCTATATTGATGTAATTTTATGGCTATGATGTAAATTTGGCTCATTTTTACTTGTTCTAGAGGATTCATTCACTAAAAGGTGAAAATTAAGTGAATGGATCAGTTCCTAGCATATAAAATGATTGTTTGGGTACACTTGTTTGGGTACATACAAATTGATTCCATGTTTAGGGTTTTTTAGCTTAGAGGCTCCTAGAAGGATGAGCTCGACCCCTAGAGGCATGGGAAGGGGTTAGGATGGTCTATATATTGTATTTTCTGAAACATTTTCAGGGTTGGATACTTGGGAATAGTTTGGCACCTCATTGTACATACATTTCTGCATTTCTGGCAAAGGAAAGACCAGGGTTTTGCAGCACTTGTTGGGATTTTTGTGGCTCTAAGTTTCGATGATGTTTTTCTCCATGTATCTGTAAGTTTCATTAATGTTATATGTATGCCATTTCCCTTCTCTTTGCTTCTGAATTAAACAAATGAGTAACTAAGGTAGAATTCATTAGTTTGTTGGTGCTCTGCTTAAACTTTTGTTTAGTTTTATATGTTTTCGTCAGTTTGAAGAGGATTCTTGCAGCCTCTTGCCCTCTTCAGCTCCTCAGCTGTCTTTTCTATCCATTCATTGAATCTAAGACATCAAAGCCATTTCCTTCCCTGCCCCAACTTGAACTCTGCAAGAATTTGGCCTCATCCCCAAGCCCAAAAATTGCCTTTCCCTTTTTCCAAAAAAAACCCTAAAAATCATTCCAAACTCCTTGATTAATATACCTAGCCTAAAATTAGCACTCATTTCAGTCATCTCAAGGCCTATTGATACATTTTCCCTGAGATTGACCCGGAGAGAGCCCTCTCCTGTTCTGGTAGGGCTAGCTGAGACGGCGTGGTTTGGTGTTACCACAGATCCACCTTCCTTGACCTAAGGTGGATTTGGGTAGATACAATAGGGGCATTACCATGGTATTGGCCCACTATATTGAGCGCTGGATTATCTATTTGATCCTGTCTAGGAATACCATAGGAAGTTGTGTGGTTTTGACTCATGGTATTAATAAAGGCTAAATCTATATAAGGAGAAGAAGATCATTGTGCAAGGGTGTGCATGAGTAAGGGTTTTAATGAATACTTCACTTTGAAGTATATCTGCATGGAAGGGTAATAGTTTATTGATTGATCTGAATTAATAATGCACCTATGAAGAAAATGATGAAGAGGGATCTCTAGATCTGAAATGACTATGTATTTTCTAGATCTTTTTATGGAATGTTTATATCTGAGATGAGGTGAATATTTTCTGAAGTGAAGGGTAAGATCGGACCTATTTATCTGTTCTGAAGAGTTGCGTAGCCCTACAAAGTTTGAAGATCTATACGCAGGTTCGCTTCATAAAAAGTGCGTGCATACGCAGGTTGGCTTTAGCAAAAGCGCGTATGGAATGTGAGGTTGGTTCTGGAATATGTGCACAAGTATACATAGGTTTTTCTCTATGAAAGCACGTATATACACAGGTTCAGTAAAGTAAAAGTGCATATGGAATCTAGGGTTTTGCTGAAGTATGTGGAATGAAATGTCTGATCTGTTCTGCTGGTTTACTGTTATCTGTCAATAATGTATTCATACAGATCTGGGTTGTTTGAATGTTGAATATGCTGATGATTATGTTAATTGAAGATCAAGTTGTTGGTTGATTGGTTGATGATTCAATGAATGAATTTATGGGGTTATAAGTTTTCAGTTTGATGTATGTTGAGCTTAAATGTGTGGAGCGGGTCCAGTCTGAAAATATGATGAATAGTGCCCTATAAGGTGTGTTGTATGGAAGCTGTTGGATCCAGTATGAAAATTGATGAAACATGGTTCGCAATGGTGCTGAGGGTCGAAGCCTTTAGTGAGGCGGTTGTAGCTCCCTTCGAGTGGTAGCTGGTAAACGAGAGCAGGGGGTAGTAGCTCCCTTCCAGGAGAGGCTGGTAAACGAGAGCAAGGGGTTGTAGCTCCCTTCCAGGAAAGGCTGGTAAATGAGAGAAGGTTGTAGCCTTCTGCAAGTGGGTGCCTGCATGCTGGTATGAATCTGTGCCAGTACATGGTTGTAAGATGTTTTCTTTATAATAAATATTGAAGACAGAGATGACAGCAGCGGTGGTTTTCTCCTGAATTGGGTTTCCACCTTAAATCCTGGTGTTCATGTATGCTGCTTATGTGTGATGGTTTATTCTATTATTACTGCACATTCTTACTGCTAACTAAACATCTCATGAATGAATGATGCAAAGATCTAAGTAAAGAATTAAATGCATAATAAGATCTCTGGTAATACGCAAGTTTCATTAAGGATATCTGCGTGTATACGCGACTTGGGTTCATTAAAGTAGCATATGGGTTTTATAGAAAGAAAAAGTAAAAAAATTTCAGTCTGCACTAAATACTGATTCAACCCCCCCCTCTCGGTATTTTCCCAACAATTGGTATCGAAGTTGGTCCTTACGGGAAAGCATTAAGCAGAAGGAATCTAGTGCATAAATGGGAAGTCATAAGGAGTACTTTCTTTAAGGCCACCTTTGACTAATGGAATGTCTGTTGTCCACGGAAGATACGAACAAAATCATATTTGCAAGAATCTTGGTGCGAGTATGGGCAAGTGGAAGAAGGTTATCGGTATCCGACAACTATTCCTACTGATGCAGCAGAAAGGAAGAAATATGAAGTCAATGCCAAAGCAGTCAATGTTTTATTAGGAAGCCTGTCTGAATCAGAATTTGTTAAAGTGATGTAGCAAAATTCAGCAAAAGAAATATGGGACAAAATCATTCTAAGCTATGAAGGAGATACAAAGGTAAAAAGTGCCAAACTCCAAACTCTCAAAATTGAATATGAAAATTTAAGGACGCATAGTGATGAGAGTATTGCCAGTTTCTTTTTACATCTAGATGATATTGTAAATCGTATGAGAAGTTTGGGTGGAACCATAACCGATACTACTCTGGTTGAAAAAGTCTTAAGATCTTTGACTTCAAAATTTGAGTCAAAAGTATCTGCTGTTGAAGAAAGGCAAGATATGCAAACTCTTACTGTTGTTCAACTACATGGTATTCTAACTGCTTTTGAAATGAGAAAATAAGGTCCCTCTCAAATCAGAGAAGTTGCCATTAAGGCATGTGCAAAAGGAAAAGAAAAGGAAATTTTCAAGGAATCAAGTTACATATCAGAAGAAGAAGAAGAAAATTTTGTGAGAAGACTCCAACCAGGTACTAGAAGATTCAAAGGGAAGCTTCCTTTCAAGTCTTTTAATTGTGGAAGAGTTGGTCATTATGCTGCTAAATTTCCTTATGAAGAAAATCACAATAAAGGGAAACAATTTGAAAAGGGAAAGAGCTATTATACAAATGAAGATAATGATGAAATGTCAAATGAGGATGAAGAAGATTCTGACCAAGATATGCTAGTGCTCATGGCAAGGAAGCAAAAGAAGAAGACTACTCAAAGAAAGGATATATCTTAGAAAACATGTGCAGCGGAAAATGAAGAAGATAAAACAGGTATTGAATGTGGTTCTTGTGATTCACTTTCTTGTGCATGCAATGGTGAAGATAATGAAAAGATAGTGAAAGTAACGGTATGGGTCTAGAAGCAAATCTCAAGATTAATGATGAAGATCAATTTAAAAAGAAGGAATGTATCTACCAAGATATGATCTCTATAATAGATGTTCAGATAGAAATGTATCAAAGATGGATAGAAATGTATTAAAAACTGCAAGATAAAGTAACCAATCGAAGTAGAGAACTGACAGAAATCTTCTCTCTCAAAGAAGATCCGGAAAAATCAAATAAGAAGAATTAAGATCTTTTACAAACTTTTGAAGAACAAGAAAATGGGTTGAAGAAAGAAATTTTAAAATTAAATGATCAAGTAGAAGAAGGAAGAAGGATTGAAGAAAGTATGAAGAAGCAATGCCAAAGATTGGAGGTTGAGGTAAACATTTTGAAAGGTAAATTAGAAGAAAAAGATAAACTCTTGAGGTTTCAAGATAGTACTAAAATTTTGGACAATATTCTTAGTAGTAAAAGGTCTTCTTCTATTAAATTTGGTCATGGTTTTCATGAAACTGTTAAAGGAGAATATAGTTCAAAAGGAAGTGCTAAAGATTCAAAGGATATCAATGCAAAATCTGAAGTGTTGAAAGAAACAAAAGATCAACCGAAAATCATGAAATCTCAAAAGAAATCATTCCCTCCTATGATCAATAATTTTGAATGCTTTAAATGTCATAATTATGGGCATATTGTAGCTAATTGCAGAAGCAGAATGTTTCAGTCACATCCAAACAGATTCTACACAGAAAGGTACTCTGGTTTCTTCAAGGGATATTGTTGTTCATGTAGCAAGTATGGTCATAAAGCAACTGATTGCAATATAAGAAAGAATAGAGAAACACATTATGATCCTTATGCTTACTTTTTTGGTCATGCAATATGTTATGCCTGTAACAAGTATGGACATGTATAAAACGAATGCAGGATGAATGGATCTGAGAAATTGGATAATTTCCAGCACACAATGAGAAATTTCAAGAAAAGCTGGAAAAGGAATGGGGATCGGTCAAAAACGTAGGGGATAATAATCCTACTGCAGTCATCCGCTTCTAAAGCCTACTTCTCATAATGGCTACAGGATGATGTGAGATACATTATAGGGATTAGTAATGTATCGTCATAGGGGGAGCAATGTATAATGTTTCCCATGGCTGGTTTGGAAATTCTGGTTATGTTTATTTCTGACAGTGCATCTGATGTGAAGAAGACATGTACAGGTGGTACAGATTCAGGGGATATGAAGTTGTGAAATTTTCATTATTTCGCTTTCCATACGCGGGTTTCATGAACTAAAGCCACGTATACACGCGAGTTACAATGGAGACAGAAGTGTATGCTTTTCTGATAAGGAAAACAGTGATTCAGCTAAAGATCAGGAGCACAGGTTCAGGGGGGGCATCAGTCTAACTACTAGTCGTTGGAAAAATACTGAGAGGGGGGGTGAATCAGTATTTAATGCAAACAATCAAACTTTTTTCTTTTCCTTTCTAAAAACCCATACACAACTTTTCAGAAGCCAACTAGCGTATATGCGCGTATATCCTTTAGAGAACTCGTGTATGCACAGAGATCTAATTATACATTCAATTCCTAACTCAGATCATTGCATTATTCATTTATCAGATATTTTAGGAAAAAGTAAACAGGTGCAGAAAGAACAGAATAATCATCACACATAGGCAACACACATAAACACCAGGATTTTTAGGTGGAAACCCAATTTGGGAGAAAACCATCGTTGCCGTCGTTTCAGTCTTCAATATTTATTATAAAGAAAAAATTCTTACAATCACGTACTGGTGCAGAATTATACCAGCACATAGACACCCACCTGCAGAAGGCTACAACCTTCTCTCGTTTTCCAGCCTCACCTGGAAGGGAGCTACTACCCACTGATATTAGCACCAGCCTCTGCTGACAGAAAGTTTCTACTATCAGACTGAAGGCTTCAACCCTCAGATCCACTGCAGACCATGTTTCATTAATTTTCACACTGGATCAAACAGCTTCAACACAATTCTTCACTTATCAACAAACATCCCTTTTCATTTCATCAGTCAGAATAGTGAAACCACTGTAACTAGAATATCATAAATAGCCCAGACTTCATAACAGATATGCAGAACCTTAATTATCTTTTGAGCAACCACCAACTCAAATACCATACGTGCTTTTCTTTAAACAGACCCGCGTATACACGCGCTTTTACTGAAGAAAACCAGCGTATACATTTGTGCAACTTATCAGAAAAACCCTAACATCCCATACGCACTTTTGTCTGAATAGATCCGCGTATACACATGATTTTCATGAAATGAACCTGCGTATAGATCTATAAAAGATAAATTTTGTAGATTAGACTAGATCTATGAACTTACCAAATTTCTTCAACTTCTTTAACAGATTTGTGCCAGGAAGTCATCACTTCTTTTTAGATCATCCATGAGATTCACCATTTCAAGATCTAGAGATCTTGAAGCTTCATTATGTTCATAGATGCATCATAGAATCAGATCTATCAATTAAAGAGCAGAGTTCAACCTTGCATATATACTTCAGAGTGAAGTATTCATTAAAGCCCAGACACCTGCACACCCTTTGCACAATGAAATTCTTCTCCTTATATAGATTTAGCCTTTTTCAATACCATGAGTCAAAGCCACATTACTTCCGATGGTTTTCCTAGACGAGATCAAATAGACAATCCAACGCTCAATACAATGGGTCAATACCATGGTAATGCCCCTTGGTATTCTAATTTTGGAGCGCAAAAGACCATACGCAACTTGGCACGTACTTTTTCGCGTGCATGCACGCTTTCTCCTTGACAAACCCGCGTATGCCTTGTAACACACATTTTTCATCATTGCTTTGGCCCACACTGTTATTTCCTTCTCTGGTACTTCTGAGCTACTTGTAGAACATCAGATTTACATCATTAATAAACTTATCAAGCATCAAGAACAACTTCAATAAGAGGTTTCCATCATCTTCATCAAGTGGGTTGCCATCAAGGACAACATTTAGCATCATATTGCCAAAAATCTCCCCCTTTGGACTTGATGGCAACCATGATAGTGTTTGATCACCAAAACAGATAAATACATTAAGCAGAATGATATTCACCGCCTATTCAAACACCATGTCACTCTCCCCCTTTGACATCAACGGCAAAGGGCGGATCAAAACCAACACAAGGTTTTTTTTTCCTTATGTAGAAAGAAGAGCGTTGTAGATCTGATGTGCACTGAAGATATCATGCTCCCCCTGAGTTCATGCTAAATGTTCAAACATATTTTTTTAATGAAGTACATGACTCTATGACCTTCCTATCACCAAGGACTCATACTTACATCAAATGATCCAACCAAGTGGATTTACATAAGTGACTCAAGTACCCAACCCAGTGGGTTTACACATTTTGACTCAACTACCCAACCAAGTGGGTTTACAAATTTGAACAAGTTCTTACATGACTGAATATTACAATTTTTACATCATGGGTCTCAACATGACCTTTTCATCAAATTACAAAAATGACTTTTCATGACCAATACCAGAAGGACCTCAAGAGAGATCACATTTCAGAACCATCATAATGCCAACAATGCATTATACTCAGCAAGACTACTGCTCCCCATGTAACTGTGCATCCAATGCATCCTTTCTATATGAAAAAAGCTCCCCCTTTGCTTGTGCATCCTGAATACTTTCAACAGCAAATCATCAAGGCATCTTCACCCAAAACAGAGAATGAAACAGAAATATACGAGCTGAAATACCACCAGTGACTCCAAACAACATCAAAGATACCAAAAAACACTACAGTTGTGCTAAAAAATGCTGACCCCAAACAAAAATTGCCAGCAACCAACCATACGTGGCTTTATGTGTTTAAACTCGTGTATATACGTGATTGTCTTTCAGGAAACCCACGTATCCAATTTAATCTTCTGAATTTATTCAGATCTGATCTTCTGAGAGGCAGAGACAACACCCAACTTCTACCTGAGATATTCGAACGTTTCCCTAGGCAGAGGTTTGGTAAATATATCAGTAATTTGTTCCTTGGAGGGAACATACTCCAACTTCACCTTTTTTTCAAGCACTTGTTCACGTAGGAAGTGATACTTAATGGGAATGTGCTTGGTCTTCAAATGCATAACAATATTCTTTGAGATACTAATGGCAGTTGTATTATCACACATAATTGAGATAGGAGGTGTACATTTGATTTGAAAATCTTGCAAGGTTTGCATCATCCAAAGGAGTTGAGTACAACAAGATGCGGCAGCCACATATTCTACTTCTGCTGTAGATAAAGCAATAGAATTTTTCTTCTTACTGAACCAAGATACTAATCGGGGCCCCATATAGAATGCACCACCACTAGTACTTTTTCGATCATCAACATTTCCAGCCCAATCTGCATCAGTGTAAGCATGAAGAGTAAGATCAGCGTTCTTTGGATACCATAGTCCAAAATCTTGAGTTCCTTGTAGATATTTGAATATTCTTTTGACAGCCTGAAGGTGAGACTCTTTTGGATTATCTCGGAATCGTCCGACAATCCCAACTGCATGCATAATGTCTGGTCTAGTCCCAGTGAGATAAAGTAGACTTCCCATCATTGATCTGTATTTTGGTTGATTCACCGTGGGATAATCATCATGAGAACTGAGATTGCATCCGGTTATCATTGGTGTACTTATAGGTTTGCATTCTTCCATGCCATACTTCTTCAAAATTTTCTTAAGATATTTTTGCTTGTGATATGAATATACCATCTGTTGTTCAGTTCTTTTTAAGCCAAGAAGAATGTTAGTTCTAAGTAAGGACCATTCAAATTCTGTACATGACGAGAAGCAAATTCCAAGACTCTGAATTCTCATTACTCCCAAAAATGATATCATCAACATATACAACCACAATCAATAGTTTATTATTTTCAACTTTTGTGTATAAGTTGCTATCAGCAAACCCCTTTGAAAATCCTTGTTGATGAAGATATTTGTCAAGACGATAATACCATGCCCTTGGAGCTTGTTTGAGACCATATAGAGCCTTTTTAAGTTTACAAACAAGATTCTTATCATTTCCCAGAATGAATCCCTCTGGTTGTTCTATATAAACTTCTTCTTCTAGATCACCATTGAGGAATGCAGATTTGACATCCATTTGATAAACTTTGATTTTTTGAAAACTTGAAAAGCAAAACATTCTTATGGCTTGATTCTAGCTACGGGAGCAAAAGTTTCTTGAAGTCTATACCTTCTTGTTGAGTATACCCTTTGCAAACCCGATCTAGCTTTGTTTCTTATAACGTCCCCATTCTCATTTAACTTCTTCTTGAATATCCATTTGGTTCCAATGACATTTTTGTCATGTGGTCTTGGTACCAATTCCAAAGTGTGATTCTTTTCAATTTGATCAAGCTCTTCATTCATGAATTGAATCCAACATTCATATTTGCTAGCTTGACTCACATTGTGTGGTTCAATTGTGGATAGAAATGCCAGATAGCTAGAAGATCCCACAAGAGTCCTCCTTGTTTGTACTCCTGATTCCTTATTTCCCAAAATTTGGGATTCAGGACGATTCTTTTGAACATATCTGGATGGAGATTTTTTAGATACATCATCTTCTAGTTATTCATTGAATCCTTTGTCTATATCATTTCTATTTGATGCAGAAGGACAAAAGTCACCATCATCTTCATCTGTTGTGTGTTTTTATTCTTTAGGAGCTGTAGGAAACTCATTAATAGCAACATCAATACATTCAACAATCTTTCGAAGCCTTTTATTGTAACATTTGTATGCTCTGCTTGTAGATGAGTAACCAAGAAATATTCCTTCATCTGATCTGGGTTCAAACTTGCCAAGCTTTTCATCATTGTTTTTGATAAAGCATTTACTTCCAAAAACTCTAAAATTCTTCACAGAAGGAGGATTACCATACCATAGTTCATACAGAGTTTTATCACTGTTTACCTGAACATGTGCCTTGTTAAGAATATTTGCTGTTGTGTGAGCTAATTCTCCCAAAAAAGTGTCAGGTGTTCTAGAATCATCAAGTATAGCTCTAGCCATTTGTTGAATCATTCTATTCATTCTTTCTGCTACGCCATTTTGTAGTGGAGTGCCTGCTATAGAAAACTGTATTTTTATACCATGTTGTTCACAAAATTCAAAAAATTCATTTGATGTATATTCTCCTCCTCGATCAGATCTAAGACACTTTATTTTTAGATCTAATTCATTTTCCACCCGTGCTTTGAACATCTGAAATTTTTCAAATGCTTCATCTTTGTGTTTGATCAACCCAATCCAACACATTCTAGAGAAGTCATCAATAAATAAGATATAGTATTCTTCGCCACGTGAGGACTTTTTCCTCATAGGTCCACATATGTCAGTATGAATGAGTTCAAGAGGCTTACTTGATGTTCCTTCCTTGGATTTAAATTGCACTCTGGTTTTCTTACCGAATTGACAGGATTTTCATATGGTACTTTCAGGCAGAGTAATATTGGGAAGACCACGGACAACATTAAGTCTGCTAGATTTGTTGATTTGAGAGAAGCTTAGATGTCCCAACCTTCTATGCCATAGCCAATTTTCTGAAGATTTACTCATGTAAACATTCTTTACAATTCTTTAATAGTCTGATTGGCCAGGTTCTTTTTCCTTTTATAATTGTTTCACTGTATCAAGATCACAGACCACACATTCTTTTGAACTAAAGACAACCGGTTCCTTGATCACACATTTGACTTACACTTAATGAGTTATTCTTAATCCATCCACATACATGACATCATTAGCCTTCACTTTTCTTTTAGAAACACATACCCTTTTCCTTTCAGTCGTGAGATATCATTTCCAAAGTAACTTTCTTTTCCTTTTCTAGGCACTATATGCAGTTTGTTTTTATCACCTTTCATGTGTCTTGAGCATCTGCTATCAATGTACCATTGATTTTCTTCACCGTCTGCAAATAACTTTATGCCACAATTTTCAACTTGTGGTTCCTTCTTTTTCGATATTTTGGATTTTGAGGGAAGATGCTCTCTTGGCTGCACTTTTCTCCTGCACTCAGAATATTCATGGCCAAAGTTATTGAAATAAGCACATTAAACTTCATTTAGAAGAGGAGAAATTTTTTTATAGGTATTCTTCTTTTTTTCAACATCAATCCTTTTCTTTCTTGCTTCTCTTGTCATGATGGTCTTATATGCAACACATTGAGTAGCGTTATGACCAAAATTGTGACATGAGAAACATTGTCCATTGAAGAAGAAATTTCTGCGATCATGAAATCTTCTATTTGAATTTACCTGTTGATTGGTGCCTTTTTGAAATATATTCCTGTTAGTGTTCCTTGCATTAGGATGATCATGCTTTACCTGTAAATATTCTTTATTCCCTGGCTGGGTGGCAAAATTTTGTAAACCAGTTATAGCTGCTTTTAGATAATTTGGTGCCGAAGCTTGAGAGGACTCTCCAGTGTATCCAAGACCTTTCTTTATAAGAGGAGAACGTTGAACCTTGATAATCTCATCTAAGATTTCAGATCCTTTAGCAAATCTAAAATTCAGAGTCTTTATTTTCTCAAATTCTTTTCTTACACTTACCACTTCACATTCTAATTTCTCATTATGTTTCTTTGCTTCTTCAACCTACTTTTCTAGAGTCACGATGGTTATTTTTCTTTCTTCTAAGAGAATTTTATATTCTTCTAGGCGTCTTTTGAGTTGGTTGTTCTCTTCAAGAAAATAATTTTCCTCTAGAGCATCCACAAAAGTATCATTTTCTTCTTTACATTCAAATGCCATGAGAAGTCTAAGATCTTGTTCACATTATTCCTCACTGTTAGATACTCCATCACTGTCATCATGAGTATAGTAACTTCTTCTAGTGCTAGACCAGTTCTTCTTTCTAGCTACTTCCTTTCCCTTTGCAGGTGTTTCTTTGTAAGGACACTTATTAGCATAATGACCAACTCTTCCACAATTAAAACATTTGAAAGGAAGCTTACCTCTAAACCGTCTTGTACCAAGTTGAAGTTTCCTTACAAAATTTGCCTCATCTTCTTCCGAAATATATCCCGATCCTTCTGCTTCTTGCACTTCTTTCCCTTTTGCAGAAACTATAAAAACAACTTCTTTGACTTCAGATGGTCCTCCTCTTCTCATTTCATATGCAGTCAGTATGCCATGAAGTTCGACCACGGAAATATTTTGAATATCCTGTTTTTCTTCAAGGGCATAAACTTTTGATTCAAATTTTGCCGTTAGTGATCGTAAATTTTCTCAACCAAAGTAGTGTCGGATATTGTTTCACCTAGATTTTTCATACGATTTACAACATCATCAATACGTAAAAAGAAACTGGCAATACTCTCATCACTACGCATCTTTAAATTTTCATATTCAATTCTGAGAGTTTGGAGTTTTGCACTTTTTACCTTTGCATCGCCTTCATAACTTAGAATGATTTTGTCCCATATTTCCTTTGCTGTATTCAGCTGCATGACTTTGACAAATTTTGATTCAATTACACTTCCTGTTATAGCATTGACTGCTTTTACATTTGATTCATAATTCTTCCTTTCAGTTGGATCCGTTGGTGTAGCAGCTGGATATTGATATCCTTGTTCAACCATGGCCCATACACCAGCTCCCATAGACTGAAGATAGGATCTCATCCTCATTTTCCAGAAGATAAAATACTCCCGTTGAAGAGCGGGGGCTTGATAGATGCTGTTCCCTCATGATTTCTCATCTTGCTTTATCTTCCTTCTAGCGGCTAAGCCTTTTCAGAAGGACCTGCTCTGATAGCAATTGTTGGGAAAAATACTGAGAGGGGGGGTGAATCAGTATTTAACAAAAAAAAATTATTTTTCCTTTCTAAAAACCCATACGCTACTTTGTTGAAGCCAACTACCATATATACACAGATATCCTTTGTAGAACTCGCGTATGACCAGAGATCTAATTATGCATTCAATTCTTAACTTAGATCATTGCATTAATCATTCATTAGATATTTTAGGAAACAGTAAACAGGTGCAGAAAGAACAGAATAATCATCACACATAGGCAACACACATGAATACCAGGATTTTTAGGTGGAAACCCAATTAGGGAGAAAACCACCGCTGCCGTCGTTTCAGTCTTCAATATTTATTATAAAGAAAAACTTCTTACAATCATGTACTGGTGCAGACTTATACCAGCACGCAGGCACCCACCTGAAGAAGGCTACAACCTTCTCTCATTTACCAGCCTCACCTGGAAGGGAGCTACAACCCCCTGCTCTCATTTACCAACCTCACCTGGAAGGGAGATACTACCCCCTGATATTAGCACCAGCCTCTACTGACAGAAAGCTCCTACTATCAGACTGAAGGCTTCAACCCTCAGATCCACTACAAACCACGTTTCATTAATTTTCACACTGGATCAAACAGCTTCAACACAATTCTTCACTTATCAACAAACATCCCTTTTCATTTCATCAATCAGAACAGTGAAACCACTGTAACCAGAATATCAGAAATAGCCCAGACTTCAGAACAGATATGCAGAACCTCAATTATCTTTTGAGCAACCATCAACTCAAATACCATACGCGCTTTTCCTTAAATAGACCCGCGTATACACGCGCTTTTACTGAAGCGAACCCGCGTATACATTTGTGCAACTTATTAGAAAAACCCTAACAGCCCATACGCGCTTTTGTCTAAATAGAGCCGCGTATACACGCGCTTTTCACGAAACGAACCTGCGTATAGATCTATAAAAGATAAATTTTGCAGATCAGACTAGATCTATGAACTTACCATATTTCTTCAACTTCTTCAACAGATTTGCACCAGGTCTTCATCACTTCTTTTCAGATCATCCACGAGATTCACCATTTCAAGGTCTAGAGATCTTGAACCTTCATTATGTTCATAGATGCATCATAGAATCAGATCTATCAATTAAAGAGAAGAGTTCAACCATGCAGATATACTTCAGAGTGAAGTATTCATTAAAGCCCAGACACATGCACACCCTTTGCACAATGAAATTCTTCTCCTTATATAGATTTAACCTTTTTCAATACCATGATTCAAAACCACATTACTTCTGATGGTTTTCCTGGACGAGATCAAATAGACAATCCAGCGCTCAATACAATGGGTCAATACCATGGTAATGCCCCTTGGTATTCTAATTTTGGAGCGCAAAAGACCATACGCGACTTGGCACGTACTTTTCCGCATGCATACGCGCTTTCTCCTTGACAAACCCGCGTATGCCTTGTAACACACATTTTTCATCATTACTTTGGCCCTCACTGATATTTCCTTCTCTGGTACTTCTGAGCTACTTGTAGAACATCAGATTTACATCATTAATAAACTCATCAAGCATCAAGAACATCTTTAATAAGAGGTTTCCATCATCTTCATCAAGTGGGTTGCCATCAAGGACAACATTTAGCATCATATTGCCAACACTAGTGATTGCATTGTTGGCATTGTATCTACTTATTCCTTAGTTCTTGTAATAATGATGATGACATGATACATGGTTTCTTATGATGAGATTATGGATGAGCCCTAATTGCTTTTCCTGAAGAGTCTCTTTTGTTTTCACACATGGAGGAGATGAAAGTTTTATGATGTAGAGATAAGGATAGATCATGCAGAGTCTTTTGCTGATGAATATTGACATAATTCCTACACATGTTACATCATGATTATGAAATAAATAAATCATGAAGATCTTGATGATAACAGATCACATGAATGATTGCTTGATACATATTGTCGATTGAAGAAGATTGTTCTGGTATGATAATTCCTCTTGAAGAATATGTGGATGCTGCAAAGAGCCTGAAGGCTTGGTTACTGATGTGCTTATGCTACAACTGTTGGATGAAACTTGTCCTATCTATCTTCTCTCATATATTCTGGGGAAGCATTCAAATATCTCAGACAGAAGATGGGAATAGTCTCTGCCATACAGAAGATCAGTTATGCTTAAATTCAGAAGATTAAATTGGATACGCGGGTTTTCTAAAACACAGTCACGTATATACGCGAGTTTATACATATAAAACTGTGTATGGGTGTGTGCTGACAAATTTTTTTGGGGTCAGCATTCTTCAGCACAGCTGTGGTGCTGTTGGGTATCTCTGGTGATGTTTCAGCTCTCATATTTCTGTTTCATTCTCTGATATCTGATGAAGATGCATTGATGATTTGCTGCTGAAAGTGTTCAGGATGCACAAGCTAAAGGGGAGCATTGGTCATATGGAAAGTAATGCATTGTTGGCATTATGATGGTTATGAAATATGATCTCTCTCTTGAGGTCTTTTTGGTATTGGTCATAAAAAGTCATATTTGTAATTTGATGAAAAGGTCATGTTGATACCTATGATGTAAAATTGTAATATTTAGTCATGTAAGGACTTGATCAAATTTGTAAACCCACTTGGATGGGTAGTTGAGTCAAAATATGTAAACCCACTTGGTTGGGTACCCGAGTCACATATGTAAATCCACTTGGTTGGATCATTGATGTAAGTATGAGTCCTTGGTGATAGGAAAGGTCATAGAGTCATGTACTTCATTGAAAAATATGTTTTCAGCATGAACTCAGGGGGAGCATGGTAACTTTAGTGCACATTAGATCTACAGAGCTCTTCTTTCTACATGAGAAGAAAAACTTTTTTTTGGCTTTGATCCGCCCTTTGCCCTTGATGTCAAAGGGGGAGAGTAACATGGTGTTTGAATAGGGGGGGAGTATCATGGTGTTTTCATAATGGTTATAATCAATGTATCTATCTGTTGTGGTGATCAAACACCATCATGGTTGCCATCAAGTCCAAAGGGGGAGATTGTTGGCATGTGTTGTCCTTGATGGCAACCTACTTGATGAAATAAGATTGTTGGCAATATGATGCAATTTGTTGTCTTTGATGGCAACCTACTAGATGAAGTTTTCCTTAATAGAAACTGACTTGATGAGTTGTCTTTGGATGGCAACCTACTTGATGAATTTTTTCTTGATAGAAACCTGCTTGATGAGTTGCCTATGATAAGCAACCTATGTGCTAAAGATGTAATAATGATGTATCTACAGATCAGTTCAGATATGACAGAGAAAACAATTCCAGTAAGTGACAGAAAAAAGATAAATATAATATGTCACAATGTATACGCTACTTTTGTGAAGGCAACCTGCATATATCCTCTACTTTTGTGAAGGGAACCCGCATATACATTCAGGGTTAGCATATACGCAGTTTTTATGAGTCAAAGTTGTGTATACACGCGGATACGCACACTCAAAATCGCGTATGCATTTTGCGCTCTAAAAACTATGATACCTAGGGGCATTACCATGGTATTGGCCCACTGTATTAAGCGTTGGATTATCTATTTTATCCTGTCCAGGAATACCATCGGAAGTTGTGTGGTTTTGACTCATGGTATTGATAAAGGCTAAATCTATATAAGGAGAAGAAGATCATTGTGCAAGGGGGTGCGTAAGTCTGGATTTTAATGAATACTTCACTTTGAAGTATATCTACATGGAAGGGTAATAGTTTATTGATCTGAATTAATAATGCACCTATGAAGAAAATGATGAAGAGGGATCTCTAGATCTGAAATAACTATGTATTTTCTAGATCTGTTTATGGAATGTTTAGATCTGAGATGAGGCGAATATTTTTTTAAGTGAAGGATAAGATCTGAGCTATTTATCTATTCTGAAGAGTTGTGCAGCCCTACAAAGTTTGAAGATCTATATGCAGGTTCGCTTCATAAAAAGCGCGTGCATACGCAGGTTGGATTCATCAAAAGCGCGTATGGAATGTGAGGTTGGTTTTGGAATATGTGCAGAAGTATACGCAGGTTTGTCTCTATGAAAGCGTGTATATACGCAGGTTCAGTGAAGTAAAAGCGCGTATGTAATCTAGGGTTTTGCTGAAGTATGTGGAATGAAATGTGTAATCTGTTCTGCAGGTTTATTGTTATCTGTCAATAATGTATTCATACAGATCTGGGTTGTTTGAATGTTGAATATGCTGATGATTATGTTAATTGAAGATCAAGTTGTTGGTTGATTGGTTGATGATTCAATGAATGAATTTATGGGGTTATAAGTTTCAGTTTGATGTATTTTGAGCTTAAATGTGTGGAGTGGGTCTAGTTTGAAAATCTGATGGAAAGTGGCCTACAAGGTATGTTGTGTGGAAGTTGTTGAATCCAGTATGAAAATTGATGAAACGTGGTCCGCAATGGTGCTGAGGGTCAAAGCCTTCAGTGAGGGGGTTGTAGCTCCCTTCCAGTGGTAGTTGGTAAACGAGAGCAGGGGGTAGTATCTCCCTTCCAGGAGAGGCTGGTAAACAAGAGCAGGGGGTTGTAGCTCCCTTCCAGGAGAGGCTGGTAAACGAGAGAAGGTTGTAGCCTTCTGTAGTTGGGTGCCTGCGTGCTGGTATGAGTCTGCACCAGTACATGGTTGTAAGATGTTTTCTTTATAATAAATATTGAAGACTGAGACAATGGCAGTGGTGCTTTTCTCCCGAATTGGGTTTCCACCTTAAATCCTGGTGTTCATGTGTTTTGCTTATGTGTGATGATTTATTCTGTTCTTACTGCACATGTTTACTTCTTACTGAACATGTAATGAATGAATGATGAAATGATCTAAGTAAATAATTATCTGCATAATGAGATCTCTGGTAATATGCAAGTTTCATTAAGGATATCCGTGTGTATACACGACTTGGGTTCATTAAAGTAGTGTATGGGTTTTTAGAGAAAGAAAAAGTAAAAAAATTTCAGTCTACACTAAATACCCCCCCCCCCCCCCCCCCCTCTCAGTATTTTTCCCAACACTTGGCAGACCCCCAGATTTGGCAGACTGCTAGTTTTAGTTGCAGATAGCTAGTTTAGGGCCTGAAATAGTGGGAAAATTAAAATGGTCATAAATTTCAAAGTTTTAGGCCAATTCAAGCTCAGAAGGAGACTAGATGACCATTTTGAGCCATTATGGACTCATTGGAGTAGGTTACAAGAGAAAAAGAGCATTTTAAATAGGTTAATTTGACAATTTGAGAATAATATAGAGGCCCAAGCCATGGAAGTTGGACCAAGGAGATGTAACCTAGGAGGCGTGAACTCCTTCATCAAATACTTGTGTTAATGTTATGTATGGTGATGTTTTGTACTTTATTTGATGTTGTTCAGCTCTTGTTTTTATGTTAAATTGCTAACTAAATTGACATGAAAACCACTCATGAGACTTTATAATTTGCAAGAGAACTTGAACCCTTAAGCACACATAAGACATTGAATTCATAATCTGAAAGAGAAATTAGCACAACAACACTAACATACTCCATTCAAAACATTTTTGGTATCAGAGCTCAAGTTCTTTAGGTTTTTTTGTGTAAGAAGGGATCTAATTGTTTGCAATTTTTTTTCATGCTTACAAGGTTAAAACTCAAAAGAGGAGAAGGGAAGTTGGTTGAGAGCCCTATAGTTAGGACAAGAGGAAGAAGGGAAAGGTTGCAAAATTCTTCAACACCACCACATATTAAAGTTGAAGTTGAGTCTTCAGTGAGCATGTCTCATGAAGGAGAACCTATCATGACAGAAGATGAGAGAGCATTCAGGAATGCATTCTTTGATATGACTGAGATGGTTAAAGTCCTCCATGAGGAAAGGAATGTAAGGATGCAAGGAGAGAGTTAAATGCCTCCAAGAGGAGAGGGTTCTCCGGGAGGAGGAGGTCATGGAGATGGTAAGAAGCCACCATCCAGTCCACCATCATCCTCATCAACATCTTCACCTTCCTCATCATCATCTTCCACTACCACAACTCTTCCATCTGTTCATATACATACTTCAAAAGGAGTTGGTAAATCACCCTTACTTAAACTTGATGTTAAATTTGAGCTTCCAATGTATAATGGTGAATTGAATGTAGAGAAGCAAGATAATTGGATTCATAATTGGAGGTTTATTGTAGAATTCAGTGACTTCAAGAAGATGACATAAAGATTCAATTGGCTTCCTTGAGAATGGAGAAATCAGCACTTGTATGGTGGGAACAAAATACACAAGAGGAGATTAAGAAACACTGTAAGATCTCAATGTCTTGGTAAAAATTAAATTCTATCCTATAGCTTACATGAAAAAATCTATTATGATTTGGAAAAAATTTAGACAATTGAAAGGTCAAAGTGTGCAAGATTACACTCATGAATTTAGGAGAAGAGCTCTTATGTTAGGATTTGATTTTCATAGCCAAGAAATTTTGATGAATTAAATAGGTGGATTGTATAGTTACCTAAAAAATACCATCCTCATGTTTAATCCCACTAGTTTAGATGAGGTATGTGTGCAAGCTACACACCTTGAAGCAAGAGGGAAAAATGTACAAGATGAGGGTGAAAAGAAACCATTCAACGGTGG
This sequence comes from Pinus albicaulis, assembly GCA_034641835.2. Taxonomy (NCBI): domain Eukaryota; kingdom Viridiplantae; phylum Streptophyta; class Pinopsida; order Pinales; family Pinaceae; genus Pinus; species Pinus albicaulis. The sequence continues at coordinate 164,146,797 of CM076577.1, read as the reverse complement.
TGAAAAAGAAAAGGGTTTCAAGGGTAAACAAAAGAAGAATTCATCCATTAATAAAGAAGGGGAGAAAACCACATGTACTCATTGTTCCAAAGAGGGTCATGATGAAGCCACTATTGGAAACTTCATCCGGAATTGAGGCCTAAGAAATTCAACAATAAGGGGAAACAAAATACAACTGCTACCACACAAAAGGATCTTGGATCTCATTTAGGAGATGAGGCTAAAATTGCAGTCATGGTCACAAATGGAAAAGAAACCATAGCAAGTACTAGTTCCTCATATTGTCACAATAACACTCCAAATGAAGAAATAAGAATATAGTTGTTTCACGTAAGAGTGATCTCAAAACATACAAAAATTAACACACTATTTGATAGTGGGTTCCAAGCGAACTTAATCTTTGAAGACTTATTAAAGAAGCTGAATCTTGAAACCTTACCTCATCATAAGCCATACCCATTGGGTTGGACAACCAAAGAAACAAATTTACAGGTTACAAGAAAATGCATTTTCCAGTTTGCAATTACCGCAAACTTTGTTGATGAATTTGAGTTAGATGTTGTACCGCTTGACATATCTGGAATTTTTTTGGGTATCCCATATCTCTATGATAGGAAATAAGTCTTCTATCACCATGAGAAAAAGTACCACTTGTTCAAAGATGGGGTGGAATATATTGTGAGAGCTCATCGCAAAAAGCTAAACCTCTCTTTGGTTAATGTTGTGCAAATGAAGAGACTAGTAAACTCAAGCAAAAACTTTCTGATTCTTATGATCAAACAAAAGAATGATAAGGATTTTGAATCTTTTGAAGGTTGTGCTGATAGATTAAAATCTGATTTTTTTTATGTGGTAAGTTAGCATGGTGATATTTTTCAAGAGCCAAAGGGGTTACCTCCCAAGAGGGGAATCCAACATGAGATACAAGTGCAGCAAGATATTCCACTCCCTAACATTGGCATGTATCACATGTCGATAATGGAAAGTGTGGAGATCAAGAAGAAAATACAAGGATTTTTGAATAAAGGTATCATTCATCCATCTACCTCGCCATGTGGTTCACTGATTGTATTGGTGCCTAAGAAGGATGGAACATGGCGCATGTGTGTGGATTTTCGAGCACTCAACAAAATCACAATAAAGAATCATTATCTACTACCAAGGATTGATGATTTTCTTGATCAATTGAGGTATGCAAAGTATTTCAGTAAGTTAGATTTAAGAAGTGGTTATCAATCAAGTTAGAACAGTTGAAGAGGAAATATGGAAGACCACATTTAAAACTAAACAAGGATTGTTTGAGTGGCTTGTTATGCATTTTGGTCTTTGCAATTCTCTAGCTACTTTCATGAGAGTTATGAATGATGTATTAAGACCATTTCTAGATGATTTTGTCATTGTCTACTTAGATTATATTTTGATATTCAGCAAATCACGAGAAGAACATGTCATGCATGTGAACAAGGTGCTTGATGTCTTGAGAAAAGAACAATTGTTTTTTAATATTTCAAAATGTGAATTTGGTAAAACTTATTTAGTGTATTTGGGACATATTGTTGGAGGAGGTGAGGTGAAGATAGACCCCTCTAAATTTTAGGTCATTGTGAATTGGCCTACACCCAAGTCAATCACGGAGGTAAGAATTTTTCTAGGAGAAGCACAGTATTGGAGGAAGTTCATTGATAATTTTTCCTCTATTGCAGCTCTGTTACATGCATTGATGAGTGTTAAGAAAGTCTTCCAGTGGGGAGGCAATCAACAAAAAGAATTCGATTTTTTTAAGAATAATATCAGTTCAGCCCCAATATTATCATTACCAGACTTGAGACAGCCCTTTTAGATTAAGATAGATGCAAGTGACTAAGCCATGGGCATAGTCCTCTTACAACATGGTAAGCCTATTTCATTCCATTCAGAAATGTTTAATGGTGTAGTGAAAAATTATCCTACATATGACAAGGATCTATATGCCTTGGTACAAAGTGTAAAGAAATGGAAAAATTATTTGATGGGAAAGGAAACCATCATTCACGCCGATCACCAACCATTGCAATACTTGCAATCACAAACTAAATTGCAGCAATCAAGGCACTTTTGATGGATGGGATTCTTGCAGCAATTCCACTTGGTCATTGGGTATAAGAAAGGCATATACAACAAGGTTTTCGATATGCTTTCTAGGCCTATTATTAATGTAGCTACTTTACTCAAGAATACTTCTTTTTTACATAAAAGTTACATTGAACAATATGCATTTGAAAATGACTTTCAAGATGTTTATACAAACTTGAGTCAAGGTCACCAAGTTGAGGAATTAGATTATCGTGTTCATAATAACTTGTCGTATCAATTGGGTAAGATTTTTATACCATAGGGTAAGACAGTGAATGCCATAAGGGAAGCACACACTTCTCTTATTGAGGGAACATTTTTGTGTAAGAAAAACATTGTAAAATCTTCAAAGGTATTGTTATTGGCCTTGTATGCTTGAAAGTGTGTCACATTTTATTAAAGGTTGTTATTTATGTGCAGTCAGTAAGCCTAGTAATAGGAAGTTAGGATTGTACACACCATTTCCGGTTCATTCACATCCATGGAGAGTATCTCTATGGATTTTGTAGGAGGTCTTCCTTTGTCGAAAAGAGGTCATGATTATTTGTATGTAGTTGTGGATAGGTTCAGCAAAATGTGTATTTTTGATGCCATGTAAAAAGAAAGTTACAGCTGAACAAACAGCTCATCTTTTCTTTCAAAATGTTTGGGTTCATTTTGGATTGCCTACATCTATTGTAAGTGATCAATATTCTCAATTTCTTGGGAATTTTTGGTCAATTTTGTGGGACTTGATGGACACTAAGTTGAATAAGAGTACAACCTTTCATCTGCAAATAAATGGTCAAACCGAGGTGGTTAATAGAAAAATCATTCATCTTCTTAGAGGGTATTTCAACAAACATTCTAAGTTGTGGGATGAACATTTGCATTACATTCAACATGCTTACAACCGTGCAAAACATTATTCTACTCAAACATTGCCATTTGAGACATGTCTTGGTTACTTACCAAAGTCATCATTGGATTTCATCTTTGGGAAATATGTAGCTATCGATGGACATAGCAACATAGATAAAGCAAAGAAACTCATTGAGAAAATTCAGTTGATTCATCAAACAGTGCAAGAGAAACTAGAGAAAAGTCAAGGCAAGTACAAGGCGAAGCATGACAAACATCGGGTGGATCATAAGTTTCAATTTGGTGATGAATTTTGGTTTCACATTAGCAAGGAAAGGCTTCAAGGAGAAGGTAAAAATCTGAAACCAATCCATTATGGTCCTTTCAAATTGTGGAAAGGATTGGTAACAATGCCTTCAAGCTTTATTTTCCTTCATACATGAAAATTTATTCAGTTGTTAATGTTGAAAATTTGAGATTGTATGAGCCTCCTTTGATTGAATATCAAGGAGAGAATGTTCATATTTCATCTATTTAATATTTTTCTCCATATTTCTTTGTTGAGATACAGCAAGATACCATACTTGACAAGAGGAAAAGGACATCGACAAGAGGAAGTGTCAACTATCTTTGAGTGCGGCTTAAAGGAATAAATCCTTCAAAGTCCAGATGGATTGAAATTAGGAAGGTGAGGGAACTGTACCCCACCTGTTCAGCAATTGAATATGATCTTTTGGGTTCCAAAAGCTTCCAGTGGGGAGGAATGATCAGGGGCTCAGTTTTATGCTCAAAAATCAAAGTTCTAATATTGGCTCGGAAACTGAATGATCGCATAGTGCTCGCCGTTTTGAATCTGGCGCACTTCATTTCACAAAAAATGGTCTTAATATGCTCCCGAAAACGAGTTATGTCTACTTTGCTAAACAGGCAAAATTTAAAAGAAAAATGACAGCCAAATGCCTAGTCAACAGTCTGTACTGCTGATGTGGCATGATGACTGTGAAGGCTCATTTGTTTTCCATTTTCTCTGGTGAATGGTAAGCTTCCAAGTGGCAGAATGGCACTGGTCCAAAAATTGGGTGATGTGGCAGAGTTTCATTGGTTAATGTTTGAGCCAACTGGGTGAGGACACGTGGTGCAGTCTGGGGCTGCCATGTTCCTTGCCCCCTCCCCCCCCACCCCCCCCCCAAGCTTGAACTATGGTGTAAAATTATTGGTCTAAGTCCGGGTGGAGGCGTCATGGTTTGACCTCGCGACCTCCCACCACACAGCTGCACGCATTACCGGTCCACCTACACAATGGATCTTGATAGTCAAAGGATCCCATATATATTTATATTAAAGTTTGTATTATAGCAGGGGAAGGTGAGGGCTAGCCCCTGGTCCATAGAACCAATGTATATAACCAATGATGAAGCTCCAAAAAAATGTGTAGGATTAAAGACCATAACCACGGGTTAATTACCCTTAAACATGTTTAATAAGCGCATAATCCAATCTTAATTTTGGATTAACTTAAGCGTGTGTTTAGCGCTTAAGTGTGATTAATTAGCGCTAAGACTCTCACTTAACTTAATTGTGGATTAACTTGGCAAACCCCTAGATTTGGCGGACTGCCATTTTTAGTTGTAGTTATCTAGTTTAGGGCCTGAAATAGTGGGACAAAATAAAATGGTCATAAATTTTTAATTTTTCGACCAATTCAGGCTCAAAAAGAGGCTAGCTAACCATTTTGAGAAATTTTGAACTCATTGGAGCAGGTTACAAGAGAAAATGAGCATTTTAAGCAGGTCAATTTGATAATTTGAGCATAATATAGAGGTCCAAGCCATGGAAGTTGGACCAAGGAGATGTAGCCCACGAGGGGTGAACTCCTTTATCAAATACATGTGTTAATTTATGTATGGTGATGTTTTATACTTTATTTGTTGATGTTCAGGTCTTGTTTTTATGTTAAATTTCTCACTAAATTGACATGAAAACCCCTCATGAGACTTGATAATTTGCAAGAGAACTTGAACCCTTAAGCACACATAAGACATTGAATTCATAGTCTGAAAGAGTAATTAGCACAAAAACACTAAAATACTCCATTAATATCAATGTGTTTTTTTATCCAAAACAATCCATGTTCATGTTTGCTTCCTCGAATTTGGAATTATGTTAAAAATAAATAGTCAACAACAACACTAAAGTACTTGGATTCATGTAAAATTAACTTGTGTAGGACATTCATTCTACTTCTATAATATCATACACAAGTAACATGGTCATTTATAATCAAGGTATTAATATCATCTTCCTCTACTTCATTTTCATTTGACGGTTTTTTCTCTCAATATATTTGTTACAAATCCTTTACCAAAGGCTCCCAAATATGTTCAGCACTACTAAACGAAACAAAGAAAGTTGGTGGACCCAACTGTCGGATCATTGCATACAATTTCTTGAGAAAATGTGAAAATAGTTTAGTGATGTTTGTATTCATCTAAGATCCATATATGCAATGTTTGATGCCAAAATGTGTTTCAAATTTTCCTTTTTTTAACATCTCTAACTATAAGTTTTTTTCCTTTTAATTTTCTTTTTCTTATACGAATCCAAAAATAATTGAATACTTGACTAAGGATGATTTGCATGGTTTTTTAAAACAAATTTGGTATATGATACATAAAATCATGATCTTGATGCAAAACTTCCCATCGGGCAATATCGTGATATGTAAAGTTTCTCATAAATTGTGTGATTATTTTTTTCCTGTAAAACAATGTGTGAAATCTCATATCTTAAGAATACCTATCTTTGAATATACCCAAAGGCCTATAGCCTTCACTCGAAGCAATGTTTATTTGATTATTACGAAGATCATAAATACTATACAAATCGCTAAATCCATGTAACAGTGTCTTTATTACTGGCTCTTCATCATAGTGATCATTATCATCATTGCTTTATGTATATGTCTCACATGCATGTGCATACTTGTTTTGATCAAAGACTTGTTTCTAGCCTTCGTTTATTCTGACATTCTTTAGTCTATAAAGCGGAGTTTTACATAATTGTCTTAATGCCTTAATGACTTTATGAACAGGTATTCACCCAATAATTAATATGTTTTTAAACACTAAATGTCTTTTAATTGTCACATCCAATGTACTAGATTCATTTATGTCACGAGGTAGTGTAATTTGAATTCAATATATGTCTGCAGGTACATTGATTAGTCCACTAATCAATGTCAATTGTGGCTTTTTAAAACACTTTCCAAGTTACCGTATTTACAAAAATGGTAATACTTATGATATTATTCTTTCTTCCAATTCATAAATTTCTTTTACCATGGAAAGTTGTCTATTGCACCTAATCTGCTCAGAAACTTCAAATTTGATAATTTTGTAATTGTCTAATATTTTTTGCATTTTTTTCATATACAGTTTCCCTTGTACACATTACTCAATTGTCTTTCTATGACATGTCTTTTAAACCAAATTTGATTGCATATTGCACAACAATAAAGAGGAACATCTTGTATTTTCTTAAAATATTATTGTCCGGCCACTGTTTCAAATGTATAATCAAATATCTGTAATGATTCCTTACTTTTATTTGTAAATAAACATAGCTACTGATCAAATGAGAAAATTACCAATTACTTGTTTTTTTGAGGTAGCAAAAAATGCACTTGATTTTGAAAAGTGGTGATGCAGAATCACCTTTTTTTTTTAGCATATTTTTGGCACTTTAAATTTTTTTATGTATCACTTTTCTTTAATTGTTAGTGATTTTCATGTTGATTTTGAAAAGTGGTATTTCAGAATAAATTATTTTTTTAGCATATTTTTGGCACTTTAAATTTTGTTATGTATAAAGTTTTTTGGAGCATTTTTTTTGGAGCATAATTTCATGCTGATTTTGAGGGCACATTTTTGACACTTTAAACTTTCAAATGTATTAAGTTTGAATAAAAAATTTTAAATGTTGATTATTTTATCATTTTTGTCTTATTCATCTTCTTATTTCTCGACTAAAGATTATTTTTTAAGGGTTTTAGAGACATGTGTTTTTTGTTTTTCTTTGCATCATTTTTTTATAATGAAATTTTTAATTTGTTTTGCAAAATTTGAAAAAAAAAATAGTAACATTAATATTTTGAGGTTATGTTTGTTTATATATTTATATATCATTAATTAAACTTCAATACACATAAAATATTTGGTACTAAACGATAACATTTTTAAACACTCAACAAAAAATACACATTTTCATATAAATAAATTAAAAAATATGTGTTTAGGACATTTTCGCTAAAAACGACATGTTAAATAAAAGATGTTTATTAAAAAATTGAATTAAAAAGTTCAAAAAATAACAAATTTTATGAATTTTATATTCAAATATAATGACATTCAAATAAGATTTAATATATGTGTGTGTGTGTGTGTGTGTGTGTGTGTGTGTGTGTGTGTGTGTGTGTGTGTGTTTTTAAATTATATGTTATGTTTTTTTAACTCTTTTTCTTCTTCTTCTTTTTTGAAACATAAATTTTTAAAAAAAAATTAAATTTAAAAAAAAAAATGAAAATAACAAAAACCCAAGAAAAATTTATCAAAACAATTGAAAAATAAAAAAAATTAACTCAAAAATTAAATAAATTGAAAAAAAAAATAATTAATTATTAAAACCATTAAAAATTAAAATTTTAAAATAATTCCGGATGCAGATGACTGTTGATATGGATGGGACGTTCGTCCCGCAGAGGATCCCAATGGCAACCGCGTGGGATGACCATATGGCCACCCACAGAGGCATTAGTTCCTCATTAAATGAGGCCAACTTGCCCAGCACTCTCGCCTTCAATTCGTTCCACCGCCATTTTGTGCCACCCCTCTGGTTCTTAATGGCGTCGAAACACAGTAACTCGACTCATTCCCACACAGTTCATCAATCTCTTGCTCTGCAAAGTAGCTCCTGTCCACCTGCCTGTGCCGAGCCAAGTGCTCGAATGCACACAGGGAGACGATGTTGGCTGCTCTGTTGCATTGAAACTTTTTCAGATTCTCACTTCACTCAGAGTGCGCTTTGATGTATGAAGTATTGGCCCTGTGCTCAGTTTTCTGCGCCCCTCCTCTCTGCTCGGTGTCAATCCTGTCCGCATATCAATCCCCATAGCCAGTGCGCCACTGCCAATATGCCTCAGCTCCGACATAGAATGAGAAGCCAACAAGGCAGTAGCAAGGATCATGCTATTCGCCACCATTCTTCCTCTAGCACTGATTCCTCCTCTGAGGACTTCTCTCATGGCCATTATCCGGAAACTAGGAGCTAGAGAGAAGGAGCCAGCCTTGATGGGCAAGTGCACCCTACCCAGGGCTCCTAGCCCCACCATAATGTGTCTCCTTTGCCACCGATCTCCCATACCATTGTTCCACCCGTCTCCACTCCATCTGCTCATTTTCCCCTCTGCCAAACCTTCCAAAGAGCTAAATTTCGATTTGAGTGCTCATTGGACAGGCCTATTATAACCGCCTATATCATCGTCACCCTTCGACAGGAAGCTGTTGGCTTCAACCCCCCTGCTGCTCCCTCTCCTCATTCCCCTCTGGACAAAGTTGTTGCTAAGGATACAAGGGAGCTGATGGAGATGGAACGTGCTGACACGCATCAGGAACAGGTGAAGGAGGCTGCTGGCAAAGCCACCTGTGCATCCACCGAAGACGAAGATGGTAGCAGTGACGAATACAGATGCCGCATTGTGGAGGAACCTCCCTCTCCTGCTAATGATAAGTAACCACGGCAACCTCTGCTGGAATACGGTGTTGAAGCCCAGGTTTAATGGGTTGTTTTCTGTATTTCTGTTTAGATCTCCTTTGTTGAAAAAGAATATTGTTATCTTCATAGGCCAATTTTTGTTTATATGGTTAGATTATCTGAACTCAATGTCGGTTTCCCCTGTGAGGGTGGGAAGACAAGCTTTTAAGGGACTGGTTTCCCCTTCAAGGGCAGTCCAGAACTGTGTTTTTTTTTACTATCAAACCCAGCTCTCAGGCTCACTCAGCTGAAGGTGTAGCAGTTTTGTACTTTTATGTTATATAAATAGAATTAGAATTATTCAAAAAATAAAAAAAAATTAAATTTTAAAAACATAAAAAAAATAGTTTAAATAATAATTAAAAAAATAAAACATTAAAAAAATAAAAAATAAAAAACATATTAAAAAAAAAAGTTACAAAATAGTTAAAAAAAAATAAAAGACATATTAAAAATATTAAAAAGACATAAAAATAATAAAAAACAATCATTAGAAAAAAAACATAAAAATTATATAAATTAAATAAAAAAACATTTCTTTAAAAATTAAAAATAAAAATCAAAACTAAAAACATTCTAAAAATAAATAAAAACATTAAAAAAATAGAAAATAAAAACATTTTAAAAATTAAAAAATAAATAAAAATACAAATACAAATATTATCTATATATATATATATATATATATATATATATATATATATATATATATATATATATATATATATATATATATTCTTGAATCTGGGTGACATGACAAACAGGCCATCCCTCAGTGTGCGATGATGCAACAGGTAAAGGATTAGTGGCGCCATGACAAGCAGGTCGCACCACATCGCAACAGGTTTCAGTTAATGATGTTAATGTTGCAGGTGACGACCAGTTGTAGCCTCGATCGGAGAGGCACAGCCATAAATCCTCTGCAACGCTTTCACCCTCGCATTTTACCCCTTGCTCTCCAGTGCAGCTCTTTGTGGCTCTCCTCCTTGGCTTGGCGTGCTCTCTTCACCTCAGCCCAATCTTCTATTGTGCTTGCATCACCATGGCGCTAAGGCAATGATAGAATCCTCACAGAGGAGGCATTCGGGGCGCCCTCCCTGCCAGGCTGACCAGAGACTCTATTGTTAGACACTTCCACTCCAATGAAGAGTCATCCTCTGCCCCCTTCACTCAGTTCGTTGCCATGACCTCTGACGACTCCTCTTCTTTCGTAGCTCTTTTTGTTCCACCCGCAGCCCCCCTCATCCCTTTCGTTGAGCCCTCCACATCGGCCCTACCCAAAATCAAGCGGAAATACCGCAAATCCACCATCCCCCGCTCCTTAACGCCTCCACCCAAGAAGCTTGAATGCCTTCCTGTTAAGGCCTCCTCCATGTACATTCCCAATCTCTGGAATTACACAAGTGCGATGAAAAAGGAGAGTCGTTGGAGTAGGTCCCTCATGTCTTCACGGAGGAGGAAGAGGAAATAACTCATATTTATGGGTGTCCAGTGACGGAGGAAGAACTGGTGGAACCTGAAGCGGACCAACATGGGGAAGCACGCAAGAACTGAAGGTTTTTGCACCACAGTTCACTTCTGTACATACTTGTTATCCATAGCTTTTTCAGTTTTACTTATTGTTTTAGAGAATCTAGATGCTACAAACATTTCTAGACAATCCAAGGGTTGGTTTCCCTACCATGGGAAGCCCCTCCTTTTGTTATTTTGGACATAATTGAGAGCAGGAATTGGATAAATTTCTCAGCTCACAACATGGAATGTAAAATCTGTTGTTAATCAATAGAATTTAGAATAGCTTACAAAAATAAATAAATATATATATATATATATATATATATATATATATATATATATATATATATATATATATATATAATTAAAAAAATTAATACATAAAAATATATTAAATTGTTCCGCCTTGATGGCAACCAGGGCTAGCGCCTAAGCAGGCGGGAAGTTGGTTGCAACTCCCCGCCGCCGAGGGGTCAGCCCCCGCCACCACCTGCGCGGAACAATTTAAATTTATTTATCCATTAAATTGTTTTTAATGATTTTTTGATTTTTTTTAATATTTTTTCTTTTATTTTTTTATTTAAATAATATTTTTATTTTTATGTGCTTTATTTTATTTTATTTTCATAATTTTTTTTTATTATTATTATTTTTAAATGTTTCTATTTTTTAATTATTATTTTTTTTAAGTTTTTTTGTTATTATTTTTATTTTTATTTTTAATAGTTTTTTTTTCCATATGTTTTTTATTTTTATTTTTTTCATTTTTTTTTATTGCTTTAATGTTTTTTTTGTTTTTGTTATTTTTTTTCCGTTTTTTTTAAATTTGATTGTATTTTTTTTTTTAATTCGAATCATTTTTTTTTTTTTAAACATAAAATGTCATCATCCTTGAATATAAAGTTATAAAAAATTCATAAAATTGTTATTTTTTAAATTTTTTTATTCAATTTTTTCATAAAAATCTTGTAATTATATGTTTTTTAAATTTCTTTAAAAATTTTGAAATATTGTTTTTTTTTAATAATTTTTAATTTGCTTTTACATTTTTTTTAATTTTTTTTTCAATTTATATTTCTAATGCTTTTGTATAAGTTTAATTTGTTTAAATGTTTTTTTTTTCTTATTTATTTATCTTAAAGCTTTTTTATCTTATCTTTTTAATGAATTTTATTGTGTTTTTGTTTAATGTTTTTTTTTTAAATGTTTTTTTTGTTAGTTTGTTTTTTTTTATTTATCTCATTAATATCAATTATTTATTTTTTATGTTTATTTTTGGTAAATTTTTAATTTATTTTCTTATTTTATTTTTTTTAATTTATTTTATTATGTTTTTATTTTTTATTTTTGTGTTGGTTTGTTTTTGCTTTTTTAAGCTTAATTTGTAATTTTTTTTATTTTTTTTAATTGTGTTTTTTGGGTAGTGTTTTTTAATTTGTTTATGTTTTAATATATATTTTTATTTACTTATTATTATGTTTTAATTTTTTTGTTTTAATTTTTATTTTTTTAAATGTATTCATATTCTCAATATATTTGAATATATATATATATATATATATATATATATATATATATATATATATATATATATATATATATATATATATATATATATAAGTTTAGGAGAACAATTTTTTTTATAGTGTACTTTCTTAGCGGTCAATAAGATTCTAGAAACTACATTTTTTTTTGTATAATCTTTAATATGTTTATTAGTTTTGATTTATTAAATTCAAAAGAAATATAATTTTAATATTAAATTATTATTATTACTATATATGAAAATAAAATAATATATATATATATATAAACAATTTGCAAATTTCAAAATCTTAAAATTATTTTAAAATAAATTATTTACACAAATTTCCGAAAAAACAAATATTTAATGCAAAGAGTATCAAAAATTCCAAAATCACATATAAATTCATTTCTTTTGTAAAATTGTTCATTCATTTTGTAAAATTTTTCATTCATCATAACTAAAGTATTTCCTATCGAGTGACTTCAATACATTATATATAAAAACATTATATTTAATAATTTTTTATTAATATGATAAACTTAAAATAAAAATGAATTAATATAAATTAAATGGTAATATATTTTTAAATAATATTAACACCATGGCTGAAAATTCTTGGAATTTTAAGGATTTTCATAAAGTTTTATCTTTAATGTCATCGTTGGAATTTTAAGGCTTTTCATAGACATGTTATTTTATCTTTAATACTATGACTAAAAATCGTTGGAATTTTAATACTTTTGATATTTGATCTTTAATTTCATGTATATCATTGGAATTTTAAGTTTTTTCACAGTCATTATTAAAAGATGTTGACAATTTACCCTGAAAAGAAAAAAAAAACACGTTATGCAACATTTTTTGTTTTCAGGGTGTTTTTTGCACACAAAAAATTAGCTTCGTTATTCCAGCCTCAACATTTTTTGTTTTCTGGGTGTTTTTTGCACAAAAATAAATGGCTTTTACTTCCATTTTTTAAAAATGTTGGAAATTTACCCCCAAAAAAAGGTTATTCCATAATAACTCTTTTCGTTTTCGGGCTATTTTTTCATGTTTTTTTATGCTTTTTTGTTAGAGTTCTTGTTTTGAGGTAATAGTTCTCGCTTAATTGGTAACTTTATTAATATTGTATTCTGTGTTGATTTTGGTCGCTTTGATCATCTTCTAATTTGACTTGTTTCGACAACATTATTATTTCTTATGTATTTTTTGAGGTGATGCAACGAGGAATGTGGCCTTGTATACATTTACAAGATTTGTATTAAGTTCCATGGTATCTTCATCTATGTTGATGTTCTTAAAGCTAGAATTTAATGGCTTTCATGGTTTTCTAACAAGACTTGTTTTGAAAATTTCCTTGTTTTTTATATATTCTTTTATTTGATGCAATGATTGTCATGATCTCTTGTTTACATTGATAAGTTTTGTGTCATGTTCTATGACATTTTCATCTATTTTCATGTTTTCAAACTCACTTGCCTTATCCTCACTATTTTTTTATTGGCTTCTTCTATATATTTCTTTTCGTTAACTTCTTCAATATGACATGAAATGTTTTTATCTTGCACTATTTCTTTCAAAGATTCATAATGAAAATGACCTACACCCTTTCCATACTGCATAACATGGAATATTGTTGTGTCTTTCTTGAACACATGAAATTAAATTACAACAGCCAACGTATGAGAAAACCATATGTATATAGTTATATTCAATATATATTGTCACCAATCATAAACAAAAAGTTCATTGTCTATCTACATTTTTTCATATGGCATTGCTAATTGTATAATGTATCAATTCCAATCTACTATTGCATAGAATTGCATAATTTCATCTTCATTCATGTATTTTTCTATACATTTTAATGCAAATGAATCATTATGCATGATTTCATTGAAAACATTTTGTGTAATTATGCATCATAAATAGGAAACATCATATTCATTATTTGTCAAATGACATATCAAAACAACTTTCATTGTAAATACTCATGAACTCAGAAAATCTCTTAAACATATGTCTACTCATAATTTCCTCAATTTGTGTCAATTTATGTTCTGTGTGTTGTTACTTGTTTTACATGTTCATGATCAATTCTTATTGGCCATTTCTTTTTACACATCAGTGGTTCAAAATGTCCGACAATTGGATTTTTGTCATGGATTAATATGTCTTAAATTTCTTTGCATAAATTTAAATTAAAATGCAAATAGATTTTCATTGTTTTCTTTGACCATAGACTTATTGGAATTTTTAGCCAATTCGATAACCAATGTATAAAAAATATGTTCCCCCAAAGTCCTTTTTCTCCAAAAATCATAGAAGTTGAAGCTAATTTTTTCATCCTTTCTAGGTAAACATTTAGGCTATTTATACCATGCATTTGTATCAATGCATCTATATTCAATTCATGTTCATAAGACTGTATCGCTTTAGTGTTTTGTTCATCTAAAAAAATCCTGAAATGTTATATCATTCCCATATTATAGTATAGTGATTCACTTCATTCCATTAAAATATATGTCTGTTGGTGTTCCAAAAGTTCCTTTTCGAGCCCCTTGAGATGAAGATGCAATTGGGTCAACTTATACAGTCGAATTTATCAAGATAGATTATTTTTTTTTATCGGGATATCAATCACAAGATTGAAATAACTCATGGGTCTGATGGTATATTTGAGTGTAGAATATGAAAATAAAAATATTTTCTCATTTCTCAACTATCCCGGTGGATTATTGATACCAGGGGTAGATCTTTTTGATATTATGCAAATAATAGTACCAAATGTACATGGGGGTATTTTCTTCAATGGGATATTTCATCCTAATCGAGGGATAAATTACTGAACGTATAGCACTACCTCACGCTAGAGATATAATCCACCAACCCACTAGTTCCTATTATGATGGACTAGCCACAGATTTCATAACGAATCAAAATATGTAACGATGCTTCCTGATTACATAACCAAATGTTATATAGAAAGAACAAGAAACCTTATAAAGGTCATTCAATGGGACATGGGCATATATGTTTTTATATCAAAAACAAAAATTAAATTCTCATAGTTGATGTCATATGGGACAGGAAACCTAAGCTTATGGCATTGTTGATGTCATAGTGGAAGGTCGCTCTCATAGCAGAAGATATTCTTTTCAAAATATTTTTATAATGAACTGTAAATTGTGATTTCTTTGTTCCTTTTCAAAAGAAGAAAGGAAAATGGGGTGGGGGGGGGGGAGGGGAAGTGATTCATTTCATAATCATCTGATATGGTATGGTTAGGATCAATCTGAACCAGTGGATTTCTGCATACAATACAGCTATAATTCCCACTATCAAACACATTATTATAAATGCAAGACAATCAATAAAGAATATAAAATAATCTTCAGCTTCTCTTCGAGGATATCCTCAGCATAGAGGAGTATGTGCTAGGGTGTATGTGTGACTCCTTTGGATCAGAAATTGAAACAAACTGGGAAATTCTTATAATGGAATAATAAATAATTTTCTCGATTTAATCAAGTACAAATCCATCATCTAACCTGGTTGGGGATGAAATTTATGGTTTCCATTGGTGAAAATCTAATCACCTTGATGTGGGATGAAAATAAATTCCTCATTGGTAATGAATAGTCATCAATCCATTGAGCACAGAAAACATGCAAATTGAAGAAGCATAAATTTTATGCTCATATTTCCATGAGAATGGAATAACATAGTCAACTACCTGTCCAACCCTATAGTTACATGTCGTTATTGTATTAATAGATCTTGTAATGATAATATTTATCACTTAATGATTCAAGAATAGATTTTGAGATGGTAAACTATACAATTTACCGATAACATACTCATATCATATTTTGGAAATGAATAAAAGTCTCTGGTGTATAGAGAGGACCTTATTGTTGGAGAAAGAACCATAGAAATGAGGAAAACTGTGTGTTTTCCTCATTCTCAATACAAGTTCCCATCCCTTTCCTACCAAGAAGATGCCCATCTAAAGGGACTTATTGTTGGGAAGGTTGTAGTAGCAAAATCCATTGGAAATTTTCTTTTCTAAATAAGAAGAATCGGTGCTATTCTCAATGGACCAAACAAATGACTAATCGAGAAAAATATTAGTAATTCATGAGAGTAAACTTCAAAGAGTGAAACTTGGATATATAGATCGAAAACGTAGGAAATAATTCTTTCATTTGCATCAGGCTTTCGAGAGGCCCATTTGAAACTTTTTCAAACTCATAACCTATGGAAAGATAAAGCCTTAGTTTCTGCCCACCGAGATAGAGGTAAACGCAACAGAAATTTCTTTGCATAAATTTGAATTAAAATGAAAATAGATTTTCATTGTTTTCTTTGACCATAGTCTTATCAAGATTTTTAGCCAATTCGATAACCAAAAAGTTAGAAATAAGTTTTCCAAAAATTAAAAAAATATTTTTGAATTTATGGGAAATAAATCAACATTTTCCCAAAAAAATGGTTAAAATTGCAAAAACATAACAAAATAATGCAGAGCCAACGCACTTTAACCACTAGACAAATATTGTAATCCATAGCGAGGTAAAAGACAAATAAAAATTATACATATATTATTTTATATGAACTCATCTTATCTAGGAAGTTCCTCTTAAGAGTGTGACGACCACTTTTTATGTTATTATATCAATGTAATTGGCATTGATATATGAGGACCACCTTTTATGTTATTATATCAATGTAATTGGCATCGATATCTTAAACGCAAAATATTATATTTTTCTCAATTTAAATAATCTGATTTACGTGACATTAATATGCGTATTATTTTTACACATTTTTTTTAATATTAAAGTGTATTAATGATAATACAAACTCATATAAAAGATAGAATAACATTTTATTCAATAATAAAATAAAAGATAGAATAACATTTTATTCAATAATAAAATATTGTTATCAAAATTATATAATATTAAATTAATAAAAAATAATTTAGTTAACAATAAAATGTTACTATATCAAAATTATGTGGAAGTTATGAAAATTATATAAAAATAAATTAATTAAAAAATAATAAATAATTTATTTAATAATAAATTACTATTATAAAAGAGTTTTTGGTACATAGAATAGATTGTGATGGGTGTATTATGAAGTTATTTTGTGATGTGAAAAACATTGGTTCAAAATTTTGTGTGCAAAAATCTATTCAAGTTAAAGATTGGTGTGGCCCAAACAAAATGTGATCCAAAAGTAATTTTGATAACTTAAATACTCTTGGATCAATTTCTCAAACCAAAAAATAAATTTATAATATCTCTATAAAACAAAAACAATTTAAAAAACAAAAATTATATTTTTTATTAAAAATATTAGATAAAAATAAATACAAACATTTTAATATATATATATATAGATAGATAGATATTGAAATTACCCTCAAACTAATTCACTTTCACAGTAATATCAAAGTGAGAAACAAAAATGGTAATGATGTTTTGAAATATATGAATTCCACACCACTATTGGTATTTTATATAGTAAAATAATGTACATTAAAGTTAATAAAAACTAATATACAAAATACAAAATAATGTTAATCAAAATTAATATAAAAAAACGTACATTGAAATTAATAAACTTCAATATACATTAAAATTATATTAAAACAAATTTTAAGAATTTAATAATAATAATATAAATTAATGGAAATGGAAATATTGAAAATATTAATAATAATTAGAAATTTATTTTAAATATAGAAGAAGTGTTAAGTTAGGAGTAGCAATATTATGTATTAAAATTAGAAATCTATTTTAAATAACAATATATTCTAATAATGATAAATTTATAATTTATTTAATTAAATTGAAAACAAATTTAACATAGATTTATTCCTCCTGAGTAATATATATATATATATATATATTCCATACATTATTATATATTATATCTAGTATATTAGATTTTATTATTTATTTATTTATTATTTTTTAGTATTAATTTTATTTAGTATTTTAAAGAATGGTGAATTGATTTTTTTAATGAAGAATAAGGATAAAAACAATTCTCTAATGGTTTAGTTAATTCTTTATTATTTATAAAAAATTTATTATTGTGAATTAAATTTAAAAAAAATGTTTAATTATTTATGTGGATTCGTACATAATTATCAAATTTTGCTGAATTTATTAAAAAAATGAATATTTTTCAATTCTTTCGATTAGGAGGAATTATACATTAAAAAATTATTCTTTTTACAATGAGGATATGATATATGCAAGCTCACAAGTGTCTATATCACTCAATTTTGATTGCATTCTCGTTGTCGGCTACTCCCTTTATACGATAAGTTGGATTAAGGACCGCAACTTCTACGATCAGTTGGATTCAAGACCGCAACGCCTTACAGATCCCCTCACTTTTCAACTCGATGCAGCAAATTTTGGGTCTTAAGCCCCTCTTCTAGGAGATCTCCTTGCAACATGTCTTCAAGGAGCAAAATTCGGAAGCAGATTCACTTTCCAAGCCTGCTCTGTCCCTACTTCTTGGGAAGATACATTACTAATTTTTTTATGAGGGGAACTCACTTTGTCTAGGCTCTTTCAAATTTTTTTAATCTCTTCTTGCTCCCCTCAATTTAGTTTTGGTTTGTTGGTCCCGCTCTGTTTCCATATGTGGCCACAAGGTGGCATTTACGTCATTACTATGACGAACATTTTCTTTGCTTTTTAGATATTCACAAACATGGGTATTTGCACATCAAAAACTTGTTTCTCCTTTACTCAAACTTTAAAAAATTATATATTCCTCACCTCCCAAAGAGAGGTATTGCTTAACAAGATAAGCCAAAGAGAGGTAGCGCTTAACAAAATTTGGTCAATTTTGAAATATATAGGTAAATATTTTTAAGTATATTCTCAATTTTTTTCAGAATTAAAAATTTTGATATAGGTACATTTTTTTTAATTATATTCTTGAATTTTTTCAAAATTAAAAAATCTTGAATCCCATATATTGTATTCAAATCTGAATTCCAATTGGAACTTGGTAACTATGGGGTGGTCTGCATCATATGAATCTAAGTGTGGATAAACTATCTGAGTGAAGATGAAACTCATGGATTGGGTTTCTATTAGACATAGAAGCCTAAGGATCGAAGATTAGTGTGACAGTTGGGTGTTGGAATTGGAAATTTTACTCTGAAAACAATGGAATTTAAGGCAGGGTTTTAAGAAAATCTAACAGAAAATTTTGGAAATCTGGGTTAGAGTGATTAAGTTTTAGTATTTTGGTTGCCAAAAGGTTTTTTATTGTACTGAATTCATTTCCACCAAAAAAAATGATTCAAACACTCACAATATTAGATTTTTCGAAAAAAAAATCACTATATTCTGGTGAAAATAAAGTGAAATTGTGCCAGCATGCAACAACGCCAAACTAGCGTCAAGGTGAATATTTTCAACATTTAAATTTTATGCAAAAATAGTAGGCACAAAAACAATATTTAAGATGTGTTGGAGAGTGGACGTTGGAGCTACATTGATTTTTTTTTTCAGAAGAAAAAAACGTCTAGCGTTTCCAGCACATATTCATATTAATTCAAAGGATATAGATTACATTCAGTAGTTTCTAGGTTTGTTCCACAAGTCTAAACCATCATCCAAAAAGATTAAATAGTTCCATGCCCATATACAGCATACATCACTAATCATGTGTGGCATATATACAAAAAGAATTCAAAATTACATGGTAATAGTTGTAGGCAGTGTTAACCAAACTTGGTATCCGGAGTTCCAAACAAAAACAAAATATTTTAAAAATTGTGCCATCACCATCATGTAAAATGTGGGACTATAAAACAAGTAAATACTTCACCCCTAGGTCTCTCTAGTTTCTCATTTTTAGTATCTTCAGCTTCTCCTTGATCAAAAAAAATTTACAATGACCTTTGCCCCATTTCCTAAGGTGTCCATTAGTTCATAGTGCATTTCTCTGAAGGTGCCCTGCAGTCTTCTTTTGGATATTCTATCTGCAGTGTATTTTTTCTCCCTGTATATGTGGCTAAAGGATATATGAGAGAAATTCCTGCACAATTCATGTATTCTGTCCAAACAGGTGGATAGATGTCTAGGAGCTAGGGTCTTTAGTTTATTCATGTGATCAATCAGAGTTTTTGAGTCCCCGAAAACCCAAATTTTGTCAATGTATAGTTGATTCGTGAACCATAGGAGACCCCAAAGTGCCAATAGTTCCCCTAGTGTTGGTTCCTTGCCTCCCATACCAATGGATTTTGTAGTGACATAAAGGGTTGATCATTAACCAAGAACCGCATCCACATTTGTGGTTCTAGGTTGCCCCGTCAAAAAACCCCGCCGAATAATGAATTTAAAAGGGTCTTAGTCAATGGGATAGGTCTCTGGGCAGTTTTTCTATGTTCTTCGGTCCACCCTAGCTCTTAATGGCCTTCTCTGCCACCCAAGCGGGTGTGCTCCCCATCTCCTGGAATATCCACTTGTTTCTGCAAACCCATAGATTCCATTTAAAGTGTAGAGGAATGGTCCAGCATTGTTTCCCTTTGTCATGACATCAGCAATAACAATCTTGTCCCGACCTAAAAGTCTTATGTTGGAGTTTCAGATGTGTAAAAACTATATTCCAGGTTTGCCTCGCAAAGTCACAGTTTTAGAAAATATGTGAGTTATCTTCATTATATTGCATGCACAATCTACATATCCCTGGCCCTATCCTACCTTTCTTCATGAGGTTCCTCTAGATAAGGTTTTTATCCTTCTATATGAGCCATATGAAGATGATGATTTTTATATGAACTTTTTCCTTCCATATGCGTAAAAACCAGCAATCTTGTTCATGGCCAGACTATTGTTTGATGAGCTCCATATATGTTTCGGAGGTATTGACATTACCTTTTCTGATATTTCCACCCTAGCATATGGAGTCTCCCTACTGTTTTTGACTTATGCACATGTGTCTTAATCCTTCCAAAAATTTGTTTCACGCAAGCACATCATTGCCTTGTAATCCTAGGTCCTTTGCCTCATGCCACCATGGATATCCCTCTTGCCAGATGTGAATTATTTGTCCCACATAAAATAAGCACATTCCATGAATCTTGTTACTCACCCCAAGTTCCAAGGTATTGTGTTCAAGATGTCCCCTTATGCCTCCCTCTCCAATCATAATTTTCATGCCATTCCCGAAATTCCATCTTAACAGGGTTGTAAACAGTGGTCAAATACTCTTGAAATCATTCCAGATTTCAAAACCCCTGACCCGTGCCTCCCATCTAGATATGTACAATGACTCAAGAGTCTAATTATTGAGGTACTTATGTCTGATGATTTCACTCCATATGCCCGGCGTTTGAAAGCATCTCCATAGTGACTTTAAAAGTAGAGCCCTCATGAAAATATCTATCTCCAACAGTCCCCAGCCCCCCCATCACTTGGGTAATGTAATGCAATTCCATATTTATGCAAATTATTGGTGAAAGAAATGTAGACACTGACAAAGATGCATATGTTAAATGATGGAGAAAGAAGTTGTGGAATGAGATTTTAGCCAGTCAAATAATATTCCTTGGCAAAGGAAAATGTTTATGTCAACATTTGGAAGGTGCAATTAGATGGCCAATTGTTTCCCAAACAAAAACGAGATTTTTAAGTTAAGTGGATGACCCAGAAACAAGTGAGGCTTGAACCATAACAAAAATGTTTGGCAGTTTGACACAACAAGTTAGTCCATTTCATTGAACCGTAGCGAAAAAATTCGGCAGTTTGACACAGAAATTTCATCCATTTCATTGAATGAGCATCTTTAAGTATTACCTTCGAACAATTACAATGATTACATTTCGTTTGCACATTTTAGGTGCTAATTTTGAATGGAGTTGTCTTTAGTGCGACTTTTTGGACTTTCCACTATTGGAATCCTACTGAAACATTTGAGGTGAAATCTTGATTTATGTTATTTAAACTGGTTCTTTTCCCTAGGGCACTTCAATTTTGCAGCGGTTACCCATCAAGGTTATGATTTCAATAAATTCCTATTGATTTTGGAGAAATTAGACCAAAAAAGTCTCACTAAAGACAACATGATTTTGAATGTTAATGAAATGAATTTAAAGGATTGTGGGTTGTTTTGTAAATGTGTTAAAACGTTGTTTTTAAATATTAATGAAATGAATTTAAAATATTGTGGGTTGTTCTGGTAAAGGTGTTAAAATGTTTCCTTGTGGACAAAAGGGAAAGTAAGGGGATAAAAATCCTAATGTCAATGTGTTAACATTTTTTGTTATTGGTTTTATTGTTAGACACCTAATCCTTGGGTTGTGATTTGGGTTATGGTGTGTTAGGGTGATTAGTGATTGAAGTTCAAGAAACCTCGAAACTGAATCTAACGGTTCCATGATTATATTTATATATGTACATTTTCATCATTCTTTGAATTGAGGTGAATTCATTTTCCACCAATTTGTGTCTAACAGTGGTATCAGAGTGCAAGTTTAGTGATGGTTAATCATATCAGGACAGAGGTTTATCTTCTCTTCTGAATAACTTGAGTCACTAGTTTTGTGACTTCTCAATCGTATGGCCTTCTTAGAGAGTGCTTCTTTATGAAAGAGAGGGTTTGAATATGAGGATGGTCGAATGGAAATATGGCAGAATGGAGAGCTAGTGAAGTTGTCAGAACAATGTATCTTCACATCACACTTCATGTTTGAAAATCAATTTGTGTATTCAATTCTAAAAATACTGCTCAACCAACATATGTAATTAGAATTTATTGCGGATACATAACAGTAGAAACCATTTACAATTGTTTTCCTCATAGATAGTGATGAGGAAACATAGTCATTTGCCACATTCTCAGATTAAGGACATAATTTTTAGTTTATATTGAACCATGTTATGCCCATTCAAATTCAAATGATGCTACAATCATTAGTTTATATTGAACCATGTTATGCCCATTCAAATTCAATTGATGCTACAATTGTTATTTCTAAAGGTTCTGCATCAACACGAAGTAGATAATAATTCAACTTATTTTCACCATGTCCTCAAAGGATAAAACAATTATTAATGTGTTGATGATGCTTGCACAAAATGTTTAAGGATACCCCAAATGAAAATTCACATAGTTTACATAAAATTCCATGTTGTTTCGTTTCTCATACACAATAGCCTTTATCTACAATACGGCCTAAGTTAAAATTTGTATCCACCCATTCAATTCACACAACGTTTGTCTCTACTAATTGTCTACACATCCATATTTTTTATTATATTTACATTATCAAGAAGCTTCAATAGAAATAAGGAATAACACCCCTTAGATTTTTAAGGAAATTTTAGTTTCTCAATTGAAGCAACATCGTTTGCAATACGCTCAATTTCAGAGTTTCTGATTTTTGGACGGTTTAAACATTTTCCTCCAAACAAATTTCTATCCTTTCTTTGTTGATAAATTTGGTGGTGATCCTCCCTTGCAAGTGTGCAAAGGAAATTTTGTTGAGGCGTGGTGTTCAGATTATGTGGCACATTACTGTTGGAGGGACATTTTTTGGATTAGATGAATTTTTCCAACAAAGAATATCTAAATCAAGGATGATTTTGTTTGTAGTGATTGCAGTGACTAGTGATTTTGTTTGCAGTAACTTGTGGAGATTAGTTGCTTCAATTGGTATGTTAAAGCTTCAGTAGCAGGGCATCATCTCAATGCAATGGTTAGTGGAATATTTCTAAGCAAGCATTCAACAAGAAGTGAACCAAGGTGAAATCAGTGAGTAGGTGAGATAGTGAAAATTGATGATACATCACATGCAGCAACATATGCATTTTATTTTATTTGGAATGGCCTACTTAATGTAAGATACTACTGGAAGAAATGATTAAGCGGTAGCCTCCAAACACTCTCTATAAAATGCCTACAGTTGAGCTTTTTGTTTTGATATAGAGAGGCAGGCTATATGTGTGCTCAACACAATTCACAGATTGACGTGTTGATTCACCACTATAGAAAAAATTCTGGTTCTAGTGACATAGAAAAATCAACCCATTTATGATCCAGGTGGATATTGGTGGCCACCCTCCTATTCCACCTAGACCTACAGTTGGTTTCACCAATTTTCTTGTTTATAGTAGCATTTACTATTTTTAGCAGCTTTTCGGTTCGGGAACTTCTCGAGCAGTTTTGACCCCCTAAACAGCATTTTTTTGAGGTCTGCAGCGATGCATACCCATAGCCTATAGTATTGTCTCAAATCTTGTAATACTATGAGATATATTTCCAATGAGGTATCGTACGCCCTAAATGGAGATAATATGACCAAGTTACAGCCCCAGGAAGTTGACTTCCTAAATAACCCCAACGGGGCCCACAAACTCTTGGCATTCCATATCATGGGGTTAGGGTTTTGGTTGTTTACGGATTTCCCTTGTTGTTCAACAATAAAAAGGCCCTTGAGCCTCATTGTAACATAATTCATAGGCATGTAGCCACCACATATTTGTAACTAAAATATGCTTCATTAGGTCTTTGATATTAATGAAATGAAGTGTCATTTTTTTTGCATCTTTGTATTTATGGTTATATATAGTATTATGTTTTTTTCTTTTTTAAGTTCAGATCAATGGTATCAAATCGGTCTTCTCTTTCTCTATTTTTATTTTCATGTCCCCAACAAGTTCAGGGTATAAGGAGTTAGGGCTCAAACTGATTAAACCTTTGCAAGACCATCCCTGCAAACCCTGACTTCCTCCCATGGTGAAAGAAAATAAAGGCGATGAAATCGGAGATCATTTCAATATACTGCTCCAAGAAGCCCTCGAGTAATAAAGGAATGCGATGATGGAGAACTTTGCTCAAATCCTTCAGCGGTTACCCACAAGCGACACATCTTCTTCAAGAACCTACTTTGGAAGAACCACACCCTTTAAGGTATAAGTTAACTTTGACAGCCCCATATTTGAAGGTAATATAAATGTGGATGTTGTAGATAAATGGTTAAATCTGCTAGAAGGATATTTTTCAGTTCATGATTTTTTCAACTAGGAAAAGATTACTTTTTCACTCCTTAAATCTGCCCCCAATGTGAAGGAATGGTGGGAAACCTACTGTGAGAAGCGGGATGAGAGTGAACCCTCACTATTTTCATTTGCACCGACTTGGAATTTCTTCTGGGATGCCATCAAGGAGTAATATTACCCTTTCGGGAGGTATGAGGATAAATACATAAAGTGGACCACGTTGCGTTAGGGAAGGGACCAAGACATGCTAGAGTTCACAAATATTTTTCATACCCTTAGCACGAATTTATGTATCAAGGATTTTGAGCGACATTTGGTCCTCAAGTATCACAGTTTCCTACAAAAGTACATCCAAGACAAGATGGAGATCCTAGACATCTCCTCGCTCAGCGCTACCTGTCGATACGCTATCAAGATCGAGCAGAAATTTAAACAATAGAATCGAGACTTTGGATCTGTGAATCTGAAGCAAGGGAAAGGTTTCCCAAACCGCAGAACAAAGGACAGAGCCAAGGCAAGGTGACCTAGGAAAACCTATTGAAGCCACACGCATATAGCAACACCACGAAGACAAATAAGGACATGGTAACATGGTGTAAGTTCCATAAGAGTATCACTCACAACACAAGTGAGTATCAGGCCAAGCAATCACTGGTGGTCAAGCTGAAGGCTTCCAAATCAAATGGATGTTATGACTCTGACTCAGAACCCGACATGGGGAATGACAAGGGGAAGCAGATTATTGACATGGAGACCAGTGCCACCATTGCCACCACCAAGATCCAGAAGAATGATATCAAAGATCCATAGGATTGGGAGTGCCTCTTCCACTCACATATGTGGGTGAAGGGCTCTTCGATGCAGTTCATTGTCCATAGGAGGAGCAGGGAAAATTTTAGGGGCGAATTTTAGCCCAAAGGCGAATTTTAAGGGGTTTTAAATTTTGATAGGGCGATTTTTTTATATAAAACCCATTTTTTATAGTTTTATAAAGTTAGCCCTATAATTATTTTAAAAATAATTAATTATTAAATATTAGCCCACCAAATTAAATGTCGATAAAACTGAAAAAATAAAATTCGCTCCCGATTTTCTTTATATGGAGTAGACTTCAATGGCATTCGCCTGGATTTACTCGGTCGGAAGGAGGGGTTGGAGTGATTCGCCCCATTTTTTCACTGGTTGGGGGCCGCATACCCCAAGCAATTAGACTGCAATAAGTGAACTTTATTGGGTTTAGATGTCAGGTTTGAGAAATCTCTGTTACATGAAAACCATCAAGGATTTTCACCGAACCTTATCCCTTTGAAACTCATGCCATACGGCGATGGAAGAGCACACAAGAATGGGACAATCTTGGATAGTTAAACAATCAGTAATTTTTACACCTAAGATTGATGGCACAGAACCTTACCTGATTGCTTCAGGATTGGTTTAAGTCAGGACCAGCACATTAAAGGCAACGAGGACCTTACTTTCAAAAAATCTACCTTGAAGTACAAGCCCTTTGTAACCACTAGGGTTGATTAGGATTTTATCGGCTTGAGCACAATTTTATGGCTTGATGAAATCCCATTGGTTTATATTTTTTTTTTGGTGTTCCAACATTAAACAATGGATAATTTAGTATCTTTATAGTTGTTTTCCAGTGGATTCATGCAAATTTCGATGGACACAGGAAGATTTTTCAATATATTTGGGTGAATTGAACCCATGTTTAAAAGGACAATAGGGTTTGAAAATGATTGTTCCTTTTCTGCTTTAATCTCGTGCATGGAATCCTACTAATAAACACTATGTGAGATGGATTGTTACAGGGATTTATTTTGGTCACTTTGTCCACCTCTTTGACGAGTCTGAAGCAGGCTGGGATTTTCTTCGTCTCAATCTATTTGGTTGCTTTGGGGAAAGGAGGCTTCAAACCCTGTTTAAAAGCATTTGGTGTCGATCAATTTGATGAGGACAACCCGGAAGAGAATAATTATAAGATTTAATTCTTTAATTGGTGGTATTTTAGTATTTGCATTGGTACTCTTACAAGATTTGATGTACTCACATATATTCAGGACGACATAGGATGGGGCCTAGGATTTGGCATTCCTACTGTGACTATGGCAATAGCACTGCTTATCTTCTTGTGTGGGACAAAATTTTACTGGCATAAACTACCTGATGGTAGTCCTCTTACTTGAATTGTCCATGTCTTTGTTGCAACATTTTATAAATGGAACGTTTCCACCTATCAGGAAGAAAAGAACGTAGATCACATTGAAGAAAAAGAAGTTTCGATTTTTTGACCAAGAAGACAGCAATTGTGTACTGATCAGTTTAGGTAATTCCTCTCTGGTCTTGCTCAGTTTACATCTAGTTATATTGCATTTATTAGTACAAAACTATGGGAAATAATTGCCACAAAATTTGTCATACATTGCTAAAAGTGGCCAATGCCGTGACTCAATTTGTTGGAGTCACAGTGGTTTTTCCATTTGACATGGAAAATATTGAAATTCTTGGTAATTGAAATAATATTATGTAGGAAGAGGGTGGACTGAAAATTTAGTTTTAAGGATATAGTATAGGATATAGCTACTTCCTCACCACGGGTAAGGTATATTCTATCCTTAAGTCATATTTCTATTTTATTTCAGTCTTGTCCTTGTTGCTTCTTGTGGGTTGCACTCTGTTATGTTCAATTTTAGATGAACTGAGATATTTGTGATGCATATCCTCATTCTAATTTTTCAAGTTTCTTGACAAAGCTACAGTTGAAGATGAGTGTAAAAAAACCTTCAATTGACGACTATGCACAGTGCAAGAGGTTGAAGAGGTGAAAGATGTTCTTGGGCTGTTACCATTTTGGATGGCATGTTTGATGTATGGGGTTGTCTTTGCACAATCTTCAATTTTTTTCAAAAAACAAGGGAGCACAATGGATAGAAATATTGGAACACATTTTGAGATCCATGCCACAAGCTTACAGTGTTTTACTAGCCTATCTATTCTCTTATTGGTGCATGTTTATGACTGCATCTTTGTTCCAATCGCAGGGCACTTGACAGGGAATGAACGAGGGATTACTATGCCACAAAGGATAGGCACTGGCATGTTTTTATCCATTATATCAATGATTGTTGCCGCATTGATAGAGATTAGAAGAATCGAGATAGCAAAGGACAATGGACTGATAGACCTGCCCAATGCAAAAATTCCCTTGAGCATTTTTCTTTTGCTTCCACAATATGTGCTATTTGGCATAGCAGATGTATTTGCAATGGTAGGAATGCAAGAATAATTTTATTATCAGATGCGAGACACTATGAAAATCCTGGGTATTGCTATGAATCTGAGTGTTGTAGGAGTTTCTAGTTTCATTAGCAACTTCCTTATTTTAGTTACTGAGAAGGTTAGTTGCAGAAGCAAGGGGGGTTGCTGGTTCACAAAAAACTTGAACAAATCTCATTTAGACAACTTTTATTGGCTTCTAGCCTCTCTAAGTGCGATCAATCTCTACATTTACATGTTCTTCGCCAGCTTCTATCAGTATAAAAATGCCCAAAAGGATATTTCTTATGAGGACGAGGAATCCTTGAGCGGAAGGCCACTTCTTCCTTCATGAGCATATGTTGAGATATTTAACGGAATTGTTAAGGTATCTCTGTTCAGGCAGAGTGGCATTACTCTCAGGCAAGAAAAATTGTAGAGCTAGGTACAGAACATGCTATCCTTGATTTCTATGTTGAAGGTGTCCTATCATAAATGAGTGTTTATTTGCAAATGCCTTAGTTATAAGTGGTGCATTTGTATCTTGGATCCCTTATTAGGATGATTAGGTAACCCTATATACAAATATCATAGTTACTTGCGTAAAGAGAGTGGCCTTCACTGTTTAAAGAGAATGGCATTAATAGGAATTCTGTTAAACATTAGAGCTTTAATACAAAGTTGGTTGAGATTATGCTCTTTGATTCACTAGAGCAAGTTTAGTGTCTAGCTCTTTGATTCCACTTGGCAATACATTGTTCAAGGTTGAATAGCCAACTTACCCCTACACCAAGCAAATTTCCTCCTATCCATTGCTTTAGTTGAAGAACGTATTTCATTACCTTAAGTCCTAGCCTTGAGTATTGATACCTCACTAGACTCAATTAAACCTCTCTAAAATAGTAGAATTTCACCGTGATATGATTTTTCCATGGATACAAATTGTGATTCTTTCCCAAGCTAATTGCATTCTAATTATAACAAGTAGGGATGGGTCCATGCCCAAAGTCCAATATCTGTGCATAATTGTGACAAACAAAAAATGTGCTTGGAAGTCTTTGACATTGCAATGTACTTTACTTCGATTAGGAACGGGCATCCACTTATTTTCTCTTACTCCAAATTCACAACTCCAAACAATGTAAATAGATATGCACCGGTTGAGTTTTCATTATCAACAAACCCATACATATGAAGCATCTTGCTTCCATCTCCTTGGTAGCAAAGAGCATATTCAATTTTAGATGAACTGAGATATTTGTGATGCATATCCTCATTCTCATTTTTCAGGTTTCTTGACAAAGCTATAGTTGAAGATGAGTTGGAAGATGAGTGTAAAACAACCTTCAATTGGTGACTATGCACATTCCAAGAGGTTGAAGAGGTGAAAGATGTTCTTGGGCTGTTACCAATTTGGATGGCATGTTTGATGTATGGCGTTTTCTTTGCACAATATTCAACATTTTTCACAAAATAGGGGAGCACAATGGATAGAAATATTGGAACACATTTTGAGATCCCTACTGCAAGCTTACAGTGTTTTACTAGCCTATCTATTCTCCTATTGGTGCCTGTTTATGACCGCATCTTTGTTCCAATCGCAAGGCGCTTGACATGGAATGAACGGGGGATTACTATCCTGCAAAGGATAGGCACTAGCATGTTTTTCTCCATTATATCAATGATTCTTGCCGCATTGATAGATATTAGAAGAATCAAGGTAGCAAAGGACAATGGAATGATAGACCTGCCCAACGCAAAAATTCCCTTGAGAATTTTTCTGTTGCTTCCACAATATGTGCTATTTTGCATAGCGGATGTATTTGCAATGGTAGGAATGCAAGAATAATTTTATGATTAGATGCCAGACACTATGAAAACCCTGGGTATTGCTATGAATTTGAGTGTTGTATGAGTTTCTAGTTTCATTAGCAACTTCCTTATTTCAGTTACTGAGAAGGTTAGTTGCAAAAGCAAGGGGGGTTGCTGGTTCACAAACAACTTGAACAAAGCTCATTTAGAGTACTTTTATTGGCTTCTAGCCTCTCTGAGTGCGATCAATCTTTGCATTTACATGTTCTTGGCCAGCTGCTATCAGTATAAAAATGCCCAAAAGGATATTTCTTATGAGGACGAGGAATTCTTGAGCGGAAAGCCACTTCTTCCTTCATGAGCATATGTTGAGATATTTAAGGGAATTGTTAAGGTATCTCTATTCAGGCAGAGTGGCATTACTCTCAGGCAAGACAAATTGTAGAGCTAGGTATAGTACATGCTATCCTTGATTTCTATGTTGAAAGTGTCCCATCATAAATGAGTGTTTATTTGCAAATGCCTTAGTTATAAGTGGTGCATTTGTATATTGGAGCCCTTCTTAGGATGATTAGGTAACCCTATATACAAATATCACAGTTACTTGTGTAAAGAGAGTGGCCTTCACTGTTTAAAGAGAATGAGATTAACAGGAATTTTGTTAAACATTAGAGCTTTAATACAAAGTTAGTTGAGATTATTCTCTTTGATTCACTAGAGCAAGTTTGGTGTCTAGCTCACTTAAAAGAACCATTCAAATTTTCTCACTTGGCTCCACTTCTAGCCTATATCAAAAATTGATATTGAAGAAATGAGATATCTAAAATATATATTGTTACAAGCAAAGCTATTGTGCAAAAGAACCTAATGGTAGAGATGCATCATTAGTTGACATGCATTTTAAAATAATTAATGATGATTTTAATGAAGGTAAATAAGGTTAGGTTAATCTAAGAAGGCACTCTTCACATGGATACTTGTGTTTTTTATGAAAGCACCATCTTACTTGGTTCTGATTGGGTGAGTTAAATCACATGGTTCAATAATAGCAAGGAGCTTGTTCAATTTAAAGAACTACAATATATAACTCTCATTTATCGATTTTGTCAACATGCTCATTATCTATTAGTATTTATTGTGTTATACCTAGGTCTTTGGTCTCCATAACCGGAGTAACATGCACTATTGCTAGGTTTCACTTGGGATGAAAGGATGATTATGAGTTATGATTGTTAAACTTTGAGTGCAACCTATAACAAATGGACAAATAATTTACAATGTAAATATCTTCAACATAAAGATGAAATTTAATCAATATAAAAACCATAGCAAAGAAGCACATACAACAACCAAGATTTTTTTCTCATCAGGAACAAATTATTGCTCACCTTTTTTATTTGTCTTCTTTTATAAAGAATGTGCAAACACAGAAATTATGTTGCTTCTAAAATTCTGAATGCAATTTGGAAACAACTTCACTTCTAAAATACAAGAATGCAATCCAAAACTTTCTTTGCACATTCTTTTTACAAATAGAATATGCCAGTGACATGTTATGCAATTGGGAATACCCTAACAATTTCCCACTTGGAAATACATTGTTCAAGGTTGAATACCCAACTTACCCCTACACCAAGCAAATTTCCTCCTATCCATTGCTTTAGTTGAAGAACGTATTTCATTACCTTAAGTCCTAGCCTTGAGTATTGATACCTCACTAGACTCAATTAAACCTCTCTAAAATAGTATAATTTCACCGTGATATGATTTTTCCATGGATACAACTTGTGATTATTTCCCAAGGTAATTGCATTCTAATTGTAACAAGTAGGGATGGATCCATGTTCAAAGTCCAATATCTGTGCATAATTGTGACAAACAAAAAATGTGCTTCGAAGTCTTTGACATTGCAATGTACTTTACTTCGATTAGGAACGAGCATCCACTTATTGTGTCTTACACCGAATTCACAACCCCAAACAATGTAAATAGATATGCACCAATCGAGTTTTCATTATCAACAAACCCATACATATGAAGCATCTTTCTTCCATCTCCTTGGTAGAAAAGATCATATTCAATTTTAGATGAACTGAGATATTTGTGATGCATATCGTCATTCTCATTTTTCAGGTTTCTTGACAAAGCTACAGTTGAAGATGAGTTGGACGATGAGTGTAAAACAACCTTCAATTGGCGACTATGCACAGTCCAAGAGGTTGAAGAGGTGAAAGATGTTCTTGGGCTGTTACCAATTTGGATGGCATGTTTGATGTATGGCGTTGTCTTTGCACAATCTTCAACATTTTTCACAAAACAAGGGAGCACAATGGATAGAAATATTGGAACACATTTTGAGATCCCTGCTGCAAGCTTACAGTGTTTTACTAGCCTATCTATTCTCCTATTGGTGCCTGTTATGACTACATCTTTGTTCCAATTGCAAGGCGCTTGACAGGGAATGAACGGGGGATTACTATGCTGCAAAGGATAGGCACTGGCATGTTTTTCTCCATTATATCAATGATTGTTGTCGCATTGATAGAGATTAGAAGAATCAAGGTAGAAAAGGACAATGGACTGATAGACCTGCCCAATGCAACAATTCCCTTGAGCATTTTTCTGCTGCTTCCACAATATGTGCTATTTGGCATAGCGGATGTATTTGCAATGGAAGGAATGCAAGAATACTTTTATGATCAAATGCCAGACACTATGAAAATCTTGGGTATTGTTGTGAATCTGAGTGTTGTAGGAGTTTCTAGTTTCATTAGCAGCTTCCTTATTTCAGTTACTGAGAAGGTTAGTTGCAGAAGCAGGGGGGGTTGCTGGTTCACAAACAACTTGAACAAAGCTCATTTAGACTACTTTTATTGGCTTCTAGCCTCTCTGAGAGTGATCAATCTCTGCATTTACATGTTCTTAGCCAGCTGCTATCAGTATAAAAATGCCCAAAAGGATATTTCTTATGAGGACGAGGAATCCTTGAGCGGAAGGCCACTTCTTCCTTCATGAGCATATGTTGAGATATTTAAGGGAATTGTTAAGGCATCTCTGTTCAGGGAGAGTGGCATTACTCTCAGGCAAGACAAATTATAGAGCTAGGTATAGTACATGCTATCCTTGATTTCTATGTTGAAAGTGTCCCATCATAAATGAGTGTATATTTTCAAATGCCCTAGTTATAAGTGGTGCATTTGTATCTTGGAGCCCTTCTTAGGATGATTAGGTAACCCTATATACAAATATCATAGTTACTTGCGTAAAGAGAGTGGCCTTCACTATTTAAATAGAATGAGATTAACAGGAATTCTATTAAACATTGGAGCTTTAATACAAAGTTAGTTGAGATTATGCTCTTTGATTCACTAGAGCAATTTTGGTGTCTAGCTCACTTTAAAAAACCATTCAACGTTTCTCACTTGACTCCACTTCTAGCCAGTTGTTTGGTCAATTTAGTGTGTCCTAAATTTCTACATTAATTTTTCAATCGGATTCGTAAGCTGACGAAGTGTGGCGCACTATATGTGCAAGATAACCTATCTCTTACTTTTTGTCGTTTTTGGTTTTTTTTTCTTTTTATCTTGGTTGGTTTCCTAATGTGAGATGGAAATTCTAAAAGACAAGTATGGATATAAATGTTCAAGGCAATGATGTCCTTTATAATGATTTCCCAAACTTCAAACTTAAAAAGGATTTTAAAATATGCAATGACAAAATTAATTCCTAAAAGAAAATGAAAATGTGCCACTATTCTAGTTAAACAAACAGTGAACTATTGATCATGAAAACCATTACCCTTACTGCTGTCTAAACACAAAAGAAACTGTACTCAAATAAAAGATTGCAATTAAAGTAAAACTAAAATCAAATTACATCAACTCATATTCTGACCCCTCACCATTAGTCTCGCTATGGCTTTCGGAGGTAATCATAAACAACTTGAGCAATTTGATATCTAATTTGCAGAAAAATAAACTAATATCAAATTACACACTCATACTTCAATCCCTCACCATTATTCTCGCTATGGCTTTCGGAGGTAACTGATAATGACATGAGCAATTTAATATCTAACTTGCAGAAAAATAAACTAATATCAAACTACACACTCATACTTCAATTCCTCACCATTAGTCTCGCTATGGCTTTTGGAGGTAACTGATAATGACATGAGAAATTTAATATCTAACTTGCAGAAAAATAAACTAATATCAAACTACACACTCATACTTCAATCCCTCACCATTAGTCTCGCTATGGCTTTCGGAGGTAACTGATAATGACATGAGCAGTTTAATATCTAATCTAACTAGTAAAGCAAATGTACAAAACTGAAATGAATAAAACAGTGCTGGAATTAAGAACTAAGAAAAAGAAATCAGTAGAAGGAAAAGATTGATTCCATGTCATTAGTCATTATAAAATGATGTCTGAATGCCGAAATTTTGCCCTATTGTATCACAAGGTGCAAAAACACTGATCAGTTAACAACAATATAAAGCATGAAAGATTATGGACAGAAGTAAAACGTAAAGCATGAAAGATGTAATATATATACACATGAATGACTATGGCACAATGAACGTAAGGAAATGAAGCATGAAACTATACAGTAATACACAAAACCTCGGCGTGTGCAGGGGCCCTCTGCACAATCCTCGGGAAGCAGCTATCAAACATGAATTGTGCTTATGAACAGAGTCTTCTTATATATTCAAAATGCGGTCATAACAGAGAAATAATGTCACAGCACAGTGGAAACACAATTACATTACAGAGCTAACTATTATGCATATGAGAACGCATTATTTATAACAGAGGGTGATATAAATAATTCCCTAAAGTCTGCGCTGATAGAAGACACGTGAACAACCACGTCCAGAAATCTAGCATCATGGCTGCCGTGAAGATTAAATCTATGGAAAGTGGCTGTTGGATTCATCTTATGGAGCCGTTTACAGGTGTTGATATGTCTCCCGTAATTTAGAAATGGCCACGCAAGTCTTCACGTGATGAAAAACAGAGTTCTATCACCGTGGGACTCTTTGGTTGACCACCACTTGGCTACCTTTGACCACAGCCTTCTTAGGTGAATTCGACTGAGCCAATAGGACTCGATCCATGTCCATGTCATTTCAAACTTGCCCATGTGGCTCGATTTTCCTGAAGACACCTGCAATATAGACTTTAACAAAATGGCTGCGGAAAATTGCAGCAGCTGCGGAAAGTGACAAGATTTCGTAGCTCAATGAGAAAAAATATAATTCAAACAGCAAACACAAAACATAGTTAAAAACCACTTTAAATTCTCTTTTAAATTAATATGCAATGATATTGATGACTTAGAAGGTCCAGGTTAATGGAAAAGGTCTAGAAAGGTGTATAAGAAAGATGCAAGTTTGGGACTCAACATACCCCCACTGTGAAGGTGTTGCAGGTCCTCATGCAACCAAAATTTTGATAATCCTTCTTCAATTCATATGCCTTGATACCTCTGCCAGTACATCCAGTCCTCTTCTCCTCTTCCTTGGTGCTGCTAACATCTTGGGCTTCTTCATTAAGCATCTGAATTTAAGATTAATCAGTGCTCTACTTATCTTCTGGCATTTCTTCTTCAATTTCCTGTTCTTTTTCTGCCACAATCCCAGATGTAGCATGGTATTGTCATGAATGATCTTGTCCAATTTTCTTTGTTCCTTTAATGCCTCATTTTCATTTTTAATGTGTCTATTTAAAACCTCCAACTCAAAGACTTCTTGTTTCAATGATTGGACTAGATCTTCTTGTGCTGTGTGAGGCTGAGTGGATGAGGTGTTGGGGCCCGTGGCTGTCCTTTCTAAGGATTCTATGTAATCGTACACCTCTTGCTGCTTTGGATCTATCTCAGGTGTCATTTTCCTTGGGCTGTCCCCAAAATGCTGTGGAGGAGAATTGTCTTCAAAATCTAGCTGAAAGGGGCTCATGTCAACGTCTTGAGGACTAGCTTCAACGTTTGACGGAGAATTAGGTGGACTATGTTCAACGTCTGGCTGAGAATGAGATGGACTATGGCCAGCTGGAGTTTGTTCAGGTGTTACTTCTCCCAAATCAATAAAATGAGGTCCTTTTGTCTGTGTTTTCTTCCACTTTCCTTTAAGCCTGGAACTTCTTCTTACATACTGTGGACTACTGTCTTTTTCCTTTTGTTTTTCTTTTCCCCTCTTTTTGGCCATAGATGATTGTTCCTGAAGGTGAACTAGTCTCTCAGATAACACTTGATGATCTTCTTCTGAGGAAGGGGTTTGATGCATGGCCTCAATGCTTTTTCTCTCTTCAGTCTTTTCCTTCTTCCTTTTAGACAGTCTTTCCTCTCTACTAGTTCTTTCAACTGTGTTAGTAGGAGTAATTTGAGTTTTATCACTTGTTCTCCTTCTTTTTGGTGTACTGCCTTCAGGAGTTTCTTGGGGTTCTTCAAAGAAATTCCTAATTAAAAACTGTTCCCATGTGTCCTTTTTCTCTTTTAACTGTTTTTCAATCAAAATTTTCACAAGACCATGGTGATACAAATGTGGTTCTACGTCCCCTAGATGCTTCTGGACGGTTACAGACATCTTCTTCAAACTGTTTAATAAAAAGTATGGCAGATTGAGGGCCTGGTTGTCTAGGAAATTCATCAACAGTCGGGTATGATACATATACATTGATCCAAAACATCCCTCACAGGTGATAAATTTTTGAATAACTAACAGTAAACTGGCCCACTCTTCTTTTAAAGCATGAACAGGAATTCCCCTTTTAAAAATGGTAACATCCATACCTGGGTTACG
The DNA here is from genome assembly GCA_034641835.2 of Pinus albicaulis. Taxonomy (NCBI): domain Eukaryota; kingdom Viridiplantae; phylum Streptophyta; class Pinopsida; order Pinales; family Pinaceae; genus Pinus; species Pinus albicaulis. The sequence continues at coordinate 164,110,066 of CM076577.1, read as the reverse complement.
TAGGATCACTCTCCAGGCTTCATCACTAATGTTCTTGTTCTTGAACCAGCGTTCACCTTCTTGAGGGAGTCCTATAGCAGCTGCTATGGATGCCTCATTCACCGTAAATTTGAGGTCCCCAATTTCTACCTCCAGACCATTGAAAGACCTTGCAAAAGCTTTTTTCACCTCTTTATGGTAGCCTCTAAACTTTTGAATAAACTGAAGCCACTTTGCCTTTTTCAATATATCTCTGACTTGCGGGTATCCTTCCATAAATTTGGGTCTCTCTAGTTCTGTTCTCAACAACTGACCCATCCTTTATTCTGTACTTTAAAACTTGTCTGCGTGAAGAGGGTTTTAACGGAGGTAAAACGGCAGAAATGATCAGGGTTTGTGAAGGAGGCCAGTGACTGTAAGCGGATATCAGAGAATAGGTACACGGAATGAAGCAGAACAGAGAATAAAATGGGGTGAAAGCTTATGTGAGCACGATGGAAATGCAGCCGTGAGATCAATAGAACGGTAGGGGGAGTAAAACGCATTCGGCAATATTTAAAATTGGCTGGTTGCAGAGTAGATGCAAGCACGTTTATGCAACGGCTACGGATTTTGTGCGGCTAAGAGAAGCCGTAGTCAAATCAACTATGTTTCTTAACTACAGGTGGAGTATCAACGTATAGCTGAACACTAATGAAGACCGGAGGCTTGATTATGAGGCCGTTTAGAAATGAATGCAAGGATTGTGGGGGAATCGTATAGATATCGTGGGATGGCTACGGAGTTATCAACGCAATCATTGCATATAATGGAGCTATGGTTTATAACTATGTAAAAATGTGCTTGAATGCCATTTGAAATAAATTTTTATTCATACCTTGGAATTCTTGCCATTTTTCATTGGTCTTCAATCAGTTGCTCCTCATTGATGTCTTTGAATGCCCCATGTCTTCATAATATGTCTTCATACCTACATTTGATTTCATGATTGTGGAAATAACATCTGACTGTAAATTTTTGAAAAACAGAGTGGTGGCTGCAGAAACTGCTTCTGGCTGCGGAAACTGGTGTCAGCTGCGGAAACTAACACAACAATTATTTGGGTGAATGGAGATGGATAGATGATAACTGTCTGAATGAAAATGGTCATAAAAGAAAATTTTATTGATGAAATGAAATGAAATAGATGAAATGGAGTAAAGTGAAATGAAGTGGAGTGTAATGAAGTGGAATGAAATGGAGTGGGTTGTCATAAAACTTGTGAAATAAGAGAGAGAGAGATTTTTTTTTTTGGAAAATATAGGGTGTCAGGTGTTCATGATTTTCACCCTACATTTTCTGTATAAGACTGCCAATCAGTGATTGGTTTTCAGGCTTATACTTTTTTTTTTTTTTTTTTTTTTTTTTACTTGAAACTGAAAATAACAAAGGCTAGGCTGATGGAGAAGAAGGATTCTTCTTCACTAGCCTTATTGCAGAATTATATTGAAACATTTTGACAAATTCCTCTTTTGAGAGTGGCTTATGATAGATCTTTAATCTGTGGCCATTAACAATAAGAGGAGTTTGAAATTCATCAATGGTCTTAATTCTTACCGCTCCATTTCTAAAGATCTTGTCAATCTCATATGGCCCAAGCCAATGAGTCTGAAATTTTCGTTTAAAATCTTTAAACTTGGAGTCAAATAGCAATGCCCAATATCCTTCTTGAAACTTCTTCTCTTTGATATATTTGTCATGCCATTTAGCTCTTTGATATTGAACTAGATCAGTTCTTAGAATTGCCTCTTGTCTGATCTCATCTAGCTCATTCAACTGCTCCATTCTATGCTTTTGAGCTTCTGATAAATCCATCCCCAACTGAATTGCTATCTTGAAGGTCTTGACTTGGAACTCAATGGGGAGCAGGACTTCTTTCCCATAAACAAGTTCATAGGGAGAATGTCCTGTTGTATTTCTCCATGTAGTTCTGTAAGCCCACAAGGCTTCAGAAAGCCTTTCTTCCCAATCTCTTCTATGTAGATGAATAGTTTTGGTGATGATACTTTCAAGAACTTTGTTTGTAGACTCCACTTGACCATTTTCTTGCGGATGGTAAGGAGTAGATCTTCTATGCTTGATTTTGTATTCTTCCATCGGCTTCTCCACCAAGTTGGATGTGAATTGGCTTCCTTGATCTGTCACAATTTCTCTTGGAACACCAAAGCGAGTAAAAATATCCTCATAAAGAAAATTAACAACTGAATTTTCAGTAGCAGACACTAATGCTTTGGCTTCTACCCATTTAGTAACATAATCAGTACAAACCAATATATACTTCTTTTGCTTAGATGGTGGGTTAATAGGTCCAATGAAATCTAAAGCCCATTTCTCAAAGGGTTCGATGAGTACCTGTGTTTGCAATGGCATTTCATTTGAAAGGGTAGGTTTCCCTACTCTTTGGTAGCTGTCACACCTTTTGACATATTTTTTTGCATCTTTGAAGAGGGAAGGCCAATAATATCCTAAAGAGAGGATTTTATAGGCTGTCCTTTTGTCAGCAAAGTGTCCGCCGCATGGTTCATCATGAAATGCCTTGAGGATATCAGGCATTTCATCTTCCCTGACACATCTTCTGATCACAAGATCTGGCCCTGTTTTAAACAATTCGTTAGAAATCCATGAATATTTTGAACTCTCCTAAATAATCTTTCTTTTTTCACTTGGAAATAAATGTGGAGGCAGTTTCCCTGTAACCAAATAGTTAGCAATATATGCATACCAAGGAGTCTTAATAGTTACTGCAAACAAGTATTCATCAGGAAACTTATCCTCTACAGGAGAATCTTCTTTAAAATTCTGAATCCTAGACAAGAAATCAGCTACTGTATTTTGTTTCCCTGGTCTATCCAACATAGTAATATTGAATTCCTGCAAAAGTAGGAGCCATCTTGTCACTCTGCCATTAGTAACAGGTTTTTTCATTAGATATCTAATCGCAGAATGATCGGTATGAATAAAAGTTTCATAGCCTGTTATATAATGTCTAAACTTATTGATTGCATGAACAATAGCTAAAAACTCTTTTTCAGTTACAGTATAGTTCAACTCAGTGGGAGTCAAATTTTTACTGGTATAGTAAATGGCATAAGGGACTAAATCTTTTTGACCCAACACAGCTCCTAGAGCTGTATCTGAAGCATCTGTAGAAATATGGAAAGGGAGTTTCCAATTTGGTCCTCTCAATATAGGTGCTTCAGATATTCTTGTTTTCAAAGTTTCAAAGGATGATTGACAATCAGGATCCCATTTGAATTCACAGTCCTTTGTAAGCAGTTTGAAGAGTGGAGATGCTATTTTATTAAAGTTTTCTATAAATCTTCTATAGTATCCAGTAAATCCTAGAAAACTTCTAACATCTCTTTGACAATTTGGAATAGGCAACTTGGAGATGACTTCAACTTTTGATCTATCAACCTTAATCCCATCTCCTGAAATATGATGCCCCAAAACAATACCTTCAGTAAACATCATAAAGCATTTTTCATGGCTTAATTAAAGGTTTGTTTCTTTACATCTTATAAAAACTTTTTCCAAATTTTCTAATGCCTCTTCAAATGAATTACCATAAACTGTAAAATCATCCATTCTACACAATCATGGATTAGATCAGAAAAAATTCCTAGTACTGCTCTTTGGAATGTTGTGGGTGCATTACATAACCCAAAAGGAAGCACTCGATAGGAAAAATTTCCCCATGGACAGGTAAATGTGGTCTTATCTTTATCTTCAGGTGCTACCTGAATTTGATTATAGCCACTAAAACCATCCAAAAATGAAAAGTACTTTTTGCCTGCTAATGTATCTAATACCTGATCGATAAAGGGAAAAGGAAAGTGATCCTTCAAATTTGCTTTGTTCAATTCCCTGTAATCAATGCATACCCTCCATTTACCATTCTTTTTAGGTACTATAACCAAAGGAGAAACCCATCGGCTATCTGAAATTGGATAAATGAAGTTTACATTGAGTAGTTTTTGGAGCTCTTCTTTCACTATCTCCTAAGATTTGGATTCATCCTTCTTTGAGGTTGTCTGATTGGTCTACTGTTTTCCTCAATATAGATATGATGGATGCAAGTCTTAGGATCAATACCTTTCATGTCAGTATACTCCCATGCAAATGCAGTAGAATGTTTTTGCAAGATTTTGGTTAATTCTTCTTGTTGTGACTTTTCCAAATGTTTGTTGATATTCAATGTTTTTCCTGGAAAAATCTCAATGGTAGAACTACCAAACTCTTCCATAGAGTAAAGAGACATTTTTCTTGATGATAAATATTCTATGTCATATTCCAACTGAAATTGTGTGGGGTCATATTCTGAAGATATCTCAAAATTTTCTAATGTGTTCAGAATTTGACTATCCTCACTAATTTCAGAAATGGTAAAGACGGGTTGTATAGTGTCCTCATCATCAACCCATTCATTGTCTCCTACTTCTGTGATTGCTTTTGCTGGAGGATACAAATTGAATTTCTTTGTCGAATTACCATTAGAAATGTACATATCCCCATATCTACAACTAATAAAAGCATCGGTTGTGGCTAGCCAAGGTCTTCCTAAGATAAGTGGGTGCCCTCCTAGATTACTCTTGGGAGTCAAAATCATAAAATCTACTGGATATTCCCAAGAATCTAAGGAGACTGAAATATCTTCTAATACACCATCTAGTTTAATAATTGATCGATCTGCAAGTTGCAGTAAAGTAGGTGTAAAAAGAAGGTTAGGAAGTTTTAGCTGTTCCATAGTCTGTCTACTCATAATGTTGATAGCAGCCCCTAAGTCGATCAATGTGTTTGGAATTTCTATCCCATTTATATGTGTCTTAACAATTGGACTTCCTGGATCTACATACTTCTGCATGGTAATTTTTCCCATCATGATATCTGCAATTTTTCCTACCAGGTGGATTCTTCTTGTGTCCTTTAGTTTCCTTCCTGGTCTTTTGAGACTCAACTCCTTTATTGTTTTTGCTAGAATAGGAATCTCTCGAATGGCTTGTAGCAAGGGAATCTTGATACAAACATTATTTAATTCATCTAGAAAATCATAGTTAGGCAACAATATTTGTTTTTCCACCCCTTTATCAATTTGTAATCTTTCACGGAAAGGAGGTGTGGATGAAGATGCAGGTTGCTCAACTATAGGAGTTGTGGGTGTTAACTTTTCTTTCTCTTTTTGAATGTTCAAGTTTTGAAGAGATGTTTCCTCAAAACCCTTATTGGCTTTAAGAGAGTCCTCCTCAGAGGTATCTTGCTCTTGGACATCTATAGAAGGTTTTTCTAAAACTCTACCAGATCTGAGTTGTACATCATTGAGAGGAACAATCATATAGGTAGGAAATTGTTGTCCTTCTATCATGTAAGTATTCTGAGGATTTTCATTGTTAGGATTTGGCAATGGCTGAGCTGGAATTTGATTTTTATTTTGTTGGTATGGAAGCATGAGTTGAGGATTTGGATTCTGCTGAGAAGGTTGTTGTTGTGGAAATGGCAATGAAAGTTGTGGATTTGGGTCTAGAAGTTGTGGAGCTTGTTGATTTTGAAAATATGGAGGATATTGATAAAATTGAGCAAATCTTCCATAAGGATTTTGCATCCCTTGTACCCATGGCTGATATGGATTTTGATGTTGGGGCCAAGGTTGTTGCCAAGGATTCCAATTTGGTGGGGGTTGAGAATTCATAGGGTTGTTAAACCCTTGAGTTTGTTGCCCCTGCCAAGGTCTTCTTGCAACAAAATAGAGAGATTCTACTGAATTTGGATCTTCTTGAAAGATAGCTTTGAGTCCAGGAATTAAAGGACAATCCTTGGTCTCATGATTCTCTGAGCAAATCATACATGTTTCTACAACTTTTGCATCCAAGGGACATTCCCTTAAAGCATGTTTCTTCCTACATTTCGGACAAAAGATGGCTAGAGCATCGGTTTCTGCTTTCTGCTTGTTTTGAATTTTAAGGGTGTCTAGTTGTTCACTAAGGCTCCCTAAGATATCAGTTTTGAATTCATCAAGCATATTGCCAATCTCTGCCCTACTTACTGATCCAGTTGCAAATTTTTTTGCCCTGATAAGAGAAGGATCTCTAGGCCCTTTTCCCGTTTTAGATTTTCCCCTTGAGAGATGGACACATAGTTTTGTTATGTCACGAAGTGGAAGTTGAGAAATGTCTCCTTTCCCCATCATGTTTAAAATATCTATCCATTCATCTCTAATGGCTTTTAATATAAGGGCTTTCAAATTTTCTTCATCTAAGTTGCTCATCTTTGCTCTTTTTAAGTTGTATTGAAATATTTCAAGTAAATCTTCCAAATTTTCATCTTCTTTTTGCACCATTTTGAATACCTCATCCTTGTGATTGGTGGGCATACAATAGTCCAAGTATCTATCCAAAAAATTTTGTTTCATATCATTCCAAGTCCTAATATATTGGGTGACTAATCCCATGAACCATTTCAAAGCGGCTCCCTTCAATGTTGAAGGAAACAGTTTGAGTTTTTTAGAGTCTTCCATATAATCATAGGTTCGGCACACGACTTCAAACTCAAATAGAAATGTTCCAGGATCCTCACTTCGCAATCCATAAAAGTTAGGGAGGACAGATGGTGAGATGTTTTTCATCGTTGTATGAGTTTCCTCATCAACTATAGGGAATCCAAACAAGTTGTCTCCTTCCCTATTTCTTCCATTATTACCTTCACCATTGTTGTCTCCATTGTTTCCTCCTCCTCTACCTCTACCTCTACCTCCGAATCCATCTATTATTTCCTCTGCCATGATAGTTTCTTTAGAGTCCTCAAATTCCTCTGGTTCTTCTATCAAGGGAGGATGAGAGGGAGTCTCTTCCTTTTCTTCTTCAGGTGATTCTACTTCTTTGATTACAATATACTCTCATGTAGAAGTAAAGAAAGGATCCTTTTCTAAATGAGATTTAGTAGGTGGTATAGGAGAATCCTCTAATTCAGCTACTCCTTGAATTCCAAGAATCTTAAGGCTAGGGGTAGATGGTGGTGAATCTTGTCTATGCCTTGAAGAAGATGGAGTTGTGAAAATCGAACTCTTGGCTCTAGCTATAAACCTTCCCCTAGAATCTCTTGCTCTATGCATGTCATTTTTATTTTTTATTTTTAAGTTGGGCTAATAATTCTCTTTCTGATCTTCCAGGTCACACTAGGTGCAAGAAGAGAGCATACTTAAGAAATTATTGAACCAATAACTCTCTTTTCTGATCCTCCGGATCACACTAGGTGCAAGAGGAGAGCATACTTCAAGAAGTTATCAAGTTTTCCCTTTTCTTTTTTTTCTTTTTTTTAAGAAATTGGCTACCTAGTTACACTTCCCCGGAAACGGCGCCAAAATGTTTGGTCAATTTAGTGTGTCCTAAATTGCTACATTAATTTTTCAATCCAGGATTCGTAAGCTGACGAAGTGTGGCGCACTATATGTGCAAGATAACCTATCTCTTACTTTTTGTCGTTTTTGGTTTTTTTCTTTTTATCTTGGTTGGTTTCCTAATGTGAGATGGAAATTCTAAAAGACAAGTATGGTTATGATTGTTCAAGGCAATGATGTTCTTTATAATGATTTACCAAACTTCAAACTTCAAAAGGATTTTGAAACATACAATGACAAAAGTAAAAGGAAATGAAAATGTGCCACTATTCTAGTTAAACAAACAGTGAACTATTGATCATGAAAACCATTACCCTTGCTGCTGTCTAAACACAAAAGAAACTGTACTCAAAGAAAAGATTGCAAGTAAAGTAAAACTAAAATCAAATTACATCAACTCATATTATGACCCCTCACCATTAGTCTCGCTATGGCTTTCGGAGGTAATCATAAACAACTTGAGCAATTTGATATCTAATTTGCATAAAATTAAACTAATATCAAATTACACACTCATACTTCAATCCCTCACCATTAGTCTCGCTATGGCTTTCGGAGGTAACTGATAATGACATGAGCAATTTAATATCTAACTTGCAGAAAAATAAACTAATATCAAACTACACACTCATACTTCAATTCCTCACCATTAGTCTCGCTATGGCTTTCGAAGGTAACTGATAATGACATGAGAAATTTAATATTTAACTTGCAGAAAAATAAACTAATATCAAACTACACACTCATACTTCAATCCCTCACCATTAGTCTCGCTATGGCTTTCGGAGGTAACTGATAATGACATGAGCAGTTTAATATCTAATCTAACTAGTAAAGCAAATGTACAAAACTGAAATGAATAAAATAGTGCTAGAATTAAAAGCTAAGGAAAATAAATCGGCAGAAGAACAACATTGATTCCTGTATAAACATTCATTTCTAGCTAGATGTGCAAATGTTGGGTGCCCTAATGTGATACGCAACAAAGCAGGTAGTTAATAACAGTATAAAGCATGAAAAGTTATGGACAAAGATAAAACGTAAATACCATGAAAGATGTAATATATATACATGTGAATGACTATGGCACAATGAACGTAAGGAAATGAAGCATGAAACTATACAATAATACACAAAACCTCGGCGTGTGCAGGGGCCCTCTGCACAATCCTCGGGAAGCAGCTATCAAACACGAATTATGCTTATGAACAGAGTCTTCTCATATATTTAAAATGCAGTCATAACAAAGAAATAATGTCATGGCACAGTGGGCGTTCTATCCAACAAATTACATTACAGTAGCTAACTACTATGCGTATGAGAACGCATTATTTATAACAGAGAATGTCATAACTAATTTCCTACATTCTGCGCTGATACAAGACACGTGAACCACCACGTCCAGAAATCTAGCATCATGGCTGCCGTGAAGATTAAATCTATGGAGAGTGGTCATTGAATTCGGCTTATGGAGCCGTTTACAGGTGTTGAGATGTCTCCCGTGATTTAGAAACGGTCACGCAAGTCTTCACGTGGTGAAAAACAGAGTTCTGTCATCGTGGGACTCTTCGGTTGACCACCGCTTGACTACCTTTGACCACAGCCTTCTTAGGTGAATTCGACTGAGCCAATAGGACTCGATCCATGTCCATGTCATTTCCAACTTGCCCATGTGGCTCGATTTTCCTGAAGACACCTGCAATATAGACTTTAACAAAATGGTTGCGGAAAGTTGCAGCAGCTGCGGAAAGTGACAAGATTCCGCAGCTCAATGAGAAAAAATCTAATTCAAACAGCAGACACAAAACATAGTTAAAAACCACTTTAAATGCTCTTTTATAATTAATATGCAATGATATTGATGACTTAGAAGGTCCAGGTGAATGGAAAAGGTCTAGAAAGGTGTATAAGAAAGATGCAAGTTTGGGACTCAACACCAGTATCAAAAATTGATATTGAAGAAATGAGATATCTAAAATATATATTGTTACAAGCGAAGCTATTGTACAAAATAACCTAATGGTAGATGCATCATTAGTTGACATGCATTTTAAAATAATTAATGTTGATTTTAATGAAGGTAAAGAAGGTTAGGTTAATCTAAGAAGGCACTCTTACAGTCACTACTTGTCTTTGAAGGTAATGTGTTTTTTTTTTTCAATATGTAGGCTTGGGGTGTTAGAAATATTACGTTAATTTACCATGGTCATGTGGCTATGTCTAATCCTCATAACATTTATATCTCTCATGGTAATTCTTTGTTTGAATGGAGAGTGACTAAGAAAATCTCAAACAATGATTTGATAATTTTCTAAATATCATTGATTTCTATATCTTCTAAGCTGATTTATTTTTCTTATTTGAGATCCACATGTTGTATTTGAAGTAAACTTTTTGATTCAAACTGCTTTCATTTCGAAGCAGAGGGTGTTTCTATAACCATTCCAATGCTTGGAAATTTTGTGACAAAAGATGAACTATCGAATATTAGGAAGGATTGTATGTAGCTTAAAGCTTTGATTCACATCCATGATGTCATTTTCTTATCGACTCGTACAAGAGAAATTAATTGGCTTCAAACACTTCTATGTGTTGATGCTAACAAGGTGGGATGAAATTGATTCAAAATATGTACAAAACACCCAATATTTTTTTCTTGTTAAGACCATCTATGCATTGTGCTTTCTGATTATCTCTGATAGCAGATTCCCATCTTATATAAAATCCATATTATTTGTAGGTGAAGTGAAAATAAAGAGATTTTTTAAGGTATGTATTGAGTTGAGTGATACCATGTTAGAAAAGATTAAGAAAATATTTTTATAAGTCTAGGTTGCAACAATTTGTTTAATGAATATAGGAAACATTGTGTAGTTGTGATGTGCTCATATAAGTATATTTTGCGATCTATAGCAACTTCGCTCTCATATAAGTTGAATTAGATAAATATGCAGATGTATTAACAACAATAAAACCCACTTGTAGAAACATTTCTACTAAAAGGCTCTATACCACTACATTAACAATATTACAGAGAAAAAGCTACCAATAGACTCCAGGGTTCCCAATATCTTTTCCTTTCCCATTATGTATGGTAATATAATTTTATTAATGTCTACGAATGACCAAACAAATTAGGTCAATGGGACTTAAAAATACCATCCAATAGTCACATACTGTGGGAGTGCCAAACCAAATCCTAGAAGCTAAAGGGAGATTTGGGAGCAACACTATAACTAGGACTCAGGACTAAAAAATAACTCCATTTCCACTGGATTAAACCATGAAACCACTGCTTTCTTTCTAATCCAACAATACCATAGAACCATGACCCTTCCCATATTAGTGGTTTCATGGCGCATGGCTCATGAGTTCCAGATTAAATCAATGAAACCAAAGCTTTATTGCTAATCCATCATTACCATAGAGCCATGAACCTTCCCATATCAATGTCTCTTATGAATTCAAAGATTCAAAAGGAAAAATAAATAAAATTTGGAGCATGGAATAAAACCTTACATGCTTCAACCCATTTAAAAAATTGGTCTTTTAGTTCATTTGCCGAAACTCAAGATCGACTACCTATTAAATCTTGAAATTAGATGGTTGTCCATATATTATTTTTTATTATTATTTTCTGCTATCTCTCCTGTCATGAAATCTAGAATTGTAATAGTCTTTACTTATCACACCCTTTTGATACTATATAGGACTAGAACTTCCATTTTTGGTCCCGAGCCACCATGTGCATGGGCATCTTTGAACAAAAGGATCAAGTCTCCTTTCATTCCCACTTTTTCTAAAGGCTGGATGACCTACTAGATATCCTTGATGAGACTTGGAAATCACTCTGAGTCATATCAATCCAGCAGCCCCTCGCCACAGATGGATCCACCACCGAATTGGGCGAATGGGGCTACTGGGGCTGCATTTTTTTGGAGGTGCCTGGTCATATGGGTGGAATTTTCGAAACCCAACATGGAATACCGTTGCTGCTTCTATTTCCCTTGGTGGGCCCAGTTTGTCTTGGCCCATGGTTCCTGGATCCTACTTTCCTCCTCCTCCTGCTCGATGGGGGCCGGGACCATGGGTTTCAAGACCCTGGGCCGCCGCCACTGCCACCACTGCTTCTAATAATCTTAACTGCTTTGTGGATTACCTGGTTCTCTGCTGATTGAGACATGGTATGAAGAACGGTGGCACGTTCTGTTTGCATGTCTTTTACTGCATTTTTTTATATGATGTTTTGCAGGTTACTGTGCTGCATGTTTGGGTGCCTATAGTATTCCTTGTCGGCTTTAGAGTTTCATGTATGTCTATTTAGGCTTGACTACTAAAGCCCTCTTAGAGGCAAATTGTTTGCCTTTCACTTAAAGCTAGAAACATGCATGCATCTGTCCATTGCTATAATATCTCTTCTTATTTTTAGAACAGAAGCTATATTTCTCTTTGATTGCTTATTTTTAGCATATTTTCTCTTCCAGCGTGACTAAGTCAAGAATGACAATTAAAGGAGGCAATGTGCATAGGTTTTCCATTATTAGACATGGTCAGCTTTCCCACGAAGGGCGGTGCATGCTTTCCTTTGGGTGCTTTAATGATAATCTAGGCATTCCTCCTCATGGAAGCAGGGTGCATTCTCCTAAGCATCTAATTGTTTTATTAGGACCACTTTGATCGTAAACCTTTGCAATCTGCTTCTGTCATAAAAGTAATATTAGGGAGTAGTTTAGTTAAGTCAGTTTTGCAGCTTCTGTGAATAAAGTGATTTTCTGTAGTGGTCGTAGTAGACTTTTATTTTAGACATGGTGTGAAGACAGTAGCGGGTTTAATGGTTAAATCTTGTCCTTCATATTTTTTATATGATGTAGTGCAGGTTATAGCATACATTTTTGAGAGTTCTCTAAGTATTACATGTCAGATTTTAGGGTTTGATATATTTTTGCGATGAACTGTTACCATGAACTCAAAATCTTAACAGTATCCACATTATCCGTGTTCAAAAGAGAATTTTGGCTTCACGTCAATGTTGGTAGACTAAAAAGTATCTACAATTTCATTACTACAATTCTCAGAAAAATAAGAAAGCTTCTGCCCTGTACTCTAAAGGAAATTAAAAGCAAAAAGGGAAGGATATAGTAGTAATTCAAGTAGAGTGCATGGAGCATCCACGATCTGATATTCCAATGCATGATTAAATGACTATCACTGTAGTGTTTTGATACAACATCCTTGTGACAATAACCTTTTGTATGACAATAATCCTAAATTCTTCATGATAGTCCTCCTGTGGGCCTAACTGAAGTATACCTGCGGTGAGTAAGTTCTGAAGATCATACAGTTTTTCTAAGCACAAAGATCTTCTAGAGTTTGCTAGCATGATATTATAGTCATTAACACTATCTTGAATGAGTGGTTTGCAGAACAAGGCCAACAACCTGAAGGGATCCTAAAAGGAATCAACAAGCCTAAACCTTGTGGTATACTGTTGATAGCAAGAAGCTTCACAACAAAAAGGCATCATCACACTTAAGGTATAATTCTCATTGACACATGCAAAAAAGAGAATAGTAGGTACGTTTCTTCAGATGCATTTGATCAATGTATGATACTAGCTGATATAACTTGACCAGAGACTTTAAGTTTGTTTGAACAGAGACGTTAGAGGCACCACTAAGAGTGATGATGACAATAATCAATAAGATAGTAACTTTGACTTTAATGACTAAGAGAGCTTGATGAGTTGAGCAATAGAAATCGGATTGGCTAATCAACATAGTGTTTATAGGCAGTGAACTGTAGGAGTGTAGGAGCAGTGACTATGGACATTTGGAGCAGTGGTGGTGGCAACTGCAATTGTGAATGGCGACAATAGTTGTCGGAGCAATAATGGTGTATGGTAGCAGCAATAATGTACATGTAGAGTATATTGGTAGTAGATGATATCTAATATTCTCAACTCTGGATATCTTTGTTTGACTCATGGATTCTTTGATATTAAATTGTCTGCACATCTTGATAGCTTGGAATATATTTGTTAATGGCGTTCCTCAATATGGAGTAATCCCCTGGAAATTTAATATGCTTGCAACTTCCAATGTGATTGCCTAATGCATGAGGAAAGGTTTGTTTCTCATCATGAACCCATGCTTGATTGATTGTTCTAATGACCTCACACCTATTATAAATAACATATTTTACTTAGTCATTGGCATTTCATTTCATTGCCTCTGCTAAGCTTGCAGTTAGAGGCTGACTCATAGATTTGTGTTATTGTGTGAAATATCCATCAATTACTCAAATTACAATCACAGTTTTACAGCCATGTCTTTAGAGACACTAATTCAATAATTTTGTTCATTTTTCCAAACATGGCTTATCGACTAGTGTTAGCATCAATTTTAGCGTGTCATCTTATTTTTGAGGAAACCGGCAAATGCCCTTGAAATTTTGCCAGTGTGCCAGAACTTTACATGTATCTGTACTTGTAGAATAAATTGAGTGCTCCTAGATCACTAGAACCCAGCTGTGAGCAATATTTTAAGTGGTTGAATCTTGATAAAAAATGTGATGTTGACGTTTCAAGCCCTAGCGATAATGTTGGTACCAAATAAGAATGGACTTATGCATGAGTTTTAAGCTTTGCAAGCTCAAAGTCAAAATTATTTTCCTTCAGCTGGTTTTAATTTTTGATAGTGGGAATCCATCTTTTGGATAAATGGTAGACCTGGGAATAATTTGTCTCACCTTCCTTTACTTGAATGAATAATGTTACATTTTGTAATTTTGATAATTGCATGAAGGCCACATCAATATCAATAACATACACAAACCAAACGCAAGGCGGGAGCATTCCTGTCAGGATTTCAACAACTCCATGTAGCTGATAGACCACAGCTCGACTGATTCTCAACCACTCTAACTTTAAGAGGAAGTATATTTTAATATTTCAAGTTTCTAACTTATAATTAAATAGTAGAAAACAACAATTTACCCAAGTTGTTTTATTCATGTGTTTTGATCTGCTTGTGATGTGAAGTCACATGTGAATGGTTTTGTTCTTTGTGATAAATAAACCAGTGTGCATTTAGTTTGAACAAGATGCCGATAATTTGTTGGGGACATTACGTTGTGGTTTATCTTTCAATTGAGTAAATCTGTAAAATGTAAAAATATAAGTGAACAATTAATGACATTGCTAATAGGAATTTCTAAATGAGAAGTGGTAAAGGGCTTCACTTTGACTTGTATTTACTAATGGAGTCAAGTTCTTTATGTAAAATAATAGTGTATTAAGTGGATGTGATAATAACACCCTGGAACTGTGATGTTTCTGTAGCGTGAAGGTCAATAATTGTGACCACTCTGTATTTGTTTCTAAGTTGATTAACAGTTTCCCATCTGTTTTTTGACACAAGTCTACAATTGTGGCTAAAATTTTAAATGTTATTTACATGATCTGATGGAAAAATAAAACATGTGTAATGATATAATGATATCATCAAACAATTTGATATATGATACGATGCCACCATCAAACATGTTCCATATGACCGAACATCTTCTTAAAACTTCCAAATTTCAATAGCCACGAATATTTTTACCAAAATTGGTATTATTGTATGCAATATGGTAAAATAAAACTTAGTAAACAAATAAAATATTCCTATTAGCATAAAGAGAATGCACTTGATCAAAATGTTTGCTATAGTTCTACCTTTGCAGGGCCTATAATCACATATCATTTGCAATTTCCACTCACAATGAAGCTTATGACCTTGCCATTCAATAATAAATCCTTGTATTATCAATTTTAAAACCTTGGCAGGCCCCCTAGGGTCTATAATCACATATCATTTTGCAATTTCCAAATGAAGATTATGAACTTGTCATTCAATAATAAACCTTTGTATGATCAATTTTCGAATTTTTTTTATGTTTTCCTGGATGTAGCTTCTATACTAACAAAGTTTTTCTACTTACATAAACACATTTTTTTATAAAATGGAAATAATAGCTCTGAATACCAAAGAGGCACTAGTCCAGTCGATGTGGATTTGTATTTATATTGGCTTTTGCACTGGTGACATGTGTTAACATGTCCCTATTTAGCTCAATATCTTGCAATTGATTGAATAATATTCGATTTGTATTGTATAGTCAAAGATTTCCTTGTGTCCCGACGGTTAGAAAATGGTTATTCAGTCCACGCCCTTGTAATATAAAGAAATTGACTTTCTTTAGTTATTTGTGGTAAACAATAATATTTTCGGTATATTCTTTATAGGCCATACAATTACAACCATACATGTATCCCTTGGGCAATTTAACTTTGCTCGTGTCCCATAAATTCTTCACCCTGCACAGGCCAGATAAAAAATTACCATAATGAAGTCTTGTGACATTGACTATCATAGGGGAGGGACTAAGTTTCATAAAAGTAATATCGTCATAAAGACCGCAACTCAAAGAAGATGGAAAAAAAAAAAAAATTTAGTCCTAAAGCTACTATAATCCTGCTATATGGAGTATCTGGAGGAAAATGGCTTTCTTAACATGAGCTATACTAACCTATTCAAAATAAATGTGCCTGTCTTCACCTCTGAGAGGGAGCAACACCAACAAATCCTGTCTTGTGTAGAATCTTGTGACTGTCTTTATCTATAGATGGTGCAAGTGCATTGTCAACTGAGGGGAGACCTAAGGCCATGATAATAGTGTTGTATTTGGTCAGGATGGATAATGAGACCATGAGCAATCTTCAAGAAACTCTCAGTATAAAATTCTAGCTTAGGGCTGAGAGGCTATAGTGGGAAATCCTACATGATATAAATGAACTGCTGATAAATGTGATGGTGATTCCTTAATGGCCTGCGAACAGAGAGGGTGAATTGATAGATGCTTTAAAAGAAAATAATAAAAGGGGCAAGGGGTGATCCTTGGGAAAGTCATGGTAGTGGGCAAGTGGCAATCCTTGGGAAATCATGCTAGGGGTGTGGGCAAGGGACGATCCTTGGGATTTCATGGTAGGGGTTTCAGGGAATAAATTCCCATTTTGGGTTACAAAATGAAAAGTACTAGAATTTTTTCCTGTTCTAGGATGCTTCATTAATTTCCTTGGGATGTAAAGATTTTCAATATAGTGTCTCATCTTTCCCTCTCAAGCAATGTTAATACTGTCAACTCTGGACATCCCAGCCTGAGGTTTGCTTCCCAGGTTCTCTGCTATCAAGTCATTCTCTCCCCATCAAGAAGCTTCTCTACTCTGTGTCAACACCTCATTCATGATGAGGTGGCATTCACGTGGTGGACCCAAGCTACGCTGAATGGAACTACCATTTCTTACATGAAGCTTCCTATTATCATCAATCAAGAAATGAAGCTCATTCCCTTTCCCTTTCCTGCATCTAGATCACCCTAATGGAAGATAGGGGTTTATCACCCCATTTAAAGTCTGCATTGATGTTTTCCAATATATTTGCAGCCTTATTTTCATCCCATAGATAATGATTGAAATCCACTTCTTGCAGGTAGTCTTTTAATCTAGTTTTCTTTGCAAGAGGAGTAACCAAAAGCCATTTACGAATCAGGTACTCCCGTGGATTTATTTATGCGGCATATTGATGATTATGTTAGAAACTCCTTCTACGGTCACATGTTTGAACCCTAAATTTATTCTAGTATGGATGTCTTTCATGAAAATCAGAATTGCAGCCATATTTTTTGTGATTATGCCAATGTTATGGGTGTACATATGGACAAAGTTCACCTCATGATTCTACGATGAAGCCTCAATTCCAGTTCTGTTGGGATTGCCTTTGGAGATGGTGTCAAAGTTGAATTTGAGGGAGGAGGAATGGAGGGGGATTCTATGGTTCCTTCATGTTTATCTTTTCCTTGCTGATCTATATTGAGCCCTTAACCAAGATGCCTCATTCTGCCAGTTCTTGGCCATGCACAGGTGAGATCTACAACTCTCCTCTCCCCAAGGTTTTACTTCAATGGTCACCTTTATATTTCTTTATATTCTATGGTAGAATTGTTTTGTTATGCCCCTTGCATGTATTCCATATTATGAAACCAAGTGCTATGTCCCCATGGCATGCTCATAGGGTTCAAGTCTAAAAGCTCCTTGGGCCAGCGCTTAATGAAACTTTAGATCTCATATATTTTCCTAATGCATCTCATCTTTGGAACCATGTCTCGACTCTCAGCAGCATCCAGATATGTCACAATGAAGAAACAAGTGGTCGATTATTGATATTTCCCTAAGCGATCTAGTAGAGTTTACATCTCAAAGGCCCAATGTACCCTACTTATGCATAGGTTTTGTCATTTCAGTATACATGAAGGCTGCGACCTTGGGCCAATATGTTGGATTCCAAGACTTGGTCCAAATTTTGTCTTGAAAACTAGTTTGTTTGTGTTTGGTGGTGCATAATATGTGGCATCGAGTGCCATTTTTTCATAGGCATGGATCATAACAGTTGGCCATTGAGGAGGGAGGTTGATAAGAGACCCAAGGCCCAACCAATCTATGGTATGAAGTTTTTTGGGCCTTTTCCTTTCACTTTTTGACCTAATCAGAGGGGATGACCTGGGACTATGAAATGATACCCCAGAAAGTCTCAGGCCAATAAGATGGGATGCTCGTAAAGATTGAGATTTGTCTCTAAGTACCATATTTCACGAATAGTGCAAGGCACATTTGGTTAGGATAGCAAAGAAAGTGGAAAGGGATCCCCTGAATCCTATAAACGACAATAACAATGACATTTGATCTCATAGTTAAAAGGGTTTTTGATTATGAGATGCATTTCTACCTCAGTTTCTTGTAAGTGACATAACCCACAAATCCTGTCTGAGTCTTCCCTGAGTTGGCTAGGAGCTCACTTTCTTTCAGCTTATCCTTGGCTAATTTTCTAATTCTTTTACTGTGGTCTACTTTTTGGGCTTTTAGGTGGTTTTATTTTGATAACCAGTTCTTTGAGAAGACATTTTCTTCAAATTATATTGCAACTACCTATGTCGTTCTTCATTCTGGAAAGATTTTCTCATCTTCCAATATGAGTAGACCCAAATCATTGTTTGCATCCATTGTATAGCACAATTTCCTTTTCGGGTTCCTCTTGTCGCTTGTAATTCTGATGTATTATTTGTCCCATTGTATATATTGGCTTCCCTCATCTTGGGACTTCTATTTCTCCTCTTAATTTTTCAAATCTCTAGTATAATTAGCATAGGTATTCTCCAATTTGTAACTATATCTTATGCTTTTGGTCAATGTTGCAAACATTTGGATAAAATGAGTAATCATTTTAGAAAACCAAAAAAAACAAAAAAATCGAGAAAATATTGGTAAAAAAACATAAAAATTGAGAAAATATTGGTAAAAATTGGCAAAATTAAGATACCACCAAATAGGCCAAAAAATAGTGATAAAATTGGGATGTTTGCAACAATGTTTTTGATGGGGTGTATCTTAATCATTTCACGTTATTTTACCTTTTTTGTTGGAATTCGTGATATTAACCATTTCATGTTATTACTTTTTGGTTGGAATTCGTGATATTTTTTGTTTGGGAGATTATGAATTTTAATTGTTTAAAATGTAAATTTTTGAATGTATAAATAGATTCGATTACCCTGAAAATCTTGGGTACTTAGTTATGTAGATTATAAAACTCAGCTTACAATTCCACGAATAAAGTAGAAATTTTATGAATAAAGTATGTTTAAAACTCAAACACCATGCCTAGTAGAAATGTTTATGAATAAGGTATTAGAACATAACTCTCAATTCCATTTTATGACCAATTAATCATGGTTTTCTCTTCAATTGTTTTCTGAATATATGCATGTGGATGCAGGAGATCAGAGTGGAGGAGTTTATTACCCATGAGTTGCAATTTTTAGAGATCAACAAAGCTTTTGAATTTTTGTTGGCAGGAAATTTCTTGAGATGTGTTCACCACCTCTATCTCCCACTATAAATTGTTGACTGTTTGTTTTTGACATTTCGATTTGAATGGAATTTTCTCCAGTAAAATAATTAGAATGACTAATATGATATGTTGAGCATAGTCTCAGTGCTTGTGGTAGCAGTTGATAAATAAATTATAAATTTGTTTAAAATGGCGGTTGACAAATAAATTATAAACTTCTTAATCGGAGGAATGTACAAATAGTGTTTATAATTGTGTGATAGACCATGACATTGTAACAAATATTCTCTTGCTTGTAAAGGATACGTGATAGGTTGTTGCCCTTTCAAAATGATATTTAATCACTAAATAACAATTATAAAATTGAGAAAAATTGTTGTAAGGGGGTCCAGTTATGTGAACCTTAGGCTTTTATAAAGAATGTTAGACCAGTTATGATAATGACAAACAGCTTAGACTATCTTTTATGTAATACTTTATTTTAGTAAATTCTATTATGTTATGGTAGTATGTTGGGATTATGATTTGAATATTTTAGGATGATGATGACCGTTTTATTTAAACATCCATTGAAATTAATTATGTTGTTTTTGTGGAATTTTTTTTACTAATATTGTCATATAATTCTATTTTAGTAATTTTATTATAATATTGTGATTGTTTGATGATGGTAGTTAATATTTATTGGAACTATATTTTATTCATTAGATATTAAGAAAGATAAGGAATTATTCTTTTTTTTAATAGTTAAAAAAACATTCTAAGATTCATATAATTTTGATAAATTAGAAAGTTAAGAATGTTGGTATTGTGACAAATATTTTGAAATTGTGATGTACTATGGGTGTACACAAAATATTTTTAATATAAAGTGTTTTTCATCTTCAACCCTCTTTTTTTTCTTTTATTTATTTTATTATTATTATTTTCCCTCGAAAAAATAAAAAATAAATAAATAAATAAACCTTAAATTTTATTAATGGTATAAAAAATATATTTTGTAGACACACATAATGTGTATAAATATAGGATCAGAAAGTACATGATGAAGCTAAAAGGAATTGAAGACAAAAGAAATATTTTTTTTAATGACTAAGAACTGCAGGGAAAATAACATCAAAAGAAACAAAGAAAATAAAGTATGACAACTAGAGCTAATATTTTCATTTTTTTTTTCCTTTTTTTCACTTTTGCCAACCCTTGGGATTTGGTTCAACAAGAACCAAAGTTAATTCACTCCTTTGTTAGAATCCAATCTCTCAAAGACATGAGCTCTTTTTGAGCCCTTGATTCCATCCAATTTTAGAGAGTCCTTATGATCATTTCCTTCTTGATGAATGGTGCCACTTTCTTGTTGAAACATAGCGTCCACATTCAGTGTTTCTCCCTATTTAGCCATATTAATCATTTCTTCTATTTTGATTTGAATTTCCTTGTTATCTTCTTCAATCAATCAATATATATTCTTCCTTTTTCAGTGCAGAAAAAAACACTCAACCTTCCATGCTTCCTCAAACTCCTCTCCAACCTCAATATTAGTGCTAGTAGTAGCATGAGCAACAACACTACGCTTAGCAGAACTAGAATGCATTTTCCAAACTGCACGAGAACTACTTCCCTCACGAGTCACCATGTGCCATGATTGGTCTCGGTGGTTCTCTTCCTTGAACTCCTAGTTCAACTACCATATCTTCATTAGAACCAACACCCCGAACTCCACTAGACAACGATTCACCATTTTTTACTAGTGATTTGCCATGATTTTACAAGATAATATAATCTCGTGAGAGATTCGCCAAAAAAATTATATATACATATTATATTATTAATAAAATCACCTTCCATTTTTCCTATGTATCATGGGGATTCGCCCATTTATTATACATATAAATTTAGGGGGGTTCTTAAAATTTTCCCCGAGGAGGAGCCAAAAGAACCTCATTTCAGTAGAGGTCGTGAGGATGCTAGGCCTACCTACCAGAGAACACCCGCAATCATAAACCATCAGGTGGCTTCACCAAGGATAGGATATTCGTGTCAGCTAGAAATGTCACCTTCCCTACAGCTCAAGCCCTTCATAAATGAGATATTGTGTGATGTTTCTCCTCTTGAATTTTGTGATGTATTATTAGGCTAACCATACTTGTGGAAACGACATGTTGTGTATGAGTCTAGGCCTTGCACTATTATTATTACTTTGGGAAATAAGTTGTACAAGATACCAAAGGTAGCGCCGCCTACCATCATCTCTTTGATCATTGCAAAGCAATGTAGTAAGATTTTTTCCTAGACCGATAATTTTTTTTCCTTATGATTCTCCCTTAGGGAAATAAGAATATTGTGCCCATGGCCTCTAGACAAGGCTCCTTTACATGACAACAACAAATGGACAAGGTCATGGAGGAGTGCAGGGACATCTTCACCTCACCCACAGGGGTACCTCTACATTGTCACGTCAAGCAATCTATCGATATAACCCTGGGTGTGCCGCTACCAAATGGACTGATCTATCGATGTTATGTTCTAGAGAATGATGAAATCCAAAGGAATATTTAGGAGTTATGGCAGAAATGGCACATCATACCAATTTGATCACCCTATGGGAGCTCGAACGTACTAGTATAGAAGAAGGACGAGACCTTGAGGCTTTGTATATACTATTGGGTGTTGAACAAGATCACCGTCCGGAATAGGAATCCAATCCCATGGATTGATGACCTTCTGGAACATCTCAAGGGGGCCAAATATTTCATCAATATTGACTTGAATTCCGGTTATCACCAGGTACCAATCGAACCATCTGATGTTTGGAAAATTGCCTTCAAATCCAAGGAGGGCCATTTTGAATGGTTGGTCATGCCTTTCGGGTTGACGAATTCCCCCACAGCCTTCATGAGGCTGATGGACGACATCTTGCAATGGTTCACCAACTCATTCTTGGTGGTGTATTTGGATGAAATCCTAATCTCCAGTAAGAATTGAGAAGAGCACCTCCACCATATTTGACAAGTCCTCCAAACCCTACGACAACACAAGTTGTGTGCCAATTTGAACAAATGCACTGTTGGTATGACCCTGGTTCAATATATGGGGTACATCATCAATGAGCGGGGTATTCATGTGGACCCTACCAAAATACAAGTCATTCGAGATTGGCCACCCCAACCACTTTAACAGAGCTCCGCAACTTTTTGGGTCTTTCCAATTTCTACCGTAGGTTCATGTTGGGGTTCTCTCATATCACTTGGCCTTTAAGTCAAGTCACCAAGGGTGGAGCGAAAGCAAATTTGTTTTGTTCTAAATCCCAATAGAAGGTGTTTTTCGAGTT
This sequence comes from Pinus albicaulis, assembly GCA_034641835.2. Lineage (NCBI taxonomy): Eukaryota > Viridiplantae > Streptophyta > Pinopsida > Pinales > Pinaceae > Pinus > Pinus albicaulis. Next base: position 164,087,385 of record CM076577.1, on the reverse strand, counting down.
GAATCATTTCCTCTTCTCTGCACTAGTGCTCACATTACAATACCTGCAACAACCATTTGAGATTAAGACAGATTCTTTTGACTATGCTATGGGTGCAGTTATTACTCAACAGGGGAATCCAGTGGCATATCACAGTGATACACTTTGAGACATTATCTGAAAGTATCCCACCTATGATAAAGAGATATATTCCATTGTGAAGGTCTGCCAACAATTGAATCATTACATTTTGGGGAAGGAAATGGTCATCCACACAGACCACCAACCCCTGCAATTCATACAGACACAAGGGAAGTTGTAGAACAATCGCCATCAGAAATGGTCCACATACCTACAACAGTTCCATTTGAAAATTAAGTACAAGAAGGGTGTTTTTTGAGGTCCGCAGTAGGCCCTTGGCTATAGATCTACAGCTATGGGCCTTCTACAAATTATGTATTACTCATAGATATATTTCTAATTAGGTATCGTATGTGCCAAACGAAGATAATATGACCAAGTTATGACCTCGGGAAGTTGGCTTCCCAACTAACCCCAACGAGGCCTACAGACTCTTGGTACTCCATCTCCTAGGGTTATGGTTTTGGATGTTTAGGGTTTTCCCTAGTTTTTCAATAATAAAAATACCCTTGAGCCTTATGGTAACATAATTTATAGGCACGTAGCCGCCACATCTCTTCTCAAAGATAAACTTCCATCTCCCAAGCTAGTTTATTTCCATTCTATATGTAAGAATATTTCAGTTCTTTGATATTAATGAAATGAAGTGTTATTTTTGCTGCATCTTTGTATTATGGTTATATCTTTATTTTTTTCATTCATGTTTAAGTTCGGATCAATTTCATTGAAATTGGTTGTGGCTCCTTTGTTTCTTTGAATTTATCTGCAATTTTGGACTTTGTTGATTTTGACCATGGTTTGATTCTTGCTGCTGACACTACCATCTCTGATCTTATTCATGATATCGTTGCTGACTACAAGGTTTATTTTGATGAATACCTGGGTTCTTTGGTTATTCATCACACCATCTATGCTATTTCAAAACTAAGAGTGACCATACTTTTATTGATCTCACTACTTGGAATTATGATCGTGTTGAGCAAGGATCTAGTTGACGTTGAAGAAGGAAGGAAGAACATGGACTCAAATTTATGTCAAGAAGAAAGCATTGGATCCTGTATACCACGGATGTTGATCTCTAACATGGTTTCTATGATATCTATGAGAGAATTTGTCGCTTGAAAAGGCATTTACGAGTGATTAATGAGTCATGAAGGAATATGTTACCTCCAAAACTTGGTAAATTCCATAATTTGTATTCATTTGACTAGTTTCTATAGACTGTGTCGCATACTCTCTGCCCTAGAATGAATTTTATTTTTTATGATTCTATTAATCCAAATTTTGGATTGTATTCGATTGAAGGGGCAGAGATAAGGAGGAATATAATTCCATTCCTCACTGCCTTTTGTTTTTGCTCATATTGCGGAGTGGATTTGTGATTTGGTTAATCCCGAGTTCGGCTATCAGCAAGTTGACTCGCTCATTTTGGATGTGTGTCTTTAAATAAATATCTAGTTGAGTAATATTTTAGGGTATTTGTTGTTTCACGCTATTTGGTCAAGGAAGACTACATCATTTTTACTGTCGATATTACTTTGATTTGAATAAAAGTATAAAGAATTAATTTTGGTTAGAAAAACTAATTTAGTATATTAAATATTAGAAGGTCACAAGTTCAAATCTTTGTAATATAATTTTGGCTAGAAATTTTTTAAGTTGTTTATGTTTTTACGAGCCAACTTACTTTGTAAAACAGGTGCATTTCTGGTTGAATCTGACACCAAAGATTGACAAAAATGGATCAAATTAAAAATTTATTAGAGATATTAAACAATTTCATTGGTTCCATTTCTAATGAAACTGTAAATATCAACAAATTAAGTCTTGTTGGTAATAAAAAAAATTTACATGATGCATTGGAGACAGTTGAATTTCTCCAGATTGAGTCTCAAGTACGGTGAGATGATCCTTATTCCAAATAGCAGACAAAGAGTAATGAAGACACTTCAAGAGAAAACTTGGATGCATTAGAAATCCAAGTTCAAGAAAGGGTATGCAAGATTCATTTGCATACAGATGTGAAGCATGTTGTTCCCAAAACCTTTATAAGACCGTGGGAATAAATTGTACACCAAAAAAAAAGAACTAGTCTGGGATATAACAAAGATGTCTTGGATGTATCTTTTCATATTCCTAATTTTTCTAAACCTATACAATTTTGTGTGTTGGATTTCTGGATGGTGTTGTTCCAGAACAAGTTAATCAATGCCAACATTGTGATAGAGTTGGACATGTGAAATATCAATGTTTTTGTCTTCACCCGTGTGAGCATTGTGGAAAGCACAATCACCATTGAAACAAATGTTTCAGAAATAATACTAATTAAAGAGAGAAACTAAATTTTGGATAGAAACCAACCTTGCAGTGATGAAGAACACTTCCTATTCTCACCATGTATCCAACAAGGGGGGATTCAATAGAGTTGTGATGGTCTACTACAGGTTCGAATGTTTTTCAAGCGTCAAGCGAGCCTGAGTCATAGATCCACAAGTGAGTTTGAGCCACAAACTATACCAGTTAGAGCTAGATTTGTAGCCAAAGAGACTTCATTTTTTGTTGAATTAGTTGTTTATGAATGAGCACTTCCATTTTCATAATTGTTTGAGGAAATACATTGATAGCTCCATAGTTATTAGTCACCTTAAAACCACATTTTTTGGTTATTTTGAGAACTTATATGAAGGTTCTAGAGTTGGAGTTCATTGAGATCTTGATTTCTCCCACATTTTGGTATTGTTTGTGGTTTTCTCATAAAAACCACCATTTTTGCTTTGTGGTCATCCTTGAAAACCATTTTTTAGAGACATTTAGCTCTTGGCTGAGATGCATTTTTTCATTTTGAGATCTCATTCTTTGACTTTGATAAATTTTCAAAAAATAAAGTATAGCTATAGAATTGATGAGTTTCTGCAGCTCTCATAAAATTCTGCAGCTCTTATGAATTTCTGCAGCTCAGATATACCAGGCCCTTTTTGACAAAAGCAGTTGAAGACTACACTAAAGAATACACTAGAGAACACCTAAAGAACAAAGACAAGGAGAAATAATTGAAGGTTAGCAACGTCTAAGGTATGAAAATACAAAATTTTATTTAATAATAAGGTTGCAAACATTGATTTATGGATTAGATGATCATTTTATACCACTAGCTCACATGACATTATTAAAAGGACTGATCATGTCAAATCAAATTCTAATTTCACATTCCTCCATTAAACCATCATCATTTACACAATCTCCCCAATGTTAATTCCAATTCCGTTGGTTAATAATCCAAACGATCACTTTCCATTTTAAAACCCTGCTCACGCTCTTAAAAACCCTGAAGCCTCGCTCATTCACTCATTCACCCATATGTATCGACCATTCCATAGCATAATTCATCCACATTCCCAAACTAATATTGAAACCCTCAATCTACCCTATCAAAAGAGGTAGTCCTAAAGGTGAAGCTTCTCGGTAGCTATGGGATTAATTTTGAGGACAGAGCTTGTAGGGATAAAGTTTATGGAAGGTTACCTGCAAATAAAGGAAATTCTATAGAGAGCAGAGTGGCTCAATTTTGTGGAAAAATTCGAAGGGTTTCATAAAGAATTTATAAAATCCTTTGTCAAAGATTTTTATCGAGTAGAAGTTGAAATCGACGATATAAAGCTTGTAATCATAGAATATTTCATTGCAAAAGCTACTGGACTAACGAAGTCAAAAGAAAGATGGTTTAAAAACAGATTAATTGAAGGGGAAGGATGGAAAATCTTCCTAAAGAACCCAGGTATGGATACTAGCATTTTCACAAAAGGAATTCCTAGCACGACACTTTAAGGAAAATGGAGAAATATGTTACTGATAACCCAAAAATTTGTTACCTATGAGGGAAGGTTCAGATGCATGTTATTTTATCATGCTAGGTTGTTAATGAATTTTCTTGAAGATAGGGAAATAAATCTTCCATACTTTTTATTGCATAGCTTGAAGAAGATGGCAAGAACTATTCAAAAGAGAATTCAATTCATAGATAATACAATGTATCATCATGGGTTAATAAAAAAACTTATTTAATTCCATCTTAAAATCCTAGGGGACACTTAGGAAAATTTCTTAATCTGAAACCATTTCCAAGAAAAATAACATGAACAACCTAGTTGTAATAAGGCAAGAAGAGGAAGAAAAATAAAACTTAAAATCTTTGTTGAGAATGAACAACCATCTCATGAACAGTCAGAGGATGAAATCCCCATTGCAGAAATTTTGGGAAAATTCAAAAAGCAAGTTGATAAAAAGAAAAAATATAGCATGAAAGGAAAGGAAAAATTCAAAAACACAGAAAATCCAAAAATTCAAAGTCCTCCTCGGCCAGTAAGAAGAAGCTCTAGACTCAGTAAAATAGCAAAAGAGCCACTTTCAAAAGAGACAGAACTTATCAATTTAGAAGAAAATCCTAGGGTTCCATCACCCACTGCTATTTTACACATGCAGCTTCCAAGTTGAAGAACTCCATAGATTGACCCAGTGTAGTAGGAAATTTATGATTATATTGAGTCCTTAGAGAAAAGAGATGCAGGAAAGACATCATGTTTTGAAGAACAACCTTATAGTCCACAAGAACCTCTAGTTGTGAATACTCTAAAAAAAGAAATATTTGAACTAGAGACACTAAATAGGCATATCAAATAGGAACATGAAGCTCTGAAGTTGTAGAATCAAATTGAGAAGACCATAAATGAAAATACTATTTTACATCTGGTTTTATGGTTCAAGAATAACAGGAAGTTGAAAAATAAGAATAAACAGCTAAACAAGCAGATCATAAACCTGAAATATAAACTTCTAATGAGGAAGCCAAGGGTAGTTGTAACCACAAGAAAGGCATAGAAGATGAAATTAGATGTTTTGGCAGAAGTATTAGGGCAGATGCAGTAACATAATGAAGACTCGCAATTTTTTATTTTCATGAGGACATGCAATGGTCTCCTAGTGGGGGGTATGTGGAGCCTCAAGACTGCCTCAATTTTGAAATCCATTTTCACTATGTTTCCTTCTTCTTGACAACTCCATAAGCTCAAAAAAGTATTAAAATGTACATTTTAGCCTAGTAAGGTATCCTAATGATCTATTTATCATATTTTCAAATGTTCCTTATTATTAAAATATAATTTGTATTTAGATACGAAATTCATGCAATTCTGCAAATAAAATCTGTTTCTGTAGCCAATGTTGCGGTTCAACAGGTTCTGAGGAATCACTGAAGAAGAAAAACATATGGGCAATTGATAAATGATTTTTTCATGGATCCTATCCTATCCATTTTTCAAGAAACAAGGAATAAAGTGCCTAGGATTGCAGTCAAAGGGACTATCAAAATAAGAACCGAAACAAGAGAGTGAGAAATATTAAGGCTTCATGATTTTCTCTCCACGTAGCAAATCGTGAAGCAATGAAACTCGGGTTTCTGGGTTTCATACATAGTTTTCTTAGTCTCAGAAGGCGTAAAATCCTCAAACATTTAATACAATATTGTTATAAATATCAAGTTGTGTAATTATGAAACAAGTTTGAATTATTGTGAGATTGTTATATTTTTAAACTCTGTTTTTATTCACTAATTGAAGAAGGAAGCATTGTGGAATATTAATGTGTAGCTAGTAAAGAATAGATTAGAGGCCATTATGTTGTGGAGGGCCCCTGCACAGAAGAGATTTATTTGTTTAATTTCTTGTTCTTTCGTAGTTCAATTTTTCATGATTTCGTTGTAATTTTTTTTCACATAGATACATGCTCTATTTTCGTTGTGATTTATAGACTAGATGTACTATGTTTTCATTTTTGTTTCATAGCCCAAATACACGCTTTAATTTCATAATGTAGACATACACTTTTATTTCATTTAAATTGTAATTATTTTCAGATTTCTATAGTATAGATTATTAGGTTTATCATTGTTATTTCACTATTTTTTAGCATCATTTGCAGAATATCATTATGTTAAGTTAGATGATTTATTTATGATTGGGTATATTTAGAGAAAATTTATCATAGTAGCTGGCATAGATTAATTTAGTATAGCTTAAGTTATCATCATTTAGACTAATTTATTTTCATGCAATATAAGTTTATCATAGATTAATTTTCTTTCTTAAAAACATTTCCTTTTGTTCCTTCTTGCAAGTTTTATTTTTCAATCATTAAAATATTTCTTTTAATAAGTGTGAATACTCTTTAGTGATTTCTTGTTTTAAATTTCATTCATATAAAGTTTCCAAAAAGCATACAAAAAAATATTAGAGTTCCTTCTTATTTCTATAACTTTAGTTTTTCTCAAAGTCAATCATTAACCATTAACAAGCTAAGATAAGATTTTCATCATACTTTTGGAACTTAGTTGAATTTAGATTTCATTTCACAAATTATAAGTTTAGTTTCTCAATTTCATTTAGACATTCAAAATAAACACAAAGTCTTAAAACAACTTTAAACATATAAAATCACCATAATAAAATTAAGTAAGAAAAGGCTTCTAGCATATATAGTGCACTTGCACTTCATAAGATTACCAACTTCAGTTGATAATTTATGGTAGAAATTTAAGACATTAAATTGACTAAACATATGTTCTTTATTTTCTTAGAATAATTCATATTTTATAAAAACATATGATAACACAGAGAAAACAAATTGACAAAGAGAGATGCACTTTACCAATAAAATTGACATAAGAATCATGTAATCATTGTAGTGTATTACTGAAAATATGATCAATGGTGGCTTTGTGAGCTGCTTTACAATACAATTCCTTTCCTTCAAACAAGTTTCAACCTCTATTACCTCAAATTCTGAATTATTTATAAAAAAACTTATCAAAAATATCTTGAGTGAAACTCTCAAGATTTTTACAAAATATCAAAACAGATTACAAAAATATAACAAGAAAATAGGCAAGATGAAACTGATGTAGATGTTGGCTCTATTTTTTAGGTTCATGGTTGATGAGTGGACCTCCAAATATGTTGCTTTGTTTGCCTTTCTGTCAAAGATAAAAATATGTTTCACTCTAGTAATTCACACAGTTTCTCCTAGCTATCTTCAATGGGGATAGAAAATTTGATTAATTTTCTCTAGGTCTTATTCACATCTTTTATTTCTGAAATGTAGGCTTGATGATGAGAAAATTTTTGATTTCATGACTGGTGAACAAGTCGAATTATATAACCTCCATGAATGCTTTCCTTGTGATATGACCTTTTATACTTGCAAATATTGATTTGTCCTGGGAAATAGTGCCTAGTTTCTCTTGGTACTCATTCAAGCTTATTAGCTTGTCTCCCACATCAATCAGCCTTGGTATTCCTTTCATGTTCATCACCTAAATCCTCTTATGAAATCTATAAATGCTTTTTCCAGATTATGACATTTGTTGTCCAGTTGTAGCATAAGGTTCCTCTTGGTATGCATCCTCTTTACTTCCAAAATAGTTTCATTCATGTCTTGAATTCCCATATGTTGTAATTCTTCTCTGTTTTTGAAATTCAAGATTTTAATGATGGTTTTTTCTTCCCCAATTTTTTTTCCCAAGTTTTCTTTAATTTTTTTTAATGCCTCTTTGGATCTTTGTATTAACTCTTGTTTCTTGAAAATAACCTGAATTGAAGGCCAGATTCCTGTGATGGATTCATTGATCTCTATCCATATGTTTTATTTTTCGTGTGCCAGAGTTTGAGCCATTGCTGATTCACTTTGTAATTGTTCCACTTTGAGAGTGAGCTGTTGTTTTTTCTACAACATAAGAATTATCAATTCTTATTTTATGCTCTAACATTGTTTTGAGTTGAGCTTTTAACTTAGCAATTTCTTGCCCCTTAATGGTAAGATTAACCATGGCCTTAACTAGATCACTTGTAGGATATGATGTCTGTATTGGTGCTGAAGTTGATGTACATTCTCATGGGGTTGTGGCCACTAAAATTGGGATTGTTGCGAGTGGAACTATGGAAAACTGTGATTTCTGCTCTTTTTCTTGGAGTAGTCTCTCCAGCTCCACTTCCATGTCTAGAATTTTGTTGTTTTTTTCAATTATTATCTTGAAAATGTCCTCTTTTTCCTTTTCGATATCTCCGACTTCCTTAGCCTGTGGATCCTCTCTGGTGGGAATTTTTAGCTATTTCCTCAATGATTCTATATCAACATTTTTCTTCTTTACAATTTCCTCTACTGCCTTCACATCGATGGGATTATATCCCAGTTTAATCACCAAGTCTTCTAGTGACTTGATCTTGGTATCCTTGGCTAAGGACGAAATCATTTCCAACTTGAGTTGTGTTGGTGTATTGTTGACTAATATCTGCAATCTGGAATCTAAAATGGCAGCATTAGTTAGTGTAAAATACATCATCTCACTGGTTTGTTTATGCATTTCCATTTGGTCAATTGGATGGATTTGCTTTGCATCAAATTAAAATACATGTCTTTATAATCTGCTAATGTCCTTAGGGCTGCCATTTTTGTCTCAAGGAATGCAATTTTCATTTTTCCTTTCTTTGTGTCAAAGGCCGATAGGATCCTCTATTGTGATGTGGTTGTCTTCTTCCATGACCATGTATATGTAGTGGCTTTAAGCATTTCATTATTTTTTTTTATTGCCTTATACTTGGAAAAAATATTAGGCTCTATAGTGTCTTGAGTCAAATCATTTGTTTGTGGTGTTTCTGGAGGCTCTTTAGATGTTGATGAAGAGGGAGATCTTGTGAATATGTCATCATCACTGGTAGGCTCATGAGGACCTGTTATCACAATTGTTTATTTCTCTTTGTTATCCTGCTGAAAAACTGGTGCAAAGTTAGTTTTCTATTTTTTCTTGTATATTATGAACTCCTTAGCTCCAATTTATGTCACTGGGGAAGATTCTTCTTCTCTTATCCTTTTCTCCTGCTTTTCTTGAGGTGTAGGATTTTGAGAGGTGGTTTTTGATATAATTTGTTCTTAGGCCTCCTGCACTTTGTTCTCCTCCCACTAATCTTTGTTCATGTATTGCTCTATCTCTGGCCGAGGAGTGTGTGAGTACGGTGTACTTTTTTGCTACACCCTCAGCTTTGAAATCAAGTCAAAAGGGTCATAAGACCAAGTAAAGCTCAACTTGAAATTCATTTTCTTCAAAATAAAATCTACCTCTTTACCAGGTGTTTTATTATTACATACAAATGGTCCAACCCATGCTTTGATTTTAAATTGTGCCTTATTTTTAGCTATCACAAAATGAAAGCCATCCATATGAATCATTTGTGTAATGTACTCTAATGAGAAAAGTCTCATGGGAACAGATTTTGGAAGCTTGTAAGGTGGCAACTCACACCAATAGATCGTGATCTCTGTGTAGTTATAATATAGATACCAGTCACATGCCTTCACCTGGTCACTAAGATGCAATAACTTTTGAATATATGCTTCTATCTTAGGCTCGAGATCACCTTTTAACAAACAAGTAACCATGTACAAGAGTTGGTCAACATAGTCTGTGAAAGTAAACTCTATGGAAATTTTCCTCACCAAGGAGATCTAAAGGATAACTGATTGAGAATTTCCCTGCTCATCCATATTCTTCGAAGAAAATGGAAATATGTATGCCTGGTGATAAATAAACAAGTAAAATAGAACAACGGAGTACTTGAAAGCTCCCTCTATATGAAACTTAATTATTTGATCATGCATTTCATCTGTAATGTAGTCACTGTAATTAAAAGCAACAAGTTTCTCCTCAGTGGTAAAAATTGACAAGAAGCCAACAATGGCCTCATAAACCCACTGATCAAAATGGTAACTAACGATATATGAGATGATGGTGATGATATATTTGGTTACCTCAGGGAACGTAAAATATGAGTGTGAAGGGTTTGTTTTGGGCAATTGGGCATCTTCGAGGAGAAAGACTTCGAACATATTAGCTCTTTGTGGGAAGGTCAATTTTTTGTAGATCTCTGTGAGAGTGTCTACTGACAATGGCTTGGAAAATTTTGGTTTTTGCACTTGGAGCATTTGAGAAATGGCTTCGTTGTGATGATGAGTAGGACTTCACCATTGAGGCTCACAATTTCTCTTTGGGATGGCACATAGCTAATCTGACACCGAGAGGTGAGATGAGGGAACTGATGTGTTTATGGGAACATGAATTGGGGCAGGGAAGACTCCCATAAGCCCAATTCATCCTGTTGATTTAAAAAGTTAAGTTTTAACCAACTGTGAAATTCGAACAAGTCGAATTCATAGTTGGTCTCAGCAATTTTATATCGCAGGTCAACTAAAGGCAGGTGATCCAGGTCTATGGGAGGGGGTAGCATTGGATTCTCTTCAGGATTTTTGCCTTTGTTATTGGTGGATTTACTTTTTGGGGCCATTATCAAATTTCATACAAAACATAGGGATGAGGACTATGAAATTACCTGGAAATGGAAGTTATCTAATGGATGATGAGGTGGGGGACTGATGGTGATTAGATCACTGTTTCTAGGTGATTTACTAGGTGTTATAACAGAGTGAAAGACGATAAAATTATGTTAGTCATGAAAAATAATGAGGAAAAGAAGTTTTACAGCTTAACAGTGTTTAAATGGAGTAATTTTAAATTACCGTTAGCGGGGAGTCGGTCCATTGCAGTAGGAGCATGAAGACTTAATTGATGTAACTAATTTTTGATGTGGGCGCGGGGAGTGCCAGATGGTGCCTTATGATTGGGAGTGAGAAAGATCCTTAGGAAAAATCAAAATAAAGGGAAGGTAGTGGGAGTGGGTTCTGTGAGACTGAGTTGGTGAATAGTGAGTGGAGTTATGGTGGGGTAGATAAGGGTGTCGTCGCGGATGGGAATTGGTGGAGGGATGAGTAGTCAATGCTGGAGGACTTTTCAAGGGGGGGGTGCAAGGACTGAAAAGGAAGGGGGGGGCGAGGGGGGTTCGAAATGTTATGGGGGCAACAAGTAAGGTAGCGGGTCCAACCCTTTCGGACCCCCCCGCCCCCCACACACACGATAAAATCGCGATGGAGCTGGGGGGGGGGGGGCATGAAAACACATTGTTGTCATTGATCCGGGCGGGGAAAGATCTCCTCTGTTGATTTTTTATCTTAAGTTTTGAACCTTGCATAAAAATTTATATTTCCAGCTTTATTACATGCGCTAAAGCACGACTAATATTTTTATTAAACCAGTCTAATAAAAGCATAATAACCTCCTAAAAACTACTTATAAATTCACTAATGTTGCATTTGAATTAGAAAAGCATTTTCTAATCCTTTCTCTATCAATTAACCATGATTAAATGGTGTGATTAACTGACTAACCTAGCTCAATCATGATTAAGTTGTGTGATTGATTTTTTCACTAACCTAATCTATTTTATTACAGCCTAATCATGATTAAACAATGTTATTAGACTAGTTATTTCTACTTATCATATTTACAATGTGGCATTTTGGTTAGCAACACATTTATTCTAAATTTCTAAATATGAACTAACACATTTTATTTCTTGAGTGGAATTTAGGCTTTCTCACTCCTATATATTTTTTTGGTTTTTTCATTTTTTCCATTTTATTCTATTTTTCTTTTTCTCATATAGATTTTTTTCTACCCTCTTCTCATATATCTATATATATATATATATGAGAAGAGGATAGAAAAAAATCTATATGAGAGAAAGAAATATATATATATATTGTAAATAATTTGTAGAATACAATATTATTTACAATATTCATCAACTTAAAGAAAATAGCCAATCATCATTTGATCCTATGAATCATAGGACCTTAACAGACTTCACAATTTTTACTATCACTCTTTTCTTTTTACAAAGTAAATTAGAACAAGAAGAGTAACTAAATGGCTTTGATGAGAATTCTCAACATTTTATAAAAACCGATCATTAAATGATTCTATATTATGATCAAAACTTATGGGTAGTTCACTATTTGTTAAATTTATGACAGCTCCTTTGTTTTTCAAAATAAGATTTATGCAAAGAGTAATCGCTAAATGATTAGAAAATAAATTACCACCAGCAAAAATATCAGGATAGAGGGGGAAATGATTGTTTGAAGATATGAATCTAAAAATGTCTCTGCATGTAGATTCTTCCTTACTTTCCTTAATGCATATTTTAAATTCTTCATCATATATTTGGCTGGCCACTTTTTCCTAAAAATCATGTTTGGTTGCCCCAAACTGTTTGGTTGAACATTATTTATAATAGGAGAAAACTAAGAGATATTTGCAAAAGATTGCACATTGTTTAAATTTTCAATTCGCATTGTTGCTTGTTGATTTCCTTCTTTGTTATGAACAATGGTTTTATTTTGATTTTGAGTAGTTGATTTATCAATAGCAACACTCGGGATCAACATTATTTTTTTTGGATGTGCTTTTTCTTTTTTGAGATACCTCATCAGTAATTAATGCATTTTCTACTTGAATATATTCGGTCAGGCTATCAATAAAAAGTGGCTCTTTAAAAATGGAAAATGTGCTAAGATAAATCAACTATTCATATTCATTGCTAATATTTGAAATACAAGGAAGGGAAAGTAGATGTTGAAACCATTCCACTAACTCGGTATTTGAAGGTTTATCCTTAGATTTAAATTTTAGACAAATTAACTTGAATCTAATTATGAAATTTATTGTAGAATCATTTTCAAACTTTTGAAAATGTTCAAATTCATGACATACATGTTCATAGTCACACTTCTCAAATGGGTGAAGTAACTTTGTAATAAATTCATCCCAACTGTGAACAAAGGAAAATGGTACGATCAAAACCATATTTTGGATTTACCTATGAAAGAGTAAAGATCCTGCATATAATACATTTACCAATACCAGGAAAATTAGAATTTGAATTATTTTTTAATAAATTGAAAAACATGTTCAAATGCAGAAAATTTTCTCTTGCCATCAAACTTTTCCTTCCACATGTATCTTACAATTTGCACTGGAGTATAGGTGGATGCACGTCCAGAGATACAACTTCAAATTGGAATTTTAGAAGCAGAGATTGATAATTAATAAAAAATTTAAAATATAAAAACTCAAAAAGTAAAACTTGTTGTTGGCCCTCCTTATAGCCCTTAAATTATTGTTAGCCAAAAATGACTGAAATAAACAATTGGGAGGTCACCCGATCAGGGCCCCAACTAAGCCCTTATCTATGACTAGTTCAAATGGGTCCAATTACCCCTCACTCTCCTTGCTAACTTTTGATATCTCTAATTACCATCAACAAGAAGAAGCAATAAAACTTACCTTCCTGCAGTGCACTTGTAATAAATCATTCCCTAAGTTGACACAAGGTCTCAACTAAGCCACCAATGTAGTCGCTCCTATGAAAGGATACCTCGAAAAAATAAGAAATAAATCTAAATCTAAATGCAATTCTACTTACTAAGGTGGGAAAACAAAGGAAACTACTCTAACTCAATAGCTTGGAGATAATTCCTAAATACCAAGTGTAAATATTAAATATAATGTGGATTTAACATGCAATTTATGGTTAATTCCATAGTGTTGAAATAGTTCTAATGGTTGATATCATTAATGTGGGACTTGCTCTGTTTAGATATTAAATACTAAAATATGAGCCACTAAAATGGGGAATTAGTTCACGCAAATTTAATGACTATTAAATCAATTTTCAATGAAAATTTTCTCAGTAAATAGCTTCTAATCAATTTGATTAAATACAAGAGAAAATCAAGAAATAAATAACAGATCTATGTGACATAAGATCATAAATTTGATCTTATAAATAACAATTCACATATTTAACATGAGTGCTACAACATGAAATTATTGGCACAAATCTGCCTTAAAAGCATAAAACTATATTTGCAAACAATAATATTTGAAATATAATGATAAACGTGGATCTTATGCTATGTATTAACAATGAATTTCTCCAACATTCCTCCCAAGACCTTCAACTCTGCTAATAGATAAGGGAGTCTCAATCGTGCATGATCTACCTCTCTAACATAGATCTAATCTCAAAAGGAAAACCCCAAAACTCATATTTTATAATTCCTACTAAATCTAAAACAAAAAAAAATCCTCTTGAAATAGTGCAAGGGTATCCTATTTGCTAAAAAAGGAACCATTTCTCCTTCTCCAATCTCTTATTTATAATTACAAATGAAATCCCAAAAAAATGAGAGTTGTTGAAAGATGGTTGAGATCTCTATTTTCAGTTGGAAAAAATCCCTCTTTTCTTTTTTTTGGTCCAATTCTATTGCTCCTAAAAGTCTTGAGCTTGATATCCTCCAACCATCTCTGCAAAAGTGTCATGCAAAAACATAATTAAAAACCAATTAAACTTACACGCAAAACCCAAAATGAAAAATTGTCAAAATAAATTAACCAATTAAAATTAAATTGAATAAAGGAAGATCCATGCTTTCGATTACTCCTTGTAGGTATTTCCATGGAAAAATGGCTAACGTAAAACAAATTTTCAACAGTCGGCAACTCTGGGAAAGTAAAAAAAATTCAAAACACATTCAGAAAACTAAATTTTGTTTCAAATTCAGAGATGTGACTTATGCATATTTTTTGGAGTATTAAATGATCAAATCTAGTCAAATAAGTACTTATATATTCTTCGCGAAATTATATTTCCAACAAGCACTCATTTTCCTCATTTCATTGAGTAAAACTCAAGATATTGCCTCCTAATGTCTAGATTCCAAAACTAGTTGCTTACTAGAAAAATCACAGCGTTATGTAGTTTGTTTTAATGTTTTAGTTTTATTTAACTTTTTTTATTTTTTAAATTAAAAATATTTATAAAATAAATAAAACACATTTCAAATAAAACAAAAAATAAATAATAAAAAATTAAAATATAAAGTAAAAAGGTAAAAGGAGGTGAATTAAGTGAAGGTACATAAGTTCATTTTTTAATATGGTAAATGGATAGAGTGAAGGGAGTGGACAAGAGGACCCACATGGGACCGTCTCTCCACTTACCTTTCAAATAAACCAATTAAGCCAATATTTAATATACAGCCCCCTTTGTTGTATGATTGAATGAATGAATGAAATTTTAACGTCCACAAGACTAAAAATAGTCTATCAGACCACCAGCTTCCTTGTTTTTTGTCTTCTATAATTCAATCCTTTTCTTACTCAAATTGATGATGAGCTGACCCAACCTTCTAACAGTTCCATCATTGAAAATACAATGCCACAAAATTTATGCTAACATATTGCGGTAACTGTCCTTGATGTCTTTGAAAGCGTCACATTCCAAAATGAAATGTTTTTCTAATTCCACTGCCTCGGAGGTGCAAAAAGTACATACCATTTCTTCCCAAGCTTCTTTAGGTCTCTTCCACCACCCTGCATCACACCAAAGTTGATGTGAGTTAGTTCTTAACTGAGAAATAAGAACCTTTTCTCTCCACAGAATGCTAGCTCCAATGTATTCTTTTTGTTGGAGATCACAAGTGGGGTTGAATTCCTGAACATAATACTTCTTTCTACCCAACTCTTTTCCCCATATACCCTTATGAAACTTCTCCAGCACAAAATTATTTAACTCCTTGCTATTTTTGGGACATGAATTCAGGGAAATATTCCATTTTTGCATCCATTTGTTGTTTTGTCTCATCCATGATTTCTTTCTTTCACTCATACCTTCATTGAAGATAACTTTCGACCATCTACCTCCTCCCATTTCCTCAATTCTTTTAGATACCTTATAAGACGCAACATGGCAATTGCTTCGATAGGAGCTACCCCAATTTCACTCAACATTATTTCATAGGGAACCAAACTTTTTATTTTGAAGTTTCTCATGATCAAGCGTTTTTGAATTTTTTCAATTTGTTTCCATTTTGAAACAAGGACGCTGCTAGCCCACAATTCACACCCATATAATATCACTGGAAAAACTTGGAGTCCAAAAATTTCTTTGATCATGTTCCAATCCCATAACTCTACCTCTCTACATCTATTTGAATTGCATATAATGTTTTTCACCCTCCTAAAATTCTTTTCTTTCTGCAATCCTCCCAATTAAGCTTGTTGTTGAAATTGATCCTGAGGTACTTGTATTCATTTACTTCTTCAAGAATTTTTCCTTGAAAGAAGAACGTATGCTGGATTTCCTTCCTTTTATTAGAGAAAATCATTATTTTTGTCTTACTGGTATTGACTTGCATCCCCACCACTTTACAAAAATGCTCAAGGGCACATAGGTGCATCTGCAATCCATGGGCTGATTTAGAAACCAGCACAAGATCATCGGCATATAGAAGAAGCTTTATCACAAACTCCCCAGTTGAACACCATCCCCACCTTGCAAATTTAGCCACTCTTCTAGTTTTTCAATATATAAACCAAAAAGGGTAGGGGATAAAGGGCAACCTTGCTTGACTCCGATGTCACTTCTAAAACTTTCTGAAATGCCAACTGAAGTTTTAATTTTGACATTCACCTATTCATAAATCCTATGGACGGCAGCTCTATATTGTAAAGGAATTTCAAATTCTTCCATTCTACGCCACAACTTATCTCTAGAGACCATTTCAAATGCCTTTTTGAAGTCAACAAAGCAGAAAAATACTTCTTCTTTGCTCCCCCAAACCTTTTCAACAATGTGTCTCAGTGTGATCCCATGATCTACTGTATAATTCTTTGGCCTAAAACCTTCTTGCCCTTTTGCCCTCTTTTCTTTTACTTCTGCCCACTTACTGATTCTATTTTCTAACATGCCACTGAAAAAATTTACAAACAAAGGATTGATCATAATGGTTCTATAGTTGGAAGGATTATTAATGTAGATAAAAGAACTTTCGGATTAATCACATCATTAGGATTAGGTCGACGTTTCGAACAAACTAATGCAATTCATCCTCAGGACAGGTGGAGAGACTGATCGATCTCGATGAATAAATAGTGGAGATGCATCATTGCCCAGAAATAGCTGTTGAAAACTAGCCGTTAGAAAATTATTTAGTTAGTTAAAAATAAATTAATTAAATAAATAAAAATTAATCACAAATATGTTAATAAATTATTAAGTACTTAAAAAATAAATATAATAGGTTAAGGGGAGGGGGGGGGATTTTAAATTTATAATTAATTAATTGTTTAAATAAAATAATATGAAACAAAGCTACCTAAGAATAATCTAAATAACATTGTTATAAACAAAAATAACACGTTAACTAATAATAATAACACCAATAAGAATAAACTAAATAAGAATAATCTAAATAACAATGTTATAAATAAAAATAACATGTTAACTAATAATAATAACACTAATAAGAATAAACTAAATAACATTGTTATAAATAAAAATAGCATGTTAGATGATCATAATAATAATAATAATAATGTTGTTAATCTTTCTAGTTTTTCTTTTGATCCTTCTGTTTTCAGTCTTCTTCATAGAGGACTTAATTTTTCCTTGGCCCCGAAAAAGATCCCTAATGATGACATTATTTGTAGCCTCGAATATGGCATCAAGGATATCCCTGATTTAGTGAAGGAGACCATTAGGCAGGATTGGTCCATTATTCTTAGGAAGGCTAAGCCTCCTAAGAGAAACTTGAGTAAGCATGAATTTCTCGCCCTCAAAACCCTAAGGGACAACCCTGACAATGTCATCCTTAAGGAGGACAAGGGTGGGGCCATTGTCATTACGGATAAATCTGACTATGACAGCAAGATGATTAACCATCTATCCAATAGTGGTTGGTATTTTAAGCTTAAAAATAATCACCTTAAATCAGTGTGTAAGGATGTTTCCCTTGCCATTAAATATGATTCTTCTCTTAATCCGCTCGCTAGGAAGCTTATTGAAATCAATCCCCTTACCCCCCAGATCTATGGTCTCCCAAAGATTCATAAGCCAGGGGCCCCCTTAAGACCTATTGTTAACACAATAGGTGGTCCCTCTTATCATCTGGCTAAATTCTTAGCCCAGAAGCTCAAACCCCTTGTAGGTAAAACTGATTCCTTTTTAAATGACTCGACTTCCTTTATCAAGGAGTGGAAAAACATCAAGCTGTAGCCTAGTGAGATTTTAGTTAGCTTTGATTTTTTGTCCTTATTCACCAAGATCCCCATCCAAGAAGTTGTTGATGTCATTAAACAGATCTCTAATGAGAAAACCTCTAAATTGGTTATCCTCTGCCTCACCTCGACTTTCTTCAGTTTTCAAGGTGAGTTTTATGAGAAAACCTGTGGTGTTGCGATGGGCTCCCCTCTTTCCCCTGTTGTTGCTAACTTGTTTATGGAGGAATTTGAATCTAAGGCCCTGGCCTCTGCTAAATTTCGCCCTTGGAAGTGGAATAGGTTCATGGATGATACTTGTGTCATCTGGCCCCATGGTCGAGAGAAATTAGATATGTTCCTTAGGCACCTGAACTTGCTATCTAATTCCATCAAGTTCACAATGGAAGCAAAGGTTGATGGTTTCCTCCCTTTCCTTGATATCATTCTCTCAAGGAATGAAGATGGCTCCATTTCTCACCGGGTTTTTGGCAAGAAGACTCACACGGAACGGTATCTTCATGTTGGATCCCATCATTTTCCTGCTCATAAATTTGGTGTCCTGTTTACTCTTGTGACTCGTGCTCTTAGAATCTTTGATGACAATTCCTTGGAATCACAGAAATCCCATCTTCTTGATGTTTTCGAAAATAATTTTTATAGTAGATCTCAAGGTCTTAAAGCCTTTTAGAAGGCGTATAAAGGATTGAGTGGAAAATATACTCGGTTGGATCCTATTTCCAAAGTCCATCTCCCATTTATACAGGGGACAACGGACAAAATTTCCCATATCCTTAAGAGAAATAATATCACTGCTTCTTTCAAACCTCTCTGCACTATTAGAAATTCTCTTAGGTCTGTTAAAGACCCTATCGACCCTCAAGAAATGAAAGGGGTTTACATGATTCCTTGTTCTTGTGGAACTCCCTGTATAGGAGAAACAAGTCAATCCATTAGGCAGAGAATCCGAGAGCATTTTGTGGATATTAGACATAATCGGTCCCATACTTCAGCTCTTGCTGAACATGTGAAAAATCCTGCCACCATGTTCGTATTGAAGACTCAAAAGTCGTTGCTAAGGTTGATCACTTCCACCATAGGAAATTAAGGGAGGCAATCGAAATTGAACAACAAGCTAAGAATCTCAACCGTGATGATGGTTGGAAATTAAGTAAGAGTTGGACCCCAGTTCTCACTAGGTAAATTTTGTTATTTTATGTTTTATTTAATTTATTTTATATTTTATTTTATTTTATTTTTGTTATTTAATTTATTGATTTATTTTTATTTATTTATTTATTTATTTATTTTATAATTTTTTTTAATTTATTTATTTATTTTGATTTACTTTATAAAAAATTATTTTAATAATTTTTGCCCCTCCCTAAGGTAATTATGTTTATTTATTATTTTTATATTTTTACTTTTTATTATTTATTATTTATTTTATTTATTTTATCGGAATAATTAATTTATTTTATTAAATCAAAATTTTACCCTCCCTATTACCTTTTATATTTAGTTTAATAATTTATTAACCCCCATTTTTTAAATTTTATTGAATTTATTTACTTATTTGGTATTTTATTTTATTTTATTTTTTAAAATTTCCATCCTAATCTTTCTTAGGTAGCTTTGTTTCATATTATTTTATTTAGACAATTAATTAATTATATATTTAAAAGTCCCCCCCCCCCCCCCCATTACCTATTATATTTATTTTTTAAGTACTTAATAATTTATTAACATATTTGTAATTAATTTTTATTTAATTTATTTATTTATTTTTAACTAACTAACTACTTTCTAATGGCTAGTTTTCAACGGCTATTTCCAGGCAATGATGCATCTCCACTATTTATTGATCGAGATCGATCAGTCTCTCCACCTGTCCTAAGGATGAACCATATTTGTTGGTTCGAAACGTCAACCTAATCCTAATGATGTGATTAATCCGAAAGTTCTTTTTTCTACATTATGGATCACAAAAGTATTAGATCTAACCAAATTATTAATGTCTCCACTTTTAAAAAGGGGAACTGCTAGACTATTTGTCCAATCCCTTGGGAATTTATGTTGAATGACGTTTTTGAATATTTCCATGATGTGGGGTGCCAAAATGTTCATTCCCCACTTTAGATATTCTACTTTAAGTTCAACCAAGTCCTTTGCCTTCCCTGCTTTCAACTTTTTAATTCCTGCCTCCACCTCCTGTAATGTGAAAAGCTTTGTAGATGTGTTGATCTTGGGAGGAGGCTCAACCTCTAATTCTTTTTCATAGAGTTGCCTTGCATAGTCAAACCACTGATTGGCTATAATATTATTTTCAAATTGCTTCTTCCTTGGTTGAAGTGCCTGCCAGAAATGTTTTGGGTTATTCTTGCCTAGATATATCAGCTCTTCCTGCCTTGTTTGCATGAACTCATATTTTTTCTTTTTTTAAATCTACTTATATAATTTTACATTCATATTCCCCTCTCCCTTTTTCAAGTTTCTTCTTGCCATTTTTCATTCCTCATCGAACCACGCATTCACAGGAAAACAATTTGATTTTGATTTCCTATTTTTTGCTATTTTGCACTTCTCAAATGTACCCTAGATTATATTTGTCAACTCATGGTTGTTGAGGCTTTGGGGACCAAATTTCTCCTTTTGAATTGATCTTCTCAACATTGTTTTGAAGATAGTGCAATTTTCTTTTGTTAGAAGAATTTTTCCCCTTGATGCTAATTATTGAGAAAATTGGGTTTTCCTCCTATTATGTCTTTCTTCTAACCAAGATAACTTTATATAAATTGGGTTATGATCTGATTTTAAGTCCCAAATATTCTTTCCAATATTAACTTCATCTATTCTTTCTACTAGGCTTTGTGAACCAATAGCATATTCAACTACACTTGACCCATTGTATGTGTTTCAAATGAAGTTCCCAGACTTTCCATCTCTTAGACCATTGCAGATAATTAAGTTGAAAGCACCACACAACATAAGAAACTCCTCTCCAAAATGATTACTAACTTTTTCGTCTTCTGAACATCTCACCCATCGATAATTCTCCTCTTCAATAAGCCAGATAGGATTGTGATTCTCTTTGCAACAAAGAATACTAGCTTGTTGGTTTGTTGTTCTAGCATTGAAATCTCCCACTAAAAGAACTTCTCCCTGTTGAGAATATGCGGAAATATCTTGCTTTAAAGCTGCATACGGATCTTTGCTATCCAATCCCTTCTTTTTGTAAGTTTTTGATACTTGAGGAGCAAAATAACATGATGCAATTCTTATGACATTCTCATTCACTGTTATGTTGAACCATAAATATTGCTTATTTGTATCTTCTTTCACTAAATGAATGTGGCGGCCTTCTTTTTTTTTCACTAAAACCAGTATTCCTCCATACCCTTTTCCATTTTATGCTGCCTCGTTCCAAACTACTAACTTCAAATAACCGTCAAACATAGGTGTTTTGCAACCATCATGTTCATGAATTTCTGTGAGAAAAATAATGTCTCTATCTTCTGCAATAGGCCCTATACTAGGTCTCCTCCTCCAAGGGTAACCTTTACAGTTCCAACAAACTAGACTTAGGTAGACCTGGGTAGGATTTGGTTGCTACGCGGTTTGGCACACAAGAATCGAATTTGAGTCTTCACCCCTTTTCATCCATGTTGATCCTATTGTTTTCCTCCCTATTATAGAATTACCTGTTTTTTCTTCAATGTCAACTTGTTGCCCTATTTTTCCATGAGGCCCAAACACTGCAATAACTACTTTACCATTGTAAAACCATGCTCTTTTCCCTTGGTTTCTTGCTACTCTAACTTTATCCACTTCTTCTCTTCTCTCTTCTTGTTGATTGCTAGTTAAATCTTCATCTAGGAAGAAGTATGAGCCTTTCAAGAGTTTCTTTTTTCTTAAGAAATAATGTTTCTCTTGCACACTTGCCATAATGACTTTTATAGGTCGAGGTCTTTCCTCACATATCTTTCCCACCCTCCTTGCTTAACAAATTTTCCCTCTCCATTGTAATTTCTCTCTCAAAAAGTCCCTTGTCAAATTGAGAGTGCTTTCATTCTTTCCATAGTCTCTTATTCCCCTAATAATGCAGTTTGTTTCTCTCTCATTTCTTTCTTTATGTTATCTTTCCTGTGCTCTATGAGAACTTACATCTTCTTTTTCCTTGATCCTGTGACCATTAGTGTCCTCAACCCTAGTTTTAATTTCTTTTGGAATATATGTCTTCTTGTTCTCTTCTGTCTTCTTTTCGGAAATGACTGTTTGTTGACCCATTTGTGTATCTACCTAAGTTTTTTTAGAGATTTAAATGCCCTTTCCTCCCACTTTAATGCATCATTCCATGTCACCCTTGGGCTTCTTTCCCCAAATTAATTTATATGAGGAACAATCGAAAAGGTCTCAGGAGCTGGGAACCAAGGATAAATATTCTCATATTATATATTTCATATTTAATTATTTTAATATATATAATATATAATTATATTTTTATTTTCAGCTATATTAATGTTATAATTATAAAATATACACATAAAGTGCTTGAATCTAGTGGTTTTTTAATTAAATAAAATATTATAATATTTACATAAAATTTTAATTACAAAATTAATTAAATAATTTTAAAAAAAAATACAATTTATTAAGTAAAAAATAAATTAAATTTAACCTAATTAACTAATAATTAACTTAATTAAACAATGTTATAAAAATTAATAAAATTAATAAAAAAATTATTTACATATTAATATTAATTTATTTACAATTTATAAAATGTAGAAATTTTATAAATACTATGATGTATTACCAGACTCTCCTGATCTAAAAATTATATCCATTGTTAAATACAGAATCCTTCTACTTAATTCTTTTGCGTAAATTTAATCACCAATTGCAAACACATGAAGAAAAATCAATCGCACATAACAAGATGCTTTTACCAGGAAAGCTTAAAGCTAAAAACCCCAACTATCATATATTATGTATATCATGGATCATGAAACAATCTCATACAAAACTCTACTCCAAGACCTCTCAGTAAAATATAAAATCGTCTCACACTGTCATACAAAAATTGGCATAAACATGCACCAATTTACTGCCTCCTGACAGCCTGCCTCCACTACGCAATCCCTGTTGATTAAGATCCCTAAATGAATTCGATCTTGCCTTGCCTTCACTGCGCAATCCTCATTGGAATCTCCAATGTCTGTGTAGATGCATTGAATGCACCACTATAGTCATAATTGATGTTACACCATTTTTTGGTCATCTAACCTATTATCATTATATGGACCCAAGTACACCATGTAAGACCAATTTTACCCTAAGTAAAATTGCCTTCACTATGTTAAAACAGGAAACCCCAAAAGGAAATATTAAACAAACCCATATTTGTTTGATTTTCCTCATGGAATAATTAGTTAAACCATAATTTAATTATTATTCCCAGTCATGTTTAACCCAAAATCAGAGAAATTAATTAGATAAACCTTTATTTATCTTATTATTTTCTAGGAATAATTATTTAAACCTTATTTAGATAATATTTCTTGGTAAATATGACCAAATCACCCACAAATAATTAAATAAGTCATTATTTATTTAATTATCTTTCAACCACTTCCTTAAATAATTAAATAAATCATTATTTATTTGATTATCTTCTAACCGCTTCCTTAAAAAAAGATAATAATCATTTATTTTATGTTTCTTTTTGATCAAATTAGGGGATCATTTGAGTCAAATACCTTTTCCCTCCAACAAATATAATAAAATATTCCATAAAAATAGTGGATCTAGAATCTGGATTAAGCAGACTCTTAAGATCTGAGATGACTAATATTTACATTTATCAAATAGGGTTTTCTACCACATTCTTCACCTTCTGATGCCTATTAGATCCTCTGGATCTATACCTCTTGAATCATTTTCTGCCATTTCCTGTGAGAGCTCCCTTTGAGTTCCATTCTTTTTTTGGGTTTTCTACACCAACAAGAGAGAGAGATTTTAGATCTGAAGTGATGAGGACTTCCAAGAACCCATCCCACTGAGGAGAATTGGATACGCCTTCTTGTTTTCCTCCCAGGTGCCCGATTAATACAAAAATTCTTTCAAAAAATGTTCTTGTCTTGTCTATTGGTATATGGAGCAAACCCTTATTTTTTCTGCTTAATGTCTTTCCATGCATAGATCTGGTTTTTGCAGCTCTTTTATGTTCAACTAACCATAGATCTGAATATATTGGCAACCACTTTTGTTGTTAGGGGTATTAGTTATGTGTAGCTAAAGTGGTCCTTTTTCGTACACTTCGACAAAGGATTCATACTAACAAATGCTTACCCATGACTTGCTAATTTTACTTCACCACTGGTTTGCTTTTTCTATATTCGCATAATCCAAATTTACTTCATCCTAGGCTTTTTTCACTTTCATATTTTTCCTATTTTTATGTTGTTTTTCTCACAGCAGAACCCTAAAACATTAAAATTTCTAACTTCCTGTGTTTCTGGCCCTATTATGTTAGAAGCGACACCCGCCAAGAATCGAGACGCAACTTTTCTCGAAAATCACTTTTTGGCCCATAAGTGGGTTTTCGGACCCCACTTCACTTTTTCGCGACCGCACTAAAAGTCAGCCGAACCTCGCGACCCGCCAATTTTTCGGATTTTTCTCAATTTTTCGGGTTCCGTCGAAGCTTCTCACAGGTTTTCTAGCCTCTCAAGCTCTAACTGTCTATCCGTTTTATCCTATTTTTAGCTCATCTAAGTGGGAACCTAGCCCCCTAGGGCTTCAGTACCCTCCACTTTTTGTGGAAGAGTTTTTAGCTGTTTCGGCCTCTATTTTTTTGAGTTTCAGCTCCCCCTTGTCCAGATCTGATACCTCTTTTTCAGATCCCTTTAAATCATCCTTTCTTCCTTTCAAATCACCTCTTATCGTTTTGTTTGGACCTCTCTTTAGGACCTCCTCCCTGTCCTTGCTGATTTTTGCTGATTTCCTCCCTTTTTTTCCAGCCACCTTGCCTTTGTCTCTTGGTTGTGATCTGCACCTCTTTTCAGCAGCCTTATCCTTTAGATCCATGTCCCTTTGGACCTTAGATCTGTTGGCCTCTTTTTCGTGTGTTTCCCCTAGATTTTTCCCTTTCTTTTTAGATTAGTTTTGAGAGACCCGCCTTCGTGGGTTAGATAGATGCACAAGTAGCTGCTAATTTTCTATTATTTCAGCGTTATATACTGTTCTCTGTAGATTTGTTTTCAGTTACGCAGCACACTTTTTTCTTGCTCTCAAAATGGAAAGGGTTTAAAAATTAAAATTAACACACGCCACACACTAACCCTAAGTGAAGAAGCGCCTGGTTAACACCGCCTGGAAAAGACTCTAAAATCAATTGTCACTGCACCTTTTCTGCCCTTGACCTCACTTGATTCTATCCCTTTCTTCCCTTGTCAGTTTCCTTCTTCCTGTCGTCATTGCACCCCCAAGGTGCCTTTCCCGGAGACTTCTTGGCCTTCACCCTCAGTTTCCGGTCGATCGACCTGCTCCGTCCCGCTGTCGTCGAGCCAGTCCTCCTCCGAGTCCACACTCCGACTCCTCTCCTGATTCATTGGGTTCTCCTTCTCTTCCTGGTTCTCCCCCTGTCACCTTCACCATGTCTGGTCCAGGGCCTAACGCTGGTGGTGCTCCAGGCCCTAATGCCGGACCTGCCACTAGCGGAACCGCCACAGGAACTACCTCGGCCACACCCTTGCTGCCGTACATTGCAGGCCTCAGCCTCCCCGATT
The DNA here is from genome assembly GCA_034641835.2 of Pinus albicaulis. Classification (NCBI taxonomy): domain Eukaryota; kingdom Viridiplantae; phylum Streptophyta; class Pinopsida; order Pinales; family Pinaceae; genus Pinus; species Pinus albicaulis. The sequence continues at coordinate 164,061,438 of CM076577.1, read as the reverse complement.
TCAATCAGTTGATCAACGACCCTATCCGCCACGATTTTGGTTGGCCTTCTATGCCAACCAAGCTCCCCTCTGACATCCCTAAGTTCGAAGGCCTTGCTGGAGAAGATCCAACCAATCATGTCCGATCTTTCCACATGTGGTGTTCCTCCAATTCCATTACCGATGACTCCGTCCGTCTTCGTTTGTTCCAACGCACGCTTACCGGCGAAGCTTCTAAATGGTATGTTGAACAGGCCACTTCTTCCCATACCACCTTTGCGACCCTTTCCCAAGCCTTTTTATCTTACTTCCAGCTCCCTCTCCGATACGATACTGGCACGGAGCTCTTGACTTCATTCAAGCAAACCTCTTCGACTCGCCTTTCCGCCCATGTTCAGGAATGGCGACGAAGACGAAGCTTATGTCGAGCCCCCCCCTTCAAAGATCGGGTTTACATGGACTGGTTCCTTCGCACCCTCTTAGCTCCTATCGGCAAAGATGTCGCCTCTCACTTTCCTCAAACTGAAGAATCTGCCCTCCAAATAGCCTTGAAATATGACCTGATCTATGCTCAATCTGGTTATGTTTATACCGTTCTTCCTGACCTCCCCAGGCCCAGCGGCGCTAACGCCCCAGGGGCATCTCATTCCACCGACGGTATCGTTGGATCCCTTTCCCATCCGTACGCTCAACCTCCTATGGGCTATGGTCTCCCTCAGGGAGGGGCCGGCACCTCTAGCACTCTTCCCCCTCCCGGTAGCATGTATCCAGGATACGGCATGCCTCCTCCTTTTTCCCAACCTCCTGCTTACCTCAATGTTGCCCAACCTAACCATTACCTTTATCCGCAGCCTGGTGCGCCAGCTCCTCCAGCATATGCGCTTGCATCTCCCTTGCATCCTCCAAACCTGCAACAGAACTTACAGCCCCCTCCAGGGCAAGTATTTGCACAGCAGGGCGCGACTAATCCCCCTTCTTCTCAAAGAATGCGGAGAGGCAATCAAAACTAATCTGCCCCTGGTACCCGTGGACCCAATCCTGGTGTGGACCCTAACACTGCCAACCAGCAATAGGGCACTCAGCCCAAGCCGGACAGGCCGCTTCGCACAAATAAGCCTTGTTCGTGTTGCGGTGTTTATGGTCATTACACCCACGATTGTCCCCTCTTACCCCAAATGCGGCAGATGTGGGAGTCTCAAGCCACATTGCGCGGACAACACGCCTCCCCTCATGCTCCTCCTAATGTGGCCACTACCCAACCGGCTGTGTTTACCCATCCTTTCCCTCAGCAAGGATTCGTGGCTACCCAACCGCCTGACAGCCAGGTCGCCACTCCCCCTTCCCTTTCTAGTTCCTCTGATTACCAGATCCTTATGATGCACTCTGATCCTTCCTCGACCGTCGACCTTCACCTTCAAACTCGGTCTCGCCAGTACCCCAAGCCTCCTGCTCAGTCTTCCCCCGAGCCTCCTTCTTCAGGTTCTACGGAGCCTCTTTCGACATCCAGTGGCCCCTTACATATCCCTCAACCCAAAGTTGAGGTCCATACCAAGATTCCTAAGGGACCCCTACGTTGAAACGCTGCTTCCGGTCGAGCTACTCATTCATATAGTATAGTAGATGATTTGGTGCAATCTCCTGCTGCCATTTCCACACTGGAACTCCTCCAGTCGTGCCCTTCCCAAAAGAAGGCTCTACTATCTGCCGTGGGTGCTGTAGATCCTGCTGATGACCAAATGATTGTTTTCGACGCCACTCAATCGGACCATCCCCCTCTTCCTGCTTCCGTCGCCTTCCAAATCCCAGTCAAAATTCGAAACGCCAACGTTTCACGGTGCATAATTGATGAGGGGGCATCCACCTGTGTGATGTCCGCTTCGGTTTGGAAGCAACTCGGATCCCCTGAGCTGGCCCCTTCCACGATCACCCTTCGAGCGTGGGACGGCCACGCCTCCCAGCCCATTGGCCTTTTCCGTAATTTTCCTATCACCCTCACCGGTAAGACTGTTTGCGTTGACGTCGAAGTCATAGATGCCCCTCTAGACTACAACATTCTATTGGGACGCAGCTACACCTAGGCTATGTCTGCTGTCCCATCCGCGGTTTTCCGCAAGATGTCTTTCCCCCATAATGGAAAGATAGTCACCATTGACCAGTTGACATATCATGAGCCAAAATCTCAGACCTCACCTGAGATGACCATCTCTTTTGTAGCCAACAAGCAAACCGTCGATTCCTTGACCAGTGTCTCCCCCGGCGTTTACAAAGATTCCTCCCTGCTTGGAACTTTTCCTAATCTCCCTCCTCCTCCCATCACTGATCCCAGCTTATCGAATGTTTGCATGATGCAATCGTCTCAGGCTGCCCATAAGCGGCCTGCCTCAGCTAGTCAGCAACCTCCCCCTTGCCCTCTGCAACCCGCTCCTAGCCATTCATCTCAGCCAGCCGGACCTCCTCCTTCTGGCCCTCCCCCTACAGCTGGTATCCCTGAACCCCTTTATCCTCCTGGATCGGTTCCCCCAGGCCTTAACCATCTCGGAGCCATCCCTCCTGGTCATTTCCCTGCTGGGCAGATACCTTTCCTGGCTCCCCCTCCCAGAGTATATTCTGTCTCCGTCATGGCCATCCTCTCTCTCCCTAACCTGACCTTGGGCATACCAGTCTGGTACCTTGATCCTCCAGCGGCTACCCCTCCTAGTCACCCCAAACCCTACATGGCTTTGACACCGGTTCAACCGGTCCCCCTCGCTTCCTCCGTTGCCGCTGTGCCCCCAGCACCTCTACAAGACCCTTCTCCTGTCGTGACGGCTCCCGGGAAGAAAGGCAAAGCTTGCAAGGGGGCACCCAAAGACAGGACCACCACGACTAACCCAGCCCCTCCTCCGCCCGCTAAACCTTGTGCCTTATGTGATGTCACTGGTCATGCCACCCATGCTTGTCCCAAGTTGCCCCGTATTTAGCCCATGGTTAAAGTCGCGTTCCCTGAAGCTACGGTCCCTGAAGCCTCCATTCCTTCTTCGTCCGTAACCAAGAACCCCAAGACTCTCCGCACCAACAAACCCTGTGCTTTGTGCGGTGTCCATGGCCATTACTCCCACCATTGTCCTCACCTGACGCATTACCGCGCCTCTTTAGAGGTAGTCCGAGAGTATGAGGTTGAACAAAATCAATCCGCCTCTCCCATCCTCGCGCAATATGCTTCCGGCCAGCCTGAGGATCCCCCCGCTCCCATCGACATTCCCCCCCCTGATGGTCAGATGACGGAGTCTACCACAACCATTCTTTACCTATCCTCCTCTGCGAGACACTTGGAGCCCAGTCCCCCTGCACCCTCCCATATTGTGTCGCCTAAACACCTTTTTTCTACCCATACACGATATCACTCCACCCGTATCTCTGTTGACCTCAGCAGCCCAAGTCCTCCCCATACTTCCGATAGCCCTCATATACCACCCTCCAGTTTGTATATGAGTCATAGTCATCCTGCTCCTTGCGCTCCCTCCCGCAGTTGCTGCTCGATGTCTTCTGTACACACACTGTCGTCATTGCCTCTCCTCCCCTCACTTGTTGTCTTGTAACACCATTTCGCAGGACCCCCCGTCCACACCCTTTATCGGTTACGCCGATGGTGCCAGTCATTACTCCCGGAATCTCACCTCAGTAGGTTGGGCCATCTTCACCCCCGTGCATGCCCTTGTTCTCTCCGACGGGGTCTGCATTGGTTCTACCACCAACAATCAGGCCAAATATGATGCAGTGCGTGGTCTCTTAGTCGATTCCCTCTTTCATCGCATCCTCCATCTGCACGTTCGTTTGGATTCCCTACTTCTTGTAATGCCACTAAATGGTGTTTATCGTGTGCATAACCCTGTGCTGTTTAGACGCTATTTACGAGTGAAACTCTTGATACGTGCATTTGAAACCATAACTTTCAACCATGTACCTCGAGAATAGAATCACTATGTAGATAGTATTGCAAACCATGTTCTAGACTGGCATTTATCACACGCATTTCATACAAGACAATAACATTCATAATCATTAAAAACGATGCATATCCATAATATGTGTCGCAAAAACATGTGTTTAGTGTCCATCTACTCTGATACATATGACATGCCCATAGCATGTTACAAAAAACTCAAAACTGGGGGCACCACCTGCCCCTACATACACACTAGGGGACACCACATGCCCCACACCTAATCACTATCTGGCGGATCCCGAGCCAATAGCTCTGCCCCTGCAGCCTGTAGATCACGTATCCCCTGACCGGCCATCGCCATGCGCCGCATGACCCCTCGCCATTCCGAGGGTAGACCAATACATGGCTCTATGTACTAGTCGTCTAAGTCCTACCACCCGTGCTCTGATACTCCAGTCAGCAACCTTTCGCATCTACGGCGGATGTCCTCTAGAAGGGCGGCTGCATCCTCATTTTGCGTTGCTCTCGACCCACTCGGACCTGCAGCTCCAGCTGCTGCCGGTCGTCCCATATATCTGGTCAGTTTTACCGGCACTATATCTGCATACCAACAGTACATGAATCAGTACCCTAGCTACTATTCAAAAAACTGTAACATGCCCATACAAGAATAGCAATCTGTCACTTACCATCGGGCCCCCAGACTCGACCAGGCGGAAGTGGCAGGTCCGGATCTCCACAATAACTCATCCCACTATAGGGATATTCGTCTATGTATAACGGCATCTGATCCCAATGGGCAAAGAACTCAGGTCGAAATACTCACCCGACTGCCCCTCCTCCTCCTCTGCACAGTAGCCGCCCCCACCGGCACATCCTGGGCTCTCTCGGGCCCCCATCTGGAAGCTGTACACGAGGCCGTAAGGTCGGGATCTTCTCAAAGAAGAAGGCGCACAATAAAGTCCCATACAAGCAATCGTGGTTCACTTTCCGCTTGCAGAGCGACAACTGTCGTTTTAACGACACCAGCATCATTTGGGCCCAGCCATAGTAGGTCCCACTCAACACACTCTCTACCAGCATCATCTGCCCCCCCCCCGGTGATGTGATGGAACGCCTGGTTGCCCAGGATACGCAGCACAGTTGTGGCCACTGCACGGGTTTCTAGCCTCTCTAGATCCCCGATCGGTATCCGAGTCCCCTTGACTTGGAGACCCGGTTGACAATGTCGTTCCACAAACTCCATGATATGTCGCCCCCGCGTAATACTGGCTGCGTGTTTCCCACCATCCCCAGTGGTGGGAGACCCATCAGGAAATACACATCCTGGACTGTCAGTTCGATCCTGTGCCCCTGCACTACAAAGACCTCATGCTCTGGATCCCAATAACTAATAATCCGGGCCAACAAGGGCTCTCCTGCTCTCATCAATGGGTTCTCCAAAAACTTTAGAACCCCAAACCTGGCCAACACACAACGGACACCCCGATCCGCCTGGATCTCTGCCCGTAATGTACCCAGGTCTCTCTCTCTCCAGTTAACCCGTAAATCTTCCATACCTGCACAAAAACATCATCTTTGTCAGCATACAGATCGGGAATACCATAACCAAACACAAAAACCCAACTCCCAGCCATAAAACAGCACCAAAACCCCCTCATCTCCCAGGTCGCAGTTTTCTGCCCAGTTCAGGACCAGGTCGCAGTTTTTTCCCTAAAACCTGCATCCCAGGTCACACTTTTTGGCCCAAAAAGTGCGACCCGGCCGTAGAGATGAAGGAGGGTCTGTTTCTGGGATTTTGGGCCCTAAACTGAACTTTCAATCCGTCAAAATGAAAGAGTAAGGTTAGGCCTCTTACCTGCAACTGACGGATCTCGATTCCAACGGTCGGTTTGTCCGCTACGCTCGCCACAAGATTTAGCACCTTCTCTCCTCTCTACATTCACCACAGCAACAATAGCAAATGAGTGAATTTGGAGGGAAAACTGCCTTATTAAAAGAGAACCCCTGTTTCTTATTTCGACTTCTGCGACCACACCGTAGCCCCGTTTGATAAACCGTCTGCACCGTTGGAAAGCTCTCACCGAGCCCTAAAATGGGTATCTGTTAGTTTTTTATGATCTGATACTTCACTAGGACACATTTTGTCCAAGAAGGGTCACTTCCCCTCTCATTAAAATCGAATTTCCTCACTTACGAAACTTGTACTCGGGGCACCACTTCGCCTCCTTACTTGTCTTTGTTCGTGTCGATTTTCGTCATGAGTTCCCATCTTGTACTCATGTTTTTATGGTCCCCCACTGGGCCTTTACTGTGTGGCAACACCATCGAGTCGCCCTTGTTTAGAGCATCCAAGTTGAGTCATCATCGCATTCATGGAGTCTATCCCGAGTCCCTTTGTACCCCGTTATAGCCCTCCATCCTTCATTGCTTGGTCTCTCTCTTGTGTCGCACTTTATGACCTTTAGTCCCATTGTCCCCTATCCCTTATGATATTGTGTCAGTCGCTGCCAGGTCATTCATGCTCTTTATGCTCTAACAAGGGAATTCGTCCATTCGCTACTCAGTCCTCTCCATTTCACCATCATCATTAGTGTCAGTCTGTCCGTCGCTCCACTATTTTCTCTCGTGCCTTAGTTGAGGATGTCTCATTGCCTCACCTATGGTGGACCTCCTTCTGTCGACATCAGCTCATTCTTTCCAAAAGCCAAGTCTAGAGAGTAGTGTACCTTGGTTCCAGCTTCCACTCTTGTTTGGTGCCACGGATCAGGCAAAGGGATCTCTCGTTTCCCTTTGACTTGATTGTTTTTCCAGCTCCTTTCAGCATGTTCGAGATCCGTATACTGGATGGTCCAGTGATCCAGAAGTACCTCTTGATGATTCCCGGGTGTGTGTGAGATGTCTCAACCCTCATGAGGGGGTGGCCCTATAGGTAGCCCCCCACATGCCCGGATGACCTCTTCCTTGCAGCCTTCGATGCAGCTCCAGATATTTGATGATGTTGGCCATAGCCACTTGCAGCGCCTCTTTGATTTGCATGTATCATTCAGATTTTGTGAGCCCTTCCCCATTTACAGGGGGCATTTGGGTTGTATTTGTATCTCATGTACTCAGATATTATTGTACAAGTCCTGGCTGTTATCCCAGGCACAACATGTATGTGAGATTCCTCATTGTATTTTTATCTGGCTCATGATTATGCCAGCTGTACTTTATGGTTCGGTCCCTTGTTTACTGGACACACTATTCTTTTGTACTTTGTCTTGGCGGGCATAGGTATGCCTCCCCCGCCGCCTTCAGCACAGGTACCCTCTCATAAAAAGAGACTTGTTTCACCTGCGAGTCTCGTCTCCTCAGGGTCTAGTTCTTCAGCACACTATCTACCTTGCATTTCTCTCTCTGACTTCCCTTTTTGTTGTCTAGTGATTAAGTTCTTACAACGTACTTCGGTCATACGATTTGCTCCTGACACTCGCACGCTGGGGGGCAATCTGTTACACCATTTTTTGGTCATCTAACCTATTATCATTAGATGGACCCAAGTACACCATGTAAGACCAGTTTTACCCGAAGTAAAACTGCTTTCACTATGTTAAAACGGGAAACCCCAAAAGGAAATATTAAACAAACCCATATTTGTTTGATTTTCCTCATGGAATAATTAATTAAACCATAATTTAATTATTATTCCCAGTCATGTTTAACCCAAAATCAAAGAAATTAGTTAGATAAACCTTTATTTATCTTATTATTTTCTAGGAATAATTATTTAAATCTTATTTAGATAATATTCCTTGTTAAATATGACCAAATCACCCACAAATAATTAAATAAATCATTATTTATTTAATTATCCTTCAACCACTTCCTTAAATAATTAAATAAATCATTATTTATTTGATTATCTTCTAACCGCTTCATTAAAAAGATAAATAAATCATTTATTTATTTATTTTTGACAAATCAAGGGATTTGACCCAAGTCAAATACCTTTTCCCTCCAACAAATATAATAAAATATTCCATAAAAGGTGGATCTAGATTTGGTTAACATTATTTTAATCATGCACCAAGATCTAGAATGACCCGATATTTTGTTATAAATAGGAGGGTTTTTCCTACCATTCTTCACCTTTTGTTGCCTATTAGATCACTCTGGATCTATACACTTGGTCCCATTTTTCTACCATTTGTTGTGTGAGCTCCCTTTGAGTTCCATTCTTTGTGTGGGTTTTCTACACCAACAAGAGAGAGAGATCTTAGATCTGAAGTGCTGAGGACTTCCAAGAACCCATCCCACTGAGGAGAATTGGATACGCCTTCTTTTTTTTCTCCCAGGTGCCCAGTTAATATAAAAATTCTTTCAAAAATTGTTCTTGTCTTGTCTATTGGTATATGGAGCAAACCCTTGTTTTTTTTGCTTAATGTCTTTCCATGCATAGATCTGGCTTTTGCAGCTCTTTTATGTTCAACTAACTGCAGATCTGAAGATATTGGAAGCCACTTTTTTTGTTAGGGCTATTAGTTATGCATAGCTAAAGTGGTCCTTTTTCGTACACTTCGACAAAGGATTCATACTAACAATTGATATTCAACCAGGCCCTTTCACCTATCTCTCAACTGGGTCTCCACTGGATCTAGCATGCATGTAGTTAACAGTAGTATTTCTTCAGTTGCATGTGATACCACTGCTTGTGAATTTATTTAATAATTAATTCACTGATCTCTCACTATTGTATCTTTAATTGCAACTAGTTACAACTAGCACAGCTGAGTTTAACTCACTTAACTGAGTTAAACTAAATAACAACTCACATAACTACACATCCAACTCTGTTACAACTTTGTATCACTCAGTTACAATGAAGTCCACTGCATGGTCCACCAACCAACCACTTCAACTCGAAATCCACTTAGATAACTCATTTTCCACTTCAGTTAACTAGTTCCAAGTGCTCATTGAAAATAGATAATTATTCATTGTCTAATTTTTGTTAAGGGCTTAACAAAAATCGAAATGCATTCTAATTTTAGACATGCATTCCATGAAACAACTTTGCACATGCATTCCAAACTTAGACATCCATCCATCCATTTAATTTTCTCAACCATCTATAAATAGATTACTGCTAAAAATAGACTTTGATCCAAATTCTAAAAATAGACATATCACCTAAAAATAGCCTGTTGGCTCCACCTAGTGTAGGTACTTAATTTTCACTAGGATCATCATCTTGTTGAATCCCAACACTCCCTCTCAACAAGAAAGGTATTATCCTTCACCCCGATCCTGTCTCCATGGTATCCGAATTTGCTACTGGTGACTGCCTTCGTTAGAATATCTGCATCCTGATATTCCATAGGAATCTACTGAAGCATCATGATCTTCCACTGCACACAATATTTGATATGATGATACCGGATATCTATATGCTTAGATATATCATGAAACATAGGATTAATTGAGAGTTTAATGCAACTCTAATTATCACAATGAATCATTGTAGGATCTAAATGAGAACTGAACAAACCAACCAGGATCTTCCTCATCCAAATAGCCTCACATGCAGCTTGACTTTCTTCCATGTACTTTGCTTCTACTGAACTGAGTGCCACAGATCTCTATTTCCTGTTGTACCAAGAAACAGCTATAGATCCGATACTGAAAACCCCTCCTTATGTGTTATTTCTGTTCATTGGGTTGCCTGCCCAATCTGCAACTGTGAAGCCATGCAAATTCACCTCATCCGTCTGTCTATACCATAAGCCATACTCAGATGTGTCCCTGAGATATCTCAGGACATGCTTTCCTGCCTTCCAAAAGAGCTTGGTAGGCTTAACCATCGCTTGACTAAGCTGGTTCACCACATAGCATATGCCTGATCTTTTATTAACTAAATACATGAGAGAACCCACCAACTGTCAATAGACAGTAGAATCCACTACCTTTGTCGATGTAGCATCCTCTTTCCTCCAGTTTCCTGGAAGAGGAGTATCCATGGGTTTGCAGCTCTCCATGTGAAACTTACCGAGTATCTCCCTTGCATACTTGCCTTGAGACACAAAGAGTTCACCTTCTTTCTGCCATATTTCCAATCCAAGGAAATAGTGAAGGAGGCCCATATCCTTCACCTCGAACTCCTTTGCAAGATCCTCCTTGCATGAGTGTATCAACTGCTCATCACCAGTCAGTATTAAATCATCAACATAAATAACAATGATTAAAAGCTTACCCTCCACCACAATCTAGTATAGGTTTGCATCCACTTCACTCTTGGTGAATCCAAGTCCAATGAAATAGTTGTCGATCCGAGTGTACCAAGCACAGGGTGCTTTCTTCAGCCCATACAGCGCTCTTTTGAGTCTACACACATGCGACTTGTTGTTGAAGATCTCAAATCCTTCAGGATGATCAATGTACACTTCTTCCTCAATGATCTCATTAAGGAACGGAGTCTTCACATCCATCTGATGAATGTGCCAACCCATCTGCGCTGAGAGAGAAAGGATGGTCCTTATGGAAGAATAGTGTGAAGACTTGTGAGAAGCCCCAGGCCATAAATCTTGCCTTATACTTCTCAACACTCCCATCAGCAGCTTGCTTACCTTGTAGATCCATCTTGAACCTACCATTGATTTATCAACCAGCCTTGGAACAATTTCCCAAGCACTGTTCATGACAATGGAGTCATACTCCTCCACCATTGCATCTACCCATGTGGGCTCCTGCACTACTTCCTAAAATGAATATGGCTCAATCACAATACATTTTCTCATGAGAGCCATGTATCCAGTATATCGATCAAGAGACTGCCTCTATCTGCACTATGAAGTAGGGAATCCTACATTCTATGCCGCATCAAGCTTCAGCCTCTCAGCTTCTGTGGTGTGCCTTCTACCAGTTCTGATTTTTGGCTCTGCGTGAGTGGACTCCTCCACTCCATGAACCTCCTCCTGTGGCTAATCCACATCTAGAGACTCGTCTCTAGGAACAAGCAGTTTCTCCTCTGCATGCAAGTCTAGCTCCCTCTCAAGCGACAACTTCATGGCTCTCTCCTCATTGAATTTTATATCCCGTCGCACCATAGTCATTCGACTATTTGGAAAATAAACACGATAATTATGGGGTGTTTCTGTGTACCCCACAAATATCCCAACTTCAGTAGTTGACTCCAACTTCTTCCTGGCGTTCTTGGTCACATGCACATAAACAAATGAGCTAAAAATCTTAAAGTGAGAAACATCCAGTTTCTTACCAGTAAAATCTTCTTCAGGTGTACTCATGCCAAGTACTCTATGAGGAAAAAAATTTTGCACATAAACCATAGTGTTGCATGCTTCCGCCCATAAGTGCATTGGTAGGCCCTGATCATGCAGCATAGCTCGTGCAGCACCCACGATCATTTTGTTCTTCCTCTCTGCAACCCCATTCTGTTGTGGGTTATGAGGCTCTATGAGTTCTCATCAAATTCCTTCTTTGCTACAGAAGTCTTTAAATTCATTCGATATATATTCACCACCATTATCGCTCCACAAAGCCTTCACTTACTTCCTCGACTCTTTCTCCACCAATGCTTTAAACTAACAGAACTTTAAGAATGTTTGATCTCTCTTCTGCATGAAGAAGATCCAGCATCTACGAGAATATTCATCAACAAAAATAACATAATACATATGTTTTTTTGTTGAAGCAACCAAGAATTTCCCACACACGTCTGTGTGAACTCTCTCCAGGATCACCAAAGCACGGTTCTCCTTTCCATGAAAGGTGGTCTTCACAAACTTACCCATATTACATCCCTTGCACTGATCTATTTGCACAAGTGTACCCTTGGGAATTCCAGTAGAAATCTGCTGCAAAATCTTCAGGGCGCCATGGTGAAGATGGCCCAATCGCCTGTGCCATAATTCGCCCTCATACTGGCTCACCACTTCTTCTTCTTTTCCCACCATTGCAGTGCAGCCATCTACCTCCAGCTTGTAGAGATTCTTAACTCAAATCCCTATCCTCTTGGTTTGACCCATTTTTTTATGTCGCAGGAAAGCTTTTCCATCACTAAAAACAAGTCATAACCTCTGTCCTCCAACATCGCAACTAAGACCAAGTTTTTCTTCAGACCTGGAACATGTATAACATATTTCAACAGAAATGGTTTACCTTACTCCCTCTCAAAGGTAATGGTACCAATGCCGGTTACATTTTATCGTCCATCATCACCCATCTCTATATGCATTTGGAGATATTTCTCCTCCAATTCACTTAAAAGCTCCTTATCTCTCGTCATGTGGAAGGAAGCAACACTATCAAGATACCACACCGATCCCATTGCGCTTGAAACCAAGCATGTGATCAAATAGAAATCAAGTTAAAATTTTGAGGTAAGGGCCTCACCAGCTGCAGCTCCAACAGCCTTCTTGTTCTTCTTTTTCTGTCGAAAGTTAGTGGCGAGATGCCCATGTTCGTGATAGTGAAAACACTTCACCTTGGACAAATCTAGCTTCTTGCCTTTAGCCTCATATTTTGAGTGGAATTTCTTCCCCTTCCCTTTCCTTGCTTTGGAAGCCAAAGAAAAATCCTCTTCATCATCATGCTTTGATGAAGAGCCATCCCTGGTGTTCCGCCAACTCCTCCTGCACTAGATTTGACCACAGTCGTTCCTAATATGAAAATTTTTCCCGTCCGTTGACAGAGCCTTGATAAATGTGCCAACTCTTAGGAAGTCCCAAGAGAGCCAACCTCACCAAATCATCATCAGCAACAGTGATTCCCACACTCCCCATCTCATCCCTACATTGGGAAAAATTTGTGAGATACTTAGGAATATTTTCGCCCTTCTCCATTTTGATTTTTCTAAGTTTATCCTTCAACGCCAATTTCCTATGGTCGTTGTTGATTTGGAAATGATCTATCAAAGCCTTCCACATTGAAAATGGAGTGGCTTTCCCATGAAGGCTTGATACAATATGGTCTCTCACACCTTCCAACAGAATCCTTCTCGTCTTCGCTACTTTCTTTTTCCATGCCCCAAGTAATGCAGCATCCGTCGAAGTGGTCTTAGGAACATCGTTATCGATGAACTCCTTCGAGCCATTATATTCAAGCATCTCCTCCATCCTATCCTTTCATGCAATGTATTTTGATCTTCCCTCGAGTGCATACTCTAACCATAAAACACTGAAATCCATTTCGATGTTTACTCAATTGTCGCACGAAGAAATTCTTGCAACAAATTCGAATTGTTTCCACCAACAAACTTAGATACTGCTTCAATATTGCAATATTCTATGCTCTGATACCATGTAGAAATTTTTTAAATACTGTGATGTATTACCAGACTCTCTTGATCTAACAATTATATCCACTTTTCAATACAGAATCCTTCTACTTAATTCTTTTGCGGAAATTTAATCGCGAATTGCAAACACATGAAGAAAAACTAATCGCACATAACAAGATGTTTTTACCGGGAAAGCTTAAAGATAAAAACTCCAACTATCATATGTTATGTATATCATGGATCATGAAAAAATCTCATACAAAACTCTACTCCAAGAGCTCTCAGTACAATATACAATCGTCTCATACTGTCATACAAAAATTGGCATAAACATGCACCAATTTACTGCCTCCTAACAGCCTGCCTCCACTGCGCAATCCCTGTTGATGAAGATCCTTGAATGAATTCGATCTTGCCTTGCCTTCACTATGAAATCCTCATTGGCATATCCAATGTGTGTGTAGATGCATTTAATTCACCACTATAGTCACAACTGATAGTCAACCAGGCCCTTTCACCTATCTCTCAACTGGGTCTCTACTGGATTTGACATGCATGTAGTTAACAGTAGTATTTCTTCAGTTGCATGTGAGACCACTGCTTGTGAATTAATTGAATAATTAATTCACTGATCTCTCACTATTGTATCTTTAGTTACAACTAGTTACAACTAGCACAACTGATTTTAACTCACTTAACTGAGTTAAACAAAATAACAACTCACATAACTACACATCCAACTCTGTTACAACTTTGTATCACTCAGTTACAATGAATTCCACTGCATGGTCCACCAACCAACCAATTCAACTCGAAATCAACTTATCTAACTCATTTTCCACTTCAGTTAACTAGTTCCAAGTGCTCATTAAAAATAGATAATTATTTATTGTCTAATTTTTGTTAAGGGATTAACAAAAATCGACATCCATTTTAATTTTAGACATGCATTCCACGAAACAACTTCACACATGCATTCCAAACTTAGACGCCCATCCATCCATATAATTTTCTCAACCATCTATAAATATATTACTACTAAAAATAGACTTTGATCCAAATTGCAAAAATAGACATATCACCTAAAAATAGCCAGTGGGCTCCACCTAGTGTAAGTGCTTAATTTCCACTAGGATCATTAGCTTGTTGAATATCAACATAAAAAAACATAATAAAATACATGTTTTATGTCAAAGTAGTGAAAATCAACAAAAATTTGACCAAGAATATCTTTCGAATCATAAGTTAGAATGAAGTGAAACTTAAACTATTAGAAAGTTAATAGCAAAACAAAAGCGATGGAAAGATCAAAAAGAAAAACTAAGAAAATTGAATATCCCCTAATTTATCAAAATTAAAGCATATCAAGGCATGAAATTAACGGGCTCCATATTTGTAAAAAATTAAGGGGGGTAGTTGAGGCCTCAACAGATATGGATCTTCCCTATCATGTAGCTTCATATGTCTTCAAAAAACCTCTCAGTTTGTTTCCAATTCCTTTCACATGCTCCTCATCCCAAAATTCCTTGGAATATAGTACATTCAAATCCAGACTAGGGTTGCATTAAAATATTCATTTTCTAGGCTAAATTGATCCATCCAAAAACTTAGATAAAGAATTGTTGAGTTATAAAAGTAGGGGTCATTTTTAAATGTTTGGATCTTACCTTCTAAGTTGGAATATAATAACCATAAAAGAAGTTTTTAGATCCTAGTTTCAATTTAATTAGACCCTTGGGCTTCCATTAATGCTAAATTCACCTTGAGAGCATTTTTTCTAAGGGCCAAAACCAAAAAAAAATCTATGAGTGTGTGATCCTTCATGTACTATACGCAACTCCATATGCGGCTATTTTGCACCTCATATTTCAGGTCTACAATTTCCTTCGTTAGGCATTGGTCGGGGCCCTTTAACAGAGAGGACAAGTGAGATATTTTTTATCCTAAAAAAGGTATATTGTGAGATCATGAGAGACAAGAAGGGTTTTTTTGGATATTTCACTGGGACATTGGTGGGGATCAATCTCGCATCCCTTGAAACAATGTGGTTGTAGGAGGGAGCACCACTCCCCCTGCAGGTGATGCCATCGATGAAGGATATCTAGTTCACTATATTGTAAGGGGTAAACGAGTAGGGATTTTTTTTATTCATTTAAGTTTTGAAGAAAACCTGCTTTGTTTAATGTTATTACCACCTTGAATATTAATGTTATTAATGAACAAAAATCCTAATTCTACTTAATCTTGGTCTTATACTCATTTAAATTCATTGCAATATTCATCTATCCTTGATGATGGTTAGAGTGTCCACTCGAAACGTTGAGCATTTTCAAAACTCTACATAGTTTACTTATAGAAGAATTAAATCAAAACATTCCACGATTCCCTTTTTTTGTTTTTAAGTTCTTAGGACTTATTCAAAAAATATCAAAATTTTATATCAACTATAATTTATTGTGTGTGTGTGTGTGTGTGTATATATATATATGGCACACATGCACACACATATATGACACATAAATAATAATAATAAATTATTTAACTATAATTTTACTTATATACTTAGCCCCAAGGGTTAGCTCAGTTGGTCGAGTTCTTGTCGCATAAGCACCCCGCTATGAGAGATCATGAGGTAAATTCTCCTTGAAATCCTCGTGGTTAAGCTTCGATATGATTCAATGGGACTAATCCCTTTGGGTGGATCTAACCAGGACTTTTTCCATGGACATAATGGTCACCAATCTCCGGAGTCTATGAACCAAATCTAAAAAAAATATGTTACTTATGTATTGCTATATTTATATAATTTCATATGTAATAATTTTTTTTTTTCTCGTTTAGACTAATCCTAATTTTTCCATTTTTTCTCCTCCCATGCCACCCACGGGTTTCGAACTGGTGACCTTACAGAACGGAGTGCCTTAACAGTGCACCCCATCACCGACTATTCTACACCACGTGGGCATTTCATATGTAATAATTGAGATAATAATAATAATATATTAAATCATTTGAGTGAGAAAAAAACTGCGGTAAATGGAGGGAGCTTCACCTGGAGAAGGTTTGAATGGAGAAGCGTGGGACTCTTAGATCAAAGCAAATAGGCTGTAGGTGGGAAGTAAGTTTGGACTATAGCGAAGCATTTACAGCACTATTCGGTAGAGGATGGGTCTGCTCCTGTGGTTTTCGAAGGCGTTCAAGGAGGGGAGACAGATGGGGATGGTTTGAATGGAGAAGCGCAGGTTTTTCGAATCGTAGAAACTGGGCTGCAGGTGTAGAGGTTGCAGCATTGGATTGAATCAGAGCGTTTTCATCATTGATTAGCAGAGGATGGGTCTACTCCAGTCATTTTTTAAGGAGCTCAGGGAGGGGAGGCTGATTGCGGGGGATCCGTTTCTGATCGGAATGGGGCCCTAGAACATTACCTTCTCCCGAGTTATGGTTTGGGAGGTCGGAAATGTGGGGATGAGGAACTGGGGTCTGTAGCTTGTCATCTTGGATATTTGGAGCAATGTGGCTATCCTGGTCCTGGGGGTGTAGGGGGAAAGGGCTCTAGCAAAGTCAGCGAGGCTGAACGGAAAGATTCCAAGAGGGGAACTGGTAAACACAGCAGAAAGAAATGGATTAAATCAAAGAAGGTGGATTATATTATATGATGGGAGAAGAAATTGGTTGGGGGCAAGTGATCCAGATGACTAACAGGGCTCTGGTGGGAAGGGCTATGGGGAGGTATTTTGCTCTGAAAACAGTTGTTTTATGGGTTGAATCAAACTGGAAGGAAGCTATCGGTTATGTGCTAGTGTGACTCTTTCAAGGGGGTGGTTTGCGTTCAATTTTTTGCATGAAGATCATGTGCAGTGGGTGTTGCAACGGAGTTGGGCTTTGGACCACTCTCCTTTGCTTCTCAAGCCCTGGCATCCTCTTTTTTATGCTAGTAGGGAGAGGGTGGATTCCATCCCTTTGTGGGTGAGGCTGCCTAGTTTGCCTCTCCATTACTGGTCTGAGGAACAACTCAAGAGCATTGGAAATATCCTCGAGTCCTTTTTAGAGACTAAACAAAGGCGAGTGGCTCGGATTCTTGTTAATATAAATGTAAGAGGTGGTCTTGCGAAATCCTTGAATTTAAGGTGGGGGAATTATTAGATTAAGCAGGTGTTGGATTATGAAAATGTGCCTTTTAGATGGCGAAGATGTCATGCCTATGGCCATCCGGCCTCAGTTTGCAGGCTCTCTTTTCACCCTTTTAATAACCGGCGATCTTGCAGAGGTGACGACGACAGGGGCTCGGAGGGGGTAGGTTCGGGACTACCTTCTCCTGAGCCCATGGCTCCACACGATCCTGGAAGTGCCTCAGTCAATGCTGAGAGGGATCTCAGATGCCTTGTGGAGGAGGGGGAGGTCTCTCAGCTAATGGGAGATGATGGAAAGTTGTTGGTTGCTCTGAAGTAGTAGGAGCCTTCCCTTATGGGATCTATACCTATTTCCTCGATGCTAATTTTTTTCCTCAATAATGTCTCGATCCTTGGTATGGATTGGATGGAGGGTTTAAGGAACCACTAAATTTTCTCTAGTCTTCCTCGTCCTACCTCTTCTCTTTATATTTTATCAGTTGCTTCTGTGAAGGGTTTGGATCTCGATCCCATCAAAGGGGAGTTGGTTTCTGTCCCTTCACCATCAGATTCCTCAGATTCTGGGTATTATCTGAGGTCTAGTGCTAAGAAATTTTATGGAGGGTTGGGAAAGGGGAAGTTCCCGTCCTCACGAGGAAGGGTTAGGATATCCTATTTGGCTAGGGCTCATAATAGGGCTAAAATGGATCTTCATGATGGGAAACAGAAATCTATTGAGAGGGCGCTTAGAGCAAGTTGAACCCAGGAATCAGGTCATAGATGAAGATTATTTCCTTTAATTGTAGGGGTTTGGCAGGTCCCCATAAAAAATCAGTTTTTTTAGGGTAATTTCTCTTGAACACCCGGATATTATATTGTTACAAGAGACTTAAGGAGAAGGAGATGTGGTAAAAACAATATTGGAAAGTTGGTCGCCGGGGTCGATTTTTGAAACTTTGGATGTTATAGGGCGTTCAGGTGGGGTGGCAGTGGGGTGGAATGAAAGAACTATAAATTCATTGAACTCTTGGGTTATGGAGTCGGTCTTGGGATTTAAATTCTTAGCGTTGGAGTTAGGAGAACCATTCACTATTTTTGATATTTATGGTCCTTATCTTAATATGATCCCTTTCTGGGACTCACTATTTAGCAACCCTCTGCTCAAAGGGGACTCGGTGATCTTGGGTGGGGATCTAAAATTCTCACTCAATCAATCGGAGGTTTGGGGTCCCCTTGCACATGTTGATTCTATGATTGGTTATTTCACCCAGAAATTGGAGGAGATTCTTCTGTTGGACATTGAGCCCATCAAGCTCAAACCTACCTAGTAGAAAAATAGATGTGGAGAAGGTCTAGTTGCAAAGAGACTTGATTTTTTTCTGATGGCACAGCAGGTTGTGGACATGCTTTTTCAAATCAGGCAGTGGATCGGATGTGGTGGTGCTTCGAAACATTTTCCTATTTTTCTACAGTTTAAAATCGAGCCTCGGAAGCCCCCTAGCCCTTTAAAGCTTAATAAGGTTTGGCTCAAGGATGAGTCTTTTAAATTTTTGTTTCACTCCAAGTGGATCGCTTTTAATGATGTTAGTACTCGTTCTGCGACATATCTATTTGCTGATAATATTAAGCGTCTCAAGGGTGCCATCAAGGATTGGTCAGTGGCAAAGCGGTTGAGGGAGGACAGCGACTTGAAGCAGGTGGAATAGGAACTTCGCATGAATTATGAAGGGGATGCAAGGGGTTTTCTATCTCATGAGGTAAGGAACACTCTTGTTCATCTGGAATGGAGAAGGAACACCCTCCTTTTGGAGAAGGAGGAATCTTGGAGGCTGAAAAGCAAGGCTACCTGGCTGGCAAGTGGGGACGATAATACAAAAAAAATCCATGCATATGCTAGAGGCAGGAAGGCAGCTAACACTATTTGGAGCTTGATTGATGGGCAAGGAGTTTAACATTCTTCCTTTTAAGTGAAGGCAAAGTTGGGGGTAGATCATTTCAAGGCCATTTTTAAAGTTCCTATATAGGCTTCTATAGCGGAAGTTATTAGAGTTGCTCAGCTATTCCTGAGGTTTGTGGAGGAGGAGGACAAATAATCATTGATGGAAGAGGTGTCGAAGAAGGAATTAAAGGATGTTCTTTAAAGCTTCCAAAAGCACAAGATCCCTTGGCCATATGACTGGTCAATTGAATTCTTTTTGGAACTTTTTGACTTGCTTGGTGCGGATTTTTTGAAAGTGATGGAAGACACCAGAGTATCTGGGAGGATTCCTACTTGTTTCAACACTACCTTCATTTCCTTAATTCCGAAAGCTAACAATCCTTCTTCCCTAAATGATTTTCTTCCTATCTCTTTGTGCAACTATATTTATAAGGTGGTCTCTAAGGTTATTTCTAGATATGTTTGCTCATATCTCTGGCGAACAGTTTGGCTTTCTGGAAGGGAGGAAAATCCATGAAGCCATTGGGGTAGCCCAAGAGGGCATCCATAATATGAATACCAAGAATCACAAAGGGACAGTTCTGAAAATTGATCTCTCCAAAGCATATGACCAGGTAAGTTGGTTCTATATTCGTATGCTTTTGACCCATCTTGTCTTTGGTATTGGTTTTATCAGGTGGATTAAGAGTTGTATTACAACAGTTTCTTTCTTTGCTTTGATTAATGGGGCGGCCTCCCCTTTTTTTCATGCTGAAAGAGGGCTTCGCCAAGGATGCCCCCTATCTCCTCTTTTGTTCTTATTGATTGCGGAGGGTTTGAGCAGGGCCCTTAAGGAAGCTAAGAGATGGGGCTCTTTGAAGAGCATTCAGAATGCCCCAAATCGGTTTATTATACACCTGCATTTTGTGGATGATGTCTTAATTTTATTTTCTGGCTCTGTGAGGGATTTGAATACTATTTAGGAGATCTTGGACCTATTTTCCAAGGCTACTGGTATGAAGGTGAATGATGGTAAATCAACCATTACCACGCATCTTTTGAGGGATGAGGAGCGGCTTGAGTTTATGCGAATATTTCCTTTTAATACTACTGGTTTAGATTTTGGGTTGAAATATTTGGGGTTTCATTTAAAACCAAATTCTTATAAGAAACAAGACTAGATTTGGCTTTTGGAAAGATTGTAAAAGAGGTTAAAAGTGTGGAGCCACAAATGGCTTTCTAGAGCTGGGAGGTTGATTTTGGTGAATTTGGTGTTGGAGGATATTCTGGTGTATTGGTTGTCTCTCTCTTGGATTCCTAAAGGCATCTTGGAAGCTGCTCGGCGGATCTGCTTCAGATTTCTTTGGAGTGGGAGGAAGGACACTCTGGTGACCCCTTGGGTTCGATGGGAAAAAAAATTTGTGCCAAAAGGGTTGGGGGGACGGGGACTGAAAAATATCTTCCTCTTTTCTCAAGCCCTTACAGCTAAGGGAGGTTGGAGTCTCATCAATTTGGCCAGCCTTTGGACTCAAGTGATTTCTCATAAATATCTTGCACCTATGTCCATTGAAGATTGGATTAGGAATCCAAGGAAGTATCATGCTGGAGGATTGGTTATTTGGAAGGCTTTGGTTAAGTCTTTTCATATTCTGGAATCTAACCTGGTCTCGAATGTAGGTAGTGGTAGGAAGCTTAGAGTTGGAGAGGATCTGTGGATGGGCAGTGCTCAACACCACCTTCTTCCAGGGCGAACTATTGAGGCATTGAGGCAACGGGGGATTACTTTTCTTTTCCACCTTTCTGAGTTGGTTCAAAGATAGCCTTGGTTTCAGTCTTCGAAATTGGCCTCCTCTTTTGGGCTTGATGCTCAAGATGAAAGGGAACTGGCATTTTACATTTGATCTTTAAAACATTCACATATTTTTCTTTGGGAGAGGGAGGATGAGATTGTTTGGGACTTTGATCCTTCAGGGATCTACTCTCCTAGGGTGGGCTATATAAAGCTTATTGTTGGGGGTTTTCATGGGGATGAGCACTGGTGGTGGAGGAAATTGTGGAAGCTCAATTTACCTCCTAAGACTCACCTCTTTATGTGGTGTGCCTTGGAAAATAAGGCCCCCACTTGGGACAATTTGCAGAGAAGGTGCTTTTAGGGGCATGAGTGGTGTATCCTTTGCAAATCGGATGAGGAATCATGAAATCACCTATTCCTTAATTTTCCTTTCATTAAAGGGGTGTGGTTGGAATGCTTTATATTTTTGGGTCTCCCATGCATATGGGAGGGTCTCTCGGTGACACATGCCTGGGACTCATGGTGGGATTCTACAACTGAGTCAAATCACAGAGCCCTGCCTCTACTTATCATTTGGGGATGTTGGTTGGCGCAAAATAATCTTATTTTTGAAGAGACTACATGTACCCCTGAAATCACTGGTGCTCTGACTATTGGTTTCCTCAGCATATCCGCGCTGCAAAACAAAGGAAACTTCTAGATTTGGAGATCGATAGGGAGATCCCACGGGGTTTTTTTGATGGGGTAGCGCAGATTAATGCCTGTGGGGGAGGATATCTTCTTTTTCTATCTGATTCACATTACTTTGAGCTCTTCGTTGGGCTTGGGGAAGGCTCAAATAACTATGCAGAGCTTTTGAGTTTCAAGCTTCTCCTGATATTTGCTGCTAAGAAAGGGTATCGGATTCTAAATTTCTATGGGGACTCTATGAATGTAATAAATTGGAAAAAGGGCATATAGCAATGTAGATTTCTTCACCTTGAAAATCTGTTATCTTCAATAAAGGAGATCCTCCTCACTTTCGACTCTTTCACATGTCATCATATTTACAGGGAAAACAATGGTGATGCGGATCGTGCCTCCAAGGTGGGGCTACAGCTGGCTGTGGGGACCTGGAAGGTTATTGAGCACTAGGATGGTGAAACTCGGGAGTACTTCCATCCCGCCTTTTTCGACTGAGCAGCCTGGTATGGTTCTTTGGCCGACGGATTGTTTTATTCCTTAGGACGGGGTGTTTTAGAGTCATACGTATGATGGCGTTCTCCCCTGCAGTGTTGTCCTATGACACTTTTTATTTATACAACAACAATGTTTATGAGGATGGGAGCACAATTCTGCATGCGTTTTTCATTCCCCTCGTGGATAATTGGTTTTTTTTTGCCACTGCTTGGATGTATGTCACCTTACTACAACTTGGTTGGTATTGGGTGGTCTGCATATTTTCAATCTCTTTTGAACCATTGGGGCGGAGAATTTAGTTTTGGATTGTCTATGATGCTACGACAACTTGGACAGTTGAGGATTGTTTGGGACAGTGTGTTGGTTTTTTGGATAGCTCATTTTTGTTCGCTGGATAGCAGTGGAACTGAAGGGACAACAACTAATTGGTTTCTTTTTGGGATGGACAGTGATTGTTGTTGCACTGGAATTGTTTGTTGGATTGATTTCCTATCCCACCTTTTTTCTTGGGTTTTTACAACAGTCTTTTCTTTGTTTTGACTGAATATATATGTGTCTCATCAACAAAAATCTTTCGTTTGATTGGAAAATCACAGTTTTGTGGTTTTTCCTAAAAGTAATTTTGTTCTCGACTAATGAAATAAAATTACACTTTTTTTCCTAGGAAAAAAAAAATTCTATATATATATATATATATATATATATATATATATATATATATATATATATATATGTATGTATATTAAATCATTAAAAAATATTATATTAACTTTATTATATATATTTTTTAAATTATAGGGTAACATATTGCTTATCTTAATATTGATGTTAATAATATTAATACTAAAAATTATTTCAAGGTTATAACATATTTCAAATTAGTATAAGAGATCGAAGATTTCGATTTTTTATGTTAATAATATTTTACACCTATTAATTTTATTTTTCATAAAAAATAAAAATAAAAATTGTTCATATAATAACCTAGAATATGAAATTTGGAGTTTAAAATATTTTTGTTATGCAAAGAGAATACATAATGTAATATTTTACCAAAGCAAGAAACAAATTGAAATAAAAAAAATAAACATAATCAGATTTACAATAATAATGATATGTGACTTTGACAATTTTCAACCTGTAATTCCTTCTTTTTCCATACTTTGGAGCTTGAAGGAACATGTTCTTTTGGCTGAACTTTGCTCCTGCATTCAGATTCTTCATGGCCAAAGTTATTGCAATAAGCACATTCAACTTCATTTTGAAGAGGAGAAAATTTGTTATAGGTATTCTTCTATGTTTCAATATCAATCCTTTTCTTTCTTGCTTATCTTGTCATGATGGTTTTATATGCTACACATTGAACAGCTTTATGACCAAAATTGTGACATGAGAAACATTGTCCATTGAAGAAGAAATTTCTACGATCATAAAATCTCCTTCTTGAATTTACCTGTTGATTGGTGTTTCTTTGAAAGATATTCCTGTTAGTGTTCTTTGAATTGATATGATCATGCTTTACCTGCAAAGATTCTTTATTCCCTTGCCGAGTGGCAGCATGTTGTATACCAGCAGTAGCTGCTTTTAGATAATTTGGTGCTGAAGCCTGAGAAGATTCTCCGATATATCCAAGACCTGTCTTTATAAGGGGAGAACGTTGTACCTTGATAATATCATCTAAGGTTTCAGATCCTTTAGCAAATATAAGATTCAGAGTCTTTAATTTCTCAAGTTCTTTTCTTAGACTTACTACTTCACACTCTAATTTCTCATTGTGTTTCTCTTTTTCTTCAAGCTGATTTTTCAGAGTTTCTATGATTATTTTACTCTCTTCTAAGCAAATTTTGAGTTGATTGTTTTCATCAAGAAAATAATTGTCTTCTAGAGCATCCACAAAAGTATCCTTTTCTTCTCTAGATTCTTTTTCAAATGCCATGAGAAGTCTAAGATCTTGTTCACATTCTTCCTCACTATCAGATAACCCATCATTGTCTTCATGAGTATAGTAACTTTTTCTAGTGCTATAACGATTCTTATTCCTTCTTACTACTTCCTTCCCCTTTTTATGTGTTTCTTTATGAGGACACTTAGCAACATAATGACCAACTCTTCCACAATAAAAACATTTGAAAGGAAGATTACCTATGAACCGTCCTATGCCAAGTTGAAGTTTCTTTACACAGTTTATCTCATCTTCTTCTGAGATATATCCTGATCCTTCTAATTTTTGTACTTCCTTCCCTTTTGTAGAAGTTCTAAAGACTGCTTCTTTGACTTCAGATGGTCCTCCTCTTCTCATTTCATATGCAGTTAGTATGTCATGAAGTTGCACCACAGTAAGATTTTGAAGATCCTGCTTTTCTTCAAGAGCATAAACTTTTGACTCAAATTTTGCCGTTAGTGATCTTAAAATTTTCTCAACCAGAGTAGATTCAGTTATTGTTTCTCCTAGATTTATCATACAATTTACAATATCATCAAGAAGTAAAAAGAAATTTGCAATGCTCTCCTCATTATCCATTTTTAGATTCTCATATTGAATTCTGAGAGTTTGGAGTTTAGCACTTTTTACCTTTGCATCACCTTCATAACTTAGAATGATTTTGTCCCATATTGCCTTTGTTGTATTCAGCTGCATGACTTTGACAAATTTTGATTCAGTTAGACTTCCCAATAGAGCATTGACTGCCTTTGCATTGGTTTCATAATTCTTTCTTTTGGTCGAATTTGTTGGTACTGCAGCTGGATATTGATATCCTCCTTCAACAATTGCCCATACATCTGCTCCCAGAGACTGAAGATAGGATCTCATCCTTGTTAGGTCCCTATATTACTAGTATAGTCCCTTATTGTTGTTAGTGTAACCCCCGTATTGTTATTATTGTACCCTTGTAACCCCCATTTTGTTATTATTGTGCCCTTAAATTATTATTTTTATGTCGGCTAGGATTACATTATGGCCCACTAGGATTACATTATGGCCCCATGGACTCCTATATATAGAAAGGAGGTTTTGTAAATTGTATCATCGAAGAATTGTTCATTTATGTAATGTATTGGAGGTTGCCCCCTCGAATTGGCTCATTTCTAAGGCGTTTACATCTCTTTTCTTCTATTTTTGGAGTTGGTTACACAACATTTGGTATCAAAGCTTTGGGATTCTAGGGTTTCGCTGCTCCAAACAGGTCATCGTGGCATTTTCGCTATAACTTTTTTTATACGAAGTTTCAGAAGCTGAAATTTTTAGGGTGCGAAGCTGAAATCGTGAGGAAGATTTTCTAAAAATTTCAGAGCTTGGTTCGCAATAGTTTCGGAGATATCATCTGTGGAAGTTAGGCCTTTTGTCAAGCTCCTAAACAGGTCATCGTGGCATTTTCGCTATAAAAAAATTTCTACGAAGGTTCAAAATCTGAAATTCGTATGGTGCGAAGCTGAAATCCTGAGGAAATTCTTCAAAAAATTTCAGAGCTTGGTTCGCAATATTTTTGGAGATTTGATCTGTGGAAGGTAGTGCTTTTTCAGGCTCCTGAATTTCATCTCAAAGAGGTGATCGTGGGAAAATCTTCATAACTCTCTCTCTGAGCATCGGATTGGAGTGCCGTAAAACGTGGTCACTAGAACACGGATGTTAGTTTCTTGGATATCAATTTTAGAGCCGAAGGATGAAACAGTGACACGTGGAAAGTAGTACAAGTTCGTTGTACTGAACCAGTCCATAATTAGGTCATTGTGGGAGATTGGACACAACTTTGTCTTGGAGAATCCAAATCAAGTCAAACCTATGTCATTTGAAAGATAATTCAGAGGGCTACATCAGTACCAAAATTCAAATATTGAAGTGCTTCAATTACAGAGATAATCCAATTTCAATATCGATCTCCTCAAAAGAAAGAACAAGGTGTATTTGTTTTGCGAATTACATAAGTCTTGTTTGAAGAATCAATTTGAATTGATTCCAAGGGCATATTGTAGAATAGATATTAGTATTGGGTTATAAAATATGCCCCATAAAAATAATTCAACACCCATTAAGCCTTCATAAGGCTCTACTTATGACTCATGAAGATGGAAAATTGCAACATGATCTATCAAAATTACAAGAGAAAGTGCAACAAATTTCACTCTCGCAAAGAGCAACAAAAAATGAAATGGAAGTTTTGAAGAAATGTATGGAAGCTAAGATGGATGGCATGGAAGTTGGCATGGAAGCTAAGATGGATGAAATTAAATACAAAATGGAAAACATGAAGAATGATCTAAAATCAAACATCAAAGGTTTGACAAAGTTGATACGAAATAAATGATTCTTAATGGCGAAAAGGTAGTACAGGAAACTCATGATGAGAACAAAGTAAATGTTAATTGTGATTTCATAAACTCTAATGCTGGATGGAAGACCCACCATATTCCAAAGATGGATATGAGGAAGTTTGATGGCAAGGATCCCATAACATGGATACTACGGATGGAGCAATATTTTGATCTCCATAATGTCCTAAACACACAAAAGGTACACATTGCAACTTTACATTTATAACAAAATACATTTGTATGGTATCGATGGCTTTGCTCTCGTAAAAAAAGTCACTTGGTCAATTTTTACGGAGGAAATGATAGCACATTACGAGGATACAAAGAGCAACACCTTCTTTAGCCAATTGATAAATCTCAAACAAAAGGGTACAATGGTGGAGCACATTGAGGACTTCCAAAAATTTAATATAAGGGTAGCGTATTCCGGAAGACACGGGATTGATCTCTTCATAGGCACTTTAAAGGATAACATACAACATGGGGTTAGCATTCTGGAACTGATTCATTGGAAGAGAGCATTCGGGTTGGCGAGAAAAGTTGAATGTAAAATTATGGCGACGAGAAACCTACCACTCAATTCTATAAAGAAGGAAGTGTTGCTATGCCTAGATTTCCACAACCTACAAGGTTGACACCACAACAATTGGAAGAAAAAAGAGCAAAAGGGTTGTGTTACAGTTGTGATAGCAAATACACTAAAGGTCATAAGTGTGCTGAGAAGAAATTATTTTACATAGATTGTGAAGAGGAAGAAGAAAATTAACAAGAAGAGGATATACACCAGGAACCAACCCAAGAAGAGGAAGAAAAGAGTCTGACCATATCATGTAATGCATTGGCGGGAATTACCACTCCTCAAAATCTCAAGATAGAAGGACATATCAAGAAGAAAAAGGTAATAGTGTTGATTGATTAAGGTAGTACCCATAATTTTATTCATTGTAAGGTAGCCAAGGAATTGAATTGTTTCCTATACCTAGCACCAGAATGTCAAGTGATGGTTGCAAATGGAGGAATTATAAATTGCTCTATAAAATGCCATAATATCAAGCTAACCATGGGGGAATATGTATTGAATAGTCCAATTCTTTCCATTCCTATGGGAGGTGCTGATGTTGTACTAGGAGTACAATGGTTACAATCTTTGGGGACGGGGTATTGCAGGATTTTCCAAAGAACTTTTCTTGAAATTTTTTTCGGAAAAAGGAAAGGAAGTCGAATTACGGGGGTATTGAAGGGAAGGCGGGAAGGATAATAAGCTCTAATGTCATGACAAAGCTTCTAAAAGAAATAACAACGAGGCGTAATTACTGGGTATGCTCACTAGAAGTTAACGAACATCAAAATCATCTGTTACCTTGATTTCCAACAAGTCTTGGACAATCATTCATATGTTTGTTCCAAAGGACTCCTCTCCTATTCAAAGGATCATAGACCATGTTATTTACTGATTTCAGAACGTTTCTTCAAATCATTCGGCCTTTATAAGATATCCTTACTTCTAAAGAGCGAATTGAATGGAGTGATTGCAAGAATGTTAGAGGCAGGGGTCAAACGTAACAAAGAAGTTCTTTCTCCGCTTCTGTAGTATTGAGGCCGTTGAGGCACCAGGTCCGTACACCAACGCATGGTCCTGTCCTGTCACTTATTGCAACTCTCACATTGCATGCAGCCATCAATGACCCCACAGGCCCTGTCTGCCAACTACATGATATCATCAAATTAGAATGAAGATTGAAGATATTCTGAAAATGACATTTCGAACTCATGAGGGTCATTATGAATTTTTGGTCATGCCTTTGGCCTTACCAATGCACCTTCTACATTTCAAGGGTTGATGAATTCCATTTTCAAACCCTTCCTTAGAAAATTTGTGCTAGCATTTTTTGATGATATACTAATCTACAGCAGGTCTTGGAAGGATCATGTTCAACATGTTGACAGGGTGCTCAAACTATTGCAGGAGAAACAATTATATGAAAAAACATCCAAATGTTCCTTTGGAGTACAAGAGGTGGAATATCTGGGTCATATTGTATCTCACGAGGGTGTTAAGGTAGACCCTAACAAAATTAAAGCCATTAAGGAATGGAAATTCCCCACAACCATAAAGAAGTTGTGATGATTTCTCGGGTTAACAGGGTATTATCACAAGTTTGTTAAGAATTATGGGAGAATAGCAGCACCTCTAACAACATTATTTAAGAAAGATGCATTTTCATGGACTCCTGAAGCAACTAAGGCCTTTGAACATCTTAAAGAGGCAATGTGCCTAGCACCGGTCTTAGCTACGCCAGACTTCACAAAAACCTTTATTGTGGAATGTGATGCCTCAGGAAATGGAATTGGTGTTGTTTTAATGCAAGAAGGAAGACCCATTGCTTTTGAAAGTCGTCCAATCAAAGGAAATTATTTACATAAACCTATTTATGAGAAGGAAATGTTAGCAATACTGCATGCACTAAAGAAATGGCAAACTTACCTAATGGGGAGACACTTCAAGGTAAAAACTGATCATGATAGTCTTAAACACTTTTTGGAGCAAAGACTATCTTCAGAAGAGCAGCAAAAATGGGTCACAAATATGTTGGGTTATGACTTTGAAATAATCTACAAAAAAGGAAAGCTTAATGTTGTTGCAGATGCACTCTCAAGATAGAATGAAGAGGTGGAAGAAATTCTTTGTGCCATTTCTATTATCCAACCAGATTGGATAACTGAAGCAAGAGATGAATGGAAGAAGGACAAAGATGTATGGACACTCATTCAAAAGTTGCAGCAAGATCCTAGTACATTTGATACATTTAGTTGGAAAAATGATTCCTTATGGTACATAGATCACTTATATCTTTGTAAGAATTCCCAACTAAAAAAAAATATTCTTCTAGAATTGCACACTTCTCCTTTAGGAGGACACTCAATATTTTTAAAAACTTACCACAGGGTGAAGAAAGAATTTTTATGGGATGGCCTTAAATCTGATATTCAAAAAATTGTGGCGGAATGTTTGGTTTTCCAGCAGAATAAAGTGGAAACAATTAAGACCCCGGGACTTCTACAACCTTTATCCATTCCAAGTCAACGTTGGGAGGAGATTTCAATGGATTTTATCACAGGTTTACCTAAGTCCGAAGAAAAGAATGTCATCATGGTGGTAGTTGATAGACTTAGCAAGTATGCACACTTTTGTGCATTATCTCATCCATTTAAAGCAAGTACAGTTGCTACTACATTTATGGACAGAATTCAAAAGCTACATGGAAGCCCAAGGGTTATTGTGAGCGACAGAGATCCCATTTTTACCGGAAATTTTTGGACGGAGTTATTTTCTTGTTTGGGTACTCAATTAGCTCATAGCTCATCTTATCATCCTCAATCTGATGGTCAAACCGAGATAGTAAATAAATTTTTGGAAGGATATCTTCGTTGTTTTGTATCTGATAAACAAACACAATGGGTCAAGTGGTTACCTCTCGCCGAATGGTGGTATAACACTTCCTTCCATACTGCAGCAAAAATGACCCCATTTATGGCACTTTATGGATATCATCCACCATCGATCACATCATCTTTAAGGGAAAAATTCGAAGGTTCAAGCAGTGGAAGATCACATCGAGCATCAGCAAGAAGTTCTCCAACTCTTAAAGGATAACCTGAATTTGGCACAAAATCGAATGAAACAACAGGCAGATCAACATCGCAGCGAGAGAAGTTTTGATGTAGGAGATTGGGTATTTTTACGGCTAAAACCATACAAACAAATGTCCCTCAAGTAAGCTAAGAAGGATAATAAATTATCGCCAAAGTACTATGGTCCTTACAAGGTGTTGCAAAAGATTGGTACTATGGCATACAAATTGGAGCTTCCTGCTTCTTCGCGAGTACATCCAGCTTTCCATGTTTCATGCTTAAAGAAGGTTATAGGTGAAAATATTCCAGTTCAAACAATATTTCCAGAACTTGATGAGGAAGGAAAATCATATTGGAACCGGAAGCAGTCACGGAAACAAGAACTCGACAACTACGGAATCGATCAATTTCAGAGTATCTCATCAAGTGGAAGAACTTACCCACTGAAGATTCTACATGGGAGGATGAGAATTTTATACAGAAGCACCCAGAGCTACTCAAGCGTTGAGGACAACACTTTTTTAAGGAGAGGGGCATGTTAGGTCCCTATATTACTAGTATAGTCCCTTATTGTTGTTAGTGTAACCCCCTTATTGTTATTATTGTACCCTTGTAACCCCCATTTTGTTATTATTGTGCCCTCAAATTATTATTGTTAGGTCGGCTAGGATTACATTGTGGCCCACTAGGATTACATTATGGCCCCATGGACTCCTATATATAGAAAGGAGGTTTTGTAAATTGTATCATCGAAGAATTGTTAATTTATGTAATGTATTGGAGGTTGCCCCCTCGAAGTGGCTCATTTCTAAGGCGTTGATATCACTTTTCTTCTCTTTTTGGAGTTGGTTACACAAAAATCCTTGTTTTCCAGAAGATTAAATTTTTTTTGTTAAAGAGCGGAGGCCTGATAGATGTTGTTCCATCTTGATTTCTCATCTTGCTTGATATTCCTTCTAGCGGCTAAGCTTTTTCAGAAGGACCTGCTCTGATACCAATTGTTGAGAAAAATACTGAGAGGGGGGTGAATCAGTATTTAGGGCTGACTGAAAAATTTTTACTTTTCCTTTCTCTTTAAAACCATATGCTATATTACTAAAACCAACTTGTATGTCCAGAGATCTTATTGCATCATTCATTCATCAGATGTTTAGTAAGCAGTAAGCATGAATAGAAATAACAGAACAAACCATCAAACATAAGTAACACATATGAACACCAATATTTAAGGTGGAAACCCAATTCGGGAGAAAACCACCGCTACTGTAATCTCGGTCTTCAATTTTTATTATAAAGAAAACTTCTTACAATTTATGTTGGCGCAGACTTATACCAGCACACAGGCACCCACCTGCAGAAAGGCTACAACCTTTTCTCGTTCTCCAGCCACTACTAGAAGGGAGCTCCAACCCCCTTATTTTAACACCAGCTTTTACTGGCAGGATACTTCCACTTTCATACAGAAGGCTTCAACCCTCAGATCCACCAGATTTCTTCAATTTCTTCGTCAGACTTCCGTCAGGTCTTTATCATTTCTTTTGCCGATCATCATAGAGATTTTTCATTTCTATCCATCGGTGCATCATACAGATATATCTTAAAGAGATTTATTTATTAACAACCCTTTCATGCACACATTGTACTATCATCCTCTTCGCCTTATATAGTTTAACCTTTATCAATACCATGAGTAAAAACCATTCAACCGCTAATGGTATTCCTTTGGCAGTATTTCCTTTAGTTTAGCCCACGTGCCTCTTTGATTTCTTTTTAATCTATTTATCAATTTGAATAAATTGACAAATAAATATATATTTACAACTTTGAACTGAACTTTAGGATTAAAGTTACAACCCTTTGCACTTTAGAGAAATATCCAACGCTTTCAAACAATTAACCTTATGATAAACCTTTGACCCCGGGCCCACATATATAGTCAATAGCCAATCAAATACGCACATGGTACCATAAGTAAACTTCACGCAAGTCCAGCGTCCGATCACCGTTAGATAGCAAGCTTCTAGATCAACGGCATATATGCATATCGCTCGACCTCTGATGCCGAACGTTAACGTGCGATGGCCCGCCATACTTTGGTTAATCTTCGTGCATCTTCCTCATACGACCACCGTCCGATGGCTTCCCTCCAGGTCAATGGCGCACAACAATATTGCTGGGCATCCTGGGTCGAACTATAACGCGCGATGGCGCGTAGTGACAAGCGGTTTCGTGGGGTCCACCTCGCCACGTGTCGAAAGCTCTATGGAATCGGAGCCAACCTCTTGAATACCGCTTGCCCGTCGAAAGCAATGCGATGAAAACTGGAATCCGCTTTCACTGTTTATTCCGCACGTGATTCTCCTTCGCTTAAGGTTTCTTCCATCTTTCGGAGTTTACGTTAAAAGCTGTGTGGTTAACTGAGATCAATGGTACTGTGGGGGCACAAACAGTCCGATGATTAACCCAAGGGGGTGCCTCCGCAATTGACCCACCCATCGGGCGTTGACCACAGATCAACGGCTGTTGTTAACTGCGGTAGCACAAGCCCGATGATCTTTCCGTATTGAGGAGTGCATCTTCATCGCATATTCATTACTCTGCCTCTCTGTTTCTTTCGCCGATTGCGATATGCGACCATATGTATCACATCTTTGTTGCCTCTGCTTCATAGTCTACCTTGCTGCCTTTTCCAATTGCGATTTGTGATTATATCGCAAATGAAAACCTCGCATTGTAGACCAATCGCATTGCATCTGCTTCTCTTCACTATCTCTGCGTTGTCTGCTGCCTCAGTTCCTTATCTGCCTTGCTTCCTATCTACTTCTTTGCTCTTTCTGCTGGTCTCTTTGCTGCTTCTACTATCTCTCTGTTGCTATCTCTGCTTCTTGTTTAATGTTGCTCTTTAATTCTCTCTTTTCCTTGTTGTTGTTCAGATGCTCCTTCTTTGCCACTTCCTTTGCCATCAATGACAACATTTCCAGCATTCTCCCATTTTGGCATTGATGGCAATACTCTTCCTCTGATTGTCTTATAGAAGCCCTTTGTTGCTTTTCCTCCCCCTTTGACATCAATGGCAAAGAGTTGATCAAGATCCTTTGAACCGACAATACCATGCTCCCCCTGAGATCATGCTGCATCTTCAAACATAATATAACAAAATGACTTATAAATGCCAACAATGCATCCTTTTCATATGACCAATGCTCCCCCTTAGCCTGTGCATTCAGAGATGCCCAACAGCACCTCTCAACCAATTTAATCTTCTGTATTTAAGTAGATCTGATCCCCTGCATGGCAGAGACTACTCCCAGTTTCTGCCTGAGATATTCGAATGCTTCCCTGGGTAGAATTTTGGTAAATATATCATCAACTTGTTCTTTGGAGGGAACATACTCCAATTTCACCTTTTGTTCAAGCACTTGTTCACGTAAGAAGTGATATTTGATGGGAATGTGCTTGGTCTTGGAATGCATAATAGGATTATTTTAGATACTGATGGCACGTGTATTGTCACACATAATGGAGATAGGAGGTGAAAATTTGATTTGAAAGTCTTGTAAGGTTTGCATCATCTAGAGAAGTTGAGTGCCACATGATGCGGCAGCCACATATTCTGCTTCTGCTGTAGATAAGGCAATAGAGCTTTGCTTCTTGCTAAACCAAGATACTAACCGGGGCCCCATATATAATGCACCACCACTAGTGCTTTTCCGATCATCAACACTTCCAGCCCAATCTGCATCAGTGTATGCATGAAGAGTAAGATCGGCATTCTTTAGATACCATAGTCCAAAGTCTTGAGTTCCTTGTAGATATTTGAATATTATTTTCACAGCCTGAAGGTGAGACTCTTTTGGATTAGCTTGGAACCATCCAACAATCCCAACTGCATGCACGATGTCTGGTCTTGTCCCAGTGAGATAAAGTAGACTTCCTATCATAGATCTGTATTCTGGTTGATTCACCGTGGGGGAATCATCATTAGAACTAAGATTACATCCGGTTATCATTGGTGTACTTATAGGTTTGCAATCTTCCATGCCATACTTCTTCAAGATTTTCTTGAGGTATTTTGCTTGTGATAAGAATATGCCATTTGTTGCTTGTTGCACTTGCAAGCCAAGAAAGAATGTTAGTTCCCCAAGTAAAGACATTTCAAATTCTTGCTGCATATCAGAAGCAAATTTCTGACTCATAGACTTTTCATTACTTCCAAAAATGATATCATCAACATATACAACCACAATCAATAGTTTTTCATTTTCAGTTTTTGTGTATAAGTTGTTGTCAGCAGACCCTTTTGAAAATCCTTGTTGATGAAGATATTTGTCAAGACGATAGTACCATGCCCTTGGAGCTTGTTTGAGACCATATAGAGCCTTTTTAAGTCTACAAACAAGTTTTTCATCATTTCCCAAAATGAATCCTTCTGGTTGTTCTATATAAACTTCTTCTTCTAGATCACCATTGAGAAAAGAAAATTTAACATCCATTTGATAAACTTTGATTTGTTGGAAGCTTGAAAAAGAAAGAAAAATTTTTATGGCTTCAAGTCTGGCTATAGGAGCAAAGGTTTCTTCAAAGTATATACCTTCTTGTTGAGCATACCCCTTGCAAACAAGTCTAGTTTTATTTCTTATAACATCCCCATTCTCATTTAACTTGTTTTTGAATATCCATTTAGTTCCAATGACATTTTTGTCATGAGGTCTTGGTACTAATTCCCAAGTGTGATTATTTTCAATTTGATCAAGCTCTTAATTCATGGCTTGAATCCAACATTCATCTTTGCTAGCTTGACTGACATTGTGAGGTTCAATAGTGGATAGAAATTCCAGATTGCTAGAAGATCCTACAAGAGTCCTTCTTGTTTGTACACTTGATCCCTTTTCTCCCAAAATTTGAGATTCTGGATGATTCTTTTGAACATATCTGGATGGACCCTTTTCAAATAAATCATCTTTGGGTTCTTCGTTGGGTTCACTATTTGTATCATTACTATTTTATGTAGAAGGATATATGTCATCATCATCGTCTTCATTTGTTGTTTGTTTTTCTTCTTTTGGAGCTGCGAGAGACTCATCAATAACAACATCTATACATTCAACAATCTTTCGAAGTCTTTTATTGTAACATTTGTATGCCCTACTCCTAGAGGAGTAACCAAGAAATATTCCTTCATCTGCTCTGGGTTCAAACTTGCCAAGTTTTTCATCATTATTTTTTATAAAACATTTGCTTCCAAAAATTCTAAAATGCTTTATAGTGGGAGAATTACCATACCAGATTTCATATGGAGTTTTATCACTATTTACACGAACATGTGCCTTGTTAAGAATATTTACTGCTGTATGTGTTGCTTCTCCCCAAAATGTGTCAGGTGTTCCAGAATCATCAAGCATGGTTCTAGCCATTTGTTGAACTGTTCTGTTCATTCTTTCTGCTACGCCATTTTGTTGTGGAGTGCCAGCTACATAAAACTGTCTTTTTATGCCATGTTGTTCACAAAATTCAAGGAATTCATTGGATTTATATTCTCCTCCTCGATCATATCTAAGACACTTGATTTTTATATCTAATTCATTTTCAACTAGTGCCTTGAAGATCTGAAATTTCTCAAATGCTTCATCTTTGTGTTTAATCAACCCAATCCAACACATTCTAGAGAAATCATCAATGAATAAGATATAGTATTCTTCACCATGTGGTGAATTTTTCCTCATAGGTCCACATATGTCAGTATGAATGAGTTCAAGAGGCTTACTTGATGATCCTTCCTTGGCATTAAATTTTACTCTGGTTTGCTTACCGAATTGGCAAGATTTGCATATGATATTTTCAGGTAGAGTAATATTGGGAAGATCACGAACAGCTTTAAGTCTGCTTGATTTGTTGACTTGAGAGAAGCTCAGATGCCCCAACCTTCTATGCCATAGCCAGTTTTCTGAAGATTTACTCAAGTAACATTGTTCTTTGCAGTTCTTTAATATATACAGGTTGCTTGGAGTCCTTTTTCCTTTTATAATTGTTTTACATGTATCAAGATCACGTACCACACATTCTTTTGAACTAAAGACAACTTCAGTTCCTTGATCACACATTTGACTTACACTTAACAAGTTATGCTTTAATCCATCCACATACATGACTTCATTAGCTTTCACCTTTTCTTTTAGAAAAACAAACCCTTTTCCCTTAATGACCGCAGGAGTATCATTTCCAAATGTAACATTCTTTTCCTTTTCTAGAGCACTATATGCAAGAAGTTTGTTTTTTTCACCTATCATGTGTCTTGAGCATCCACTATCAATGTACCATTGGTTTTCTTCATCTTCTGCAAATAATGTTATGCCACAATTTTCAACCTGTAATTCCTTATTTTTCCATACTTTGGAGCTTGAAGGAACATGTTCTTTTGTTTGAACTTTGCTCCTGCATTCAGATTCTTCATGGCCAAAGTTATTGCAATAAGCACATTCAACTTCATTTTGAAGAGGAGAAAAGTTGTTATAGGTATTCTTCTCTGTTTCAATATCAATCCTTTTCTTTATTGCTTATCTTGTCATGATGGTTTTATATGCTACACATTGAACAACTTTATGACCAAAATTGTGACATGAGAAACATTGTCCATTGAAGAAGAAATTTCTACGATCATAAAATCTCCTTCTTGAATTTACATGTTGATTGGTGTTTCTTTGAAAGATATTCCTGTTAGTGTTCTTTGAATTGAGATGATCATGCTTTACCTACAAAGATTCTTTATTCCCTTGTTGAGTGGCAGCATGTTGTATACCAGCTGTAGCTACTTTTAGATAATTTGGCGCTGAAGCCTGAGAAGATTCTCCGATATATCCAAGACCAGTCTTTATAAGGGGAGAATGTTGTACCTTGATAATCTCATCTAAGGTTTCAGATCCTTTAGCAAATCTAAGATTTAGAGTCTTTACTTTCTCAATTTCTTTTCTTCGACTTACTACTTCACACTCTAATTTCTTATTGTGTTTCTCTTTTTCTTCAAGCTGATTTTTCAGAGTTTCTATGATTATTTTACTCTCTTCTAAGCAAATTTTGAGTTGATTGTTTTCATCAAGAAAATCATTGTCTTCTAGAGCATCCACAAAAGTATCCTTTTCTTCTCTAGATTATTTTTCAAATGCCATGAGAAGTCTAAGATCTTGTTCACATTCTTCCTCAATATCATATAACCCATCATTGTCTTCATGAGTATAGTAACTTTATCTAGTGCTATAACAATTCTTATTCCTTCTTACTACTTCCTTCCCCTTTTTATGTGTTTCTTTATGAGGACCCTTAGCAGCATAATGACCAACTCTTCCACAATCAAAACATTTGAAATGAAGCTTACCTCTGAACCGTCCTGTGCCAAGTTGAAGTTTCTTTACAAATTTTATCTCATCTTCTTCTGAGATATATCCTGATCCTTCTGATTTTTGTACTTCCTTCCCTTTTGTAGAAGTTCTAAAGAATGCTTCTTTGACTTCAGATGGTCCTCCTCTTCTCATTTCATATGCAGTTAGTATGCCATGAAGTTGCACCACAGTAAGATTTTGAAGATCCTACTTTTCGTCAAGAGCAGAAACTTTTGACTCAAATTTTTCTGTTAGTGATCTTAAAATTTTCTCAACCAGAGTAAATTCGGTTATTGTTTCTCCTAGATTTCTCATACAATTTACAATATCATCAAGACGTAAAAAGAAATTTGTAATGCTCTCCTCATTATCCATTTTTAGATTCTCATATTGAATTTTGAGATTTTGGAGTTTAGCACTTTTTACCTTTGCATCACCTTCATAACTTAGAATGATTTTGTCCCATATTGCCTTTGTTGTATTTAGCTGCATGACTTTGACAAATTTTGATTCAGTTAGACTTCCCAATAGAGCATTGACTGCCTTTTCATTGGTTTCATAATTCTTTCTTTCCGTCGAATCTGTTGGTACTGCAGCTGGGTATTGATATCCTCCTTCAACAATTGCCCATACATCTGCTCCCAGAGACTGAAGATAGGATCTCATCCTTGTTTTCCATAAGATTAAATTGTTTCCGTTAAAGAGAGGAGGCCTGATAGATGTTGTTCCATCTTGCTTGATCTTCCTTCTAGCGGCTAAGCTTTTTCAGAAGGACCTGCTCTGATACCAATTGTTGGGAAAAATATTGAGAGGGGGGTGAATCAATATTTAGGGCTAACTAAAAAAATTTTACTTTTCCTTTCTCTTTAAAACCATATGCTATATTACTGAAACCAACTTGTATGTCCAGAGATCTTATTGCATCATTCATTCATCAGATGTTTAGTAAGCAGTAAGCATGAACAGAAATAACAGAACAAACCATCAAACATAAGTAACATATATGAACACCAGTATTTAAGGTGGAAACCCAATTCGGGAGAAAACCACCACTGCTGTAATCTCAGTCTTCAATTTTTATTAAAAATAAAACTTCTTACAATTTATGCTGACGCAAACTTATACCAGCACGCAAGCACCCACCTGCAGAAAGGCTACAACCTTTTCTCGTTCTCCAGCCACTACTGGAAGGGAGCTCCAACCCCCTGATTTTAACACCAGCTTTTACTAGCAGGATACTTCCACTTTTATACAGAAGGCTTCAACCCTCAGATCCACCAGATTTCTTCAATTTCTTCGTCAGACTTCCGTCAGGTCTTTATCATTTCTTTTGCCGATCATCGTAGAGATTTTTTATTTCTATCCATCGGTGCATCATACAGATATCTCTTAAAGATATTTATTTATTAACAACCCTTTCATGCACACATCGTACTATCATCCTCTTCGCCTTATATAGTTTAACCTTTATCAGTACCATGAGTAAAAACCATTAAACCGCTAATGGTATTCCTTTGGCAGTATTTCCTTTAGTTTACCCCACGTGCCTCTTTGATTTCTTTTTAATTTATTTATCAATTTGAAGAAATTGACAAATAAATATATATTTACAACTTTGAACTGAACTTTAGGATTAAAGTTACAACCCTTCGCACTTTAGAGAAATATCCAACACTTTCAAAAAATTAACCTTATGATAAACCTTTGACCCCAGGCCCACATATATAGTCAATAGCCAATCAAATACGCACATGGTACCATAAGTAAACTTTGCACAAGTCCAGCGTCCAATCACCGTTAGATAGCAAGCTTCCAGATCAATGGCATATATGCATATTGCGCGACCTCCGATGCCAAACGTTAACGTGCGATGGCCTGTCGTACTTTGGTTAATCTTCATGCATCTTCCTATATGACCACCGTCTAATGGCTTCCCTCCAGATCAACGGTGCACAAAAATATCGCTGGGCATCCTGGGTCGAACTATAACGCGCGATGGCGCGCAGTGACAAGCGGTTTTGTGGGGGTCCACCTCGCCACGTGTCGAAAGCTCTATGGAATCGGAGCCAACCTCTTGAATACCGATTTCCCGTTGAAAGCGGTGCGATGAAAACTGGAATCCGATTTCACTGTTTATTCTGCACGTGATTCTCCTTCGCTTAAGGTTCCGTCCATATTTCGGAGTTTACATTAAAATATGTGTGGTTAACTGAGATCAATGGTATTGCGGGGGCACAAACAGTCCGATGATTAACCCAAGGGGGTGCCTCCGCAGTTGACCCGTCCATCGGGCGTTGACCACAGATCAACGGCTGTTGTTAACTGCGGTAGCACAAGCCCGATGATCTTTCCGTACTGAGGAGTGCCTCTGCATCGCATTTTCATTTCTCTGCCTTTTTGTTTCTTTCGCCGATTGTGATATGCGATCATATGTATCACATCTTTGTTGCCTCTGCTTCATATTCTACCTTGCTGCCTTTTCCGATTGCGATTTGCGATTATATCGCAAATGCAAACCTCGCATTGCAGACCAATCGCATTGCATCTGCTTCTCTTCACTGTCTCTGCGTTGTTTGTTGCCTCATTTCCTTATCTGCCTTGCTTCCTCTCTGCTTCTTTTCTCTTTCTACTGGTCTCGTTGTTGCTTCTGTTGTCTCTCTGTTTCTATCTCTGCTTCTTGTCTAATGTTGTTCCTTGCTTCTCTCTTTGCCTTGTTTTTGTTCAGATGCTCCTTCTTTGCCACTTCATTTGCCATCAATGACAACATTTCCAACAATAATAACCTAGAATATGAAATTTGGAGTTCAAAATATTTTTGTTATGCAAAGAGAATACATAATGTAATATTTTACCAAAGCAAGAAACAAATTGAAATAAAAAAATAAACATAATCAGATTTACAATAATAATGATATGTGACTTTGACAATTAAAAACAACATTCAAAATATTCTATATAACTTATTATTGGAAATTATGAGTGACTTATATTTTTTTCCTAAGCAAAATAAAAAGTAAGAATTTTTAAATTCTGATTGATTTTACTTAAAATTGAATAAGCTTGTATAATTTAAATCATAAAAAAAATACAAAAATATATTTTACTTTCAAAATTTAGATTATAATAAAAGTCTAACTATATTTATAACTTTTCCAAAATTAATACTACAAATAACTTTAATGTTTTACCTTTGATACTTTAAATTTTATCATAGGCATGAGATATCTTCTCTAGTAGTTAGAGAAAGTTAGATCTACCTTTAACAAATGTAAGTGGATTCAGTTTTTTTGTAGGAATTTACAGGTAATTTCCTTAGATCAAACACCAAAGGTCATCGCTCACAAACAGATGACAGATCAGTACACTAATATTTGGCGTGGTTAAAACCCTCGAAGAGGGAAACAGTCCATGGCCTGAGCCAATGCGGCCACTTCAGGAAATTTATTAATATAAAGAAAGAAAAATTACATAATCTTCTCTCATAAACTATTACCAGAAAAATGACCCTCCATGCTCTTTAAATAGAGATCATGGACCAATCAAGTGTTAAGCCATGGATCAAGTGTCGGTAATACTGAGGAGAGAGTGAATCGTCGGATCACTACATATTGTGACCGTTGGATTATAAGTTAAAAATGTACATAGTAAAGAAACACACTTTAACTAACTCTATGCTAGACCAAGTTATACTTAACTATTTCCTATGTGTTATAATATCCTAACATCCCCCCTTAAGAACAACTTGGGATAGGATTGAAGGATTTACAAAGGTGACACAATAGGAGACTATTTCCTATGTGTCAGAATATACTAACATCCCCCATTTAGAACAACTTGGGATAGGATTGAAGGATTTACAAATGTGACACAATAGGAGAAGGAAGGAGGCATTATAGTCTATCCCCCCTTAATGATAAATTTATGAACTCCAAGCATAGATCGAAGTTTGGTAAACTTCGCTTCTGTAAGAGCCTTTGTAAAGATATCAGCAACTTGATCATTGTTTGAACAATATTGCACTTCAATAACACGATCATGAATGATCTTTCTGATGAAGTGTATATGTAGCTCAATATTTTTCATGCGCTAATGTTGAACTGGATCTTTGCATAGTTGAATGGCACTCTGATTATCACACCAAACTGTAGTTGGATGTTGTTGATGAAGACCAAATTCAGTCAGGATCTTACGACGCCACAGGGCTTCCTTGTTGTCTTAGAATACACCACGATACTCTGCTTCTACCAAAAAAAGAGATATGGCACTTTGTTTCTTACAAGACCATGTAATGGGTCCTGAACCAAGAGTGAATACATAGCCTGCAGTGACTTTCGGTCATCAGGGTCACCAACCCAATCAAAATCAGTGAAACCAATCAACAATGGATATGCCCCTGTACTATAATGAATCATGAACTGAATTTTACCTCGAATATATCAAAATATTATTTTAGCTTCTTTCTAGTGACTTTCATGAGGTTTGTGCATAAACCGAGCAACAAGACCAAAGGCAAAGGAAAGGTCAGGACAGGTATGGGTTAGATATAGAAGTTTACCAACAAGTTGATGGTATAAGGTAGCATCAACTTCAGGGGAAGTACAAGTGACTGAAAGCTTGACTCCAGACTGAAAGGGAGAAGGGGCTGGCTTACAGTCCTCCATGTGAAAGTGGCATAGAAGATCACAGGCATACTTGGACTGAGAAAGGGTAATACCTTCTTTGGGTTGCAAGACTTGAATACCAAGGAAATAATGCAAGTGTCCTAAGTGTGTCATTTAAAACTTCTTTTTGAGGCTATACTTCACATGGATTATATGGTTGGGATCAATACCAGTAAGGATAAGATCATCAACATAAATAACAAGGATGATTAAGGACTTAACCACTTTCTTGGTGTAGATAGTATTGTTGGAATGACATCTGGAAAATCCATTATCTAAGAGAAATCTATCCATTTTGGCATAACAAGCTCGAAGGGCTTTTTTGAGACCATAAAGAGACTTCCTAATGCGACAAACAAGGATAGAGCCACTTTGGATAAAGCCAAGGGGTTGTTCCATGTATATTTATTCATGCAAATCCTCATGTAAGAAGGTGGATTTAACATCCATCTGATGGACTTCCCATTTAAAGGAGGCAGCAAGGGAAAGAACAAGGCAGACAGAATTCATTTTGGCAATAGCGGAGAAGGTTTCAGTATAGTTAATGCCTTCAACTTGTGAAAATCCTTTAGCAACAAGACAAGCTTTATGTTTATCCACTTTTTCATCTGGTCCAAACTTTGTTGTGTAAACCCATTTGCATCTGACAAGTTTTCTTCCCTTTGGAATAGGAACAAGATCCCAAGTATCATTTTCCAATAAGGAATGATATTCTTTATTCATAGCTGCATCCCAATCTAGATGAACTGAAACTTCTTCAAAGGTGTTTGGATCAAGATTTTCTGGAACTTGAGCCAATAAGGAAGAGGCTCTATTGAACTGAGAACTTGTACGATGTTGATCTGCATGTTCACCTGCAAGAGAACCTGTTGCATCCCAAGTAGAGCGAGCCCATTTTGGAAGCTATGGAGCTGAAGGAAGACCTTAAGTAGTGGAGGAGGATTTTCATCCTTGTTGTCATCATCCGAACTAGAAGGAATGTTGTCAAAAATAGAAGAGATAGAGAGAGGTGGCACATATGCTGAATCAAGATCGCAAGCCAAAGGTGGAACACCCACCGAACTAGGCTCGCAGGCTGATATATTGTCATCAAATGTTACATCTCTTCTAATGATTACATTTTTTATTTTGGTTGAAGAACTATATATCCTTTGACATCTTTAGAATATCCAACGAAAATGCATTTTTCACTCTTAGGTTCTAAGGCTTTATTTATTGCATCTAGAATATGGGCCCAAGCTTC
The DNA here is from genome assembly GCA_034641835.2 of Pinus albicaulis. Classification (NCBI taxonomy): domain Eukaryota; kingdom Viridiplantae; phylum Streptophyta; class Pinopsida; order Pinales; family Pinaceae; genus Pinus; species Pinus albicaulis. The sequence goes on along the minus strand of CM076577.1, from coordinate 164,018,038 downwards.
ACTTCCAAAAACATGAAAGTGACTTACATCTGGTTTGATTGAGCTCTAGGCTTCTTCTAGAGTTATATTCCTTAAAACCTTAGTAGGAGTGTGATTTACTATGTAATTTTCACAGTTAATTTGTTCTCCCAAAAATTAAAACTAAGTCCTTTAGATTGAAGCATACAATCAGCCATTTCTTTTAGAGTGTGATTCTTCCTTTCAGCTACACCATTTTGTTGTGGAATATATGGAACAGTATGTTGCAATTGAATGCCATGCTCAATGAAAAAATTGATAAATTTTTTGTTAACATATTCTCCTCCATTTTCTTATATTAACTTAATAATTTGATGTCCAGATTGTTTCTCAAAAAAGGCCTTAAAGGCCAAGAACATGTTAAAAACTTCACTCTTGAGTTTTAAGAAGTATACCCAAGTGCATCTAGAAAAATCATCAATAAAAGTTAAGAAGTACTTGTAGCTAGAGAAAGAAACAATTGGAAGTGGACCACATAAATCACGGTACACAAGCTGCAAAGGGGATGAAGCATGCCAAGAGGCACATTTGTCAAAAAAGTCCCAATGATGTTTTCCTAGTACACAACATGAAAAAACACCATCTCGAAAAGATACCATAGGAAGATCTGTTAGCATATTTTCTTTACATAGAGTTTGAAGAGAACGATAGTTTAAGTGACCAAATTGCTCATGCCAATTTTTTCTCACTTCATCATTATGAGAAACAAAAATAGAGGAAAGACACAATGACGTAAATTTTTCAAACTTATACAACCTTGTGGAATCATCAGCAATGTCTGTAGCTAAAATATGTCTAGGATCTCTTAGGTCCTTAATTACAACATCATGAGGTGAGAATTCTACTATTTTCCCTTCACCTGAATAAGTTATCTTATAAACAGATAGAAGGTTGCAGGACAAGGTAGGAACACATAATACATCATTAAACTGACCATTATCTAGATGAATGGTTCCATAGCCTACAACACTAATAGATATATCATCACCAACATAAATTTTTTTGGTGTTACAATCATTTAAAGAAGAAAACATCTAGCTTTATTTTTGGCCATGTGGTAAGAGGCTCCAGAATCAATGAGCCACTCATGATAATGAGAAGAATAAGATACATTCAATGCATAACCAAATCTTGATGCTTGACAAGCACAAGCAGAAAGTGTCATTCTTGAAGATGAAGTTGAAGAGTTCTCCAAATTGATGTTGTGCTTCTTCATTGCTTCTTCCAAGGCTTCCATCTTCTTAAAACATTTTGACCCTACATGGCCATCATGATTACAAAATTTGCAATGTCTATCTATCTTCTTCACTTTGTTTTTATTTTCCTTATCAGTTTGTTGAGTTTCTTTTTCAGTTTGTGGTTGAAATTGCTTAAGACCCTTGTGTTGTTTAGGACCATTCTTCTTAGGATGTTGCTTCTTAGGATTCTTTGGATATGGTTGACGTTGGGCTGCTAAGGCTTTCTTAGAAGAGTTTTCAGTATTAATAAGACCAAGGTGTAAGATTTTTTCTTGTTCTCTTATCAAAGAATCACAAAAGGAATCAAAAGAGGGGGACTTGTAGGTTGTTCCTTGAGAAATGAGGGCTTCTCTATTGGAATTGAACGTGAAAATAAATATAGAGTATGCAAGGCCTACCTTAGAAAGAATAGAATAGATAAGGTTGCCATCTTCCTTTTTGACCTTACAACCTTCTAAAAGAAGTCTAAGGGTCTTGAATCTGGACAAAAAATCCTCAATAGAGGAGAAATTATTGGGGTCCAAAGTAAGCAACTCAGTTTCAAGTTGGTGGGCTCTGATTTCATTTTTAATGCCAAAAATAGTATTTAGCTTTTTCATAGATTTTGCAGGGGAGTCAATTTTTTTGATATGAAATATCAGATCTTAAGCAATGGACATTCCTATCAACCCTCATGCTTGATCTTGTTTATTTTCCCATTTAACCACTTTATCTCCATCGGTAGGTTATTTTCCTATGGTTATTCTATAAATCCCTTTACTTCTAAGTCAGTCTACCATGTAGGATAGCCATTGGAAATAACTAGTGCTGTTAAGAATAACTGGGCATGCACTTTCCATTTTTTAAAATGGAACCTCAAAATGTTGAAACTAATTGCTCCAATGGAAAGATCTCGAAAAACTAGGCCATTTCAAAAAAACGGCTTCTGGATGAAGAATTTATCCCTTTCTGAAAAAACGTTGTAGAATATGTCGAGTAGTTACATGATAGGTTGAAAGTTGATGATGAAGTTGTAATTTTTTAAACCCACCCTCCACCACTTAATATAATAAACTCACTTTTTAAAAAAAAAATATTACTTTCTATCACCCACTTTTATAAATAAGTGAGAGTCACTTTTACAATGTTACTTTTATATGTACTTTTTAAATAAAACCTTTTTTTTTAAAGGAAACTTGCAAAAAAACTTTTTAAGAAAAAAGTAACTTAAAAATTAATTTTTTGCAAAAATAAGTTTGACAAAGATACTTGAACCCAATACCTCTATTCTCATCAAGTGACTTTACACCAAGTGAGCTAATAAAAGGATTCGGAAATTGTTTGAAAGGAGGAAGGGGTTTTTTTTTCTCTTTGGTTTACGTGTTTTTTCCTGAAAGAAAAGAAAAGAAAAAACAACCATGCAAACAAAAAAAATACAAGCCTTATGGTAGAACGTTAGATTTTCGGTTAGTCCTACTAGCAACTATCTATTTTTCTCATTTTTTCTGATTTCCTGAGATCGCACAAAGTCACGGGGAAAGAGCATATGTAGCATAAAAAAATCGCCTTCTTATTTCTGATTTTTCAAATCGCACATAGCGCAGAGAAAAGAGCATACACAGAGAAGAGGGTATAGATCCGGTAGTAAAAAAAACTCTAAACCTAAATAAACAGAGGGATTAATAAATATAACTGCCAAAAAAATACTTTATACCTCCAGATCTAAAATGACATAACTTGGGAAACCGGAAACCTTTTTGCATGAAACAAAAGGGGTTCCTCACTATAACAGCTACTCCAGACACAACAGAGCAGTTCTCCCAGCCTGAAAGTGGTCATAAATAGTAGATTTGGAAAATGGCATTCGCATGCAGTCAAATCGGCTTCGGATTTGGATCAACAACAGATGTGGCCCTCAAAACAGCTCTGATACCATGTAGGAATTTACAGCATAAGTTCCTTAGATCAAACACCAAAGGTAATTTCCCACAAATAGATCACAGATTAGTACCAGTATTTGACGTGGTTAAAACCCTTGAAGAGGGAAACATTCCACGACTTGATCCAATGCGGCCACTTTAGGCAATTTATTAATATAAAGAAAGAAAAATTACATAATCTTCTCTCATAAATGGTTACCGGACAAATGACCCTCCATGCTCTTTAAGTAGATATCATGGACCAATCGGGTGTCAAGCCACGGATCAAGTGTCGATAATACCAAGGAGAGAGTAAACCGTCGGATCACTACATATCGTGATCGTCCGATTATAAGTTACAAATGTACATAGTAAAGAAACACACTTTACCTAACTCTACACTAGACCCAGTTATACTTAACTATTTCCTATGTGTTAGAATATCCTAACATTTGTCAAAATCATATTATATAGGTTGTCAATCACATTTTCTACCTAGTATAATTATGTAGATAAGCATGTCTATTTTGGTATATGGCTTCCAAAATTTTAATTTAATTATCAATAATTATTAGGTGGATGGTATGGATTTAACCTCTAACTAATATTCTAGAATACTCTTAGAAGTATACAAAAATCAAAGGTTGATATTTATCTCCAAAATAGTTATGTCATCTTTACCATTTTCATTAAATTAATTGATTAAAAGAGATGTAATATGAACACGTGTCATATGAAGTGATTATGGTTTTTTGGACATGTGGTATTGATAAGCCATGGTATTGTAACAAAACATATTTATAGATTAAAAATATTGTCGGAAAAGTAGGGGCGACTCTCCATGGTTAAGAATTGTGTTAAACATGTATATATGTTTAATTTCTATATTAATTCTTTTTATAATTAATAATAATAATAATAATAATTACATAAACATAACCCTTTGGAGGAGCACTGTGATATGGAGGAGTGCTACGGCCATTGACCTAGGTTTTGGTGTGTCCTTCTGCTGCTGTTGCTGCTTGATCTCAAGTGCATGGCCCCTCTGGAGAAAACCACGGAGGCAACCTCTCTGCCTGATCATGCCCATTCCTTTTCGGTGATTATTAGTTCTCTAAATCCACCTCAACCAAGGCCAGTTATTTCCAAGTTTGTCAAGAAACTGGAGGGCATTCAGGAAGTATCTCGCTTGCCGAGAAAGGTCTCATTGGGTGATTTACTGGATTGTGGCCTTCGTCAAAGACGATTAAAAAATGGGTCGAACGCAACTGGATGGACAATATCAATGGGAAAATTTCAATCAGATTATGTGGCAGGGGCTACTTCACATTCCATTTTGAGAAAAAATAAGACAAGGAATTGATATTCAGGAATGGGCCATACTTCATGGATACCATACGGCTCTACCTAAACAAATGGACTCCAGACTTTGATCTGGAACTAGATGTGCCCAATGTTGTCCCTATCTCGGTTAGCCTCCCTCAGCTCCCCTTCCATTTTTTGGGTGATGATTATGTCCAGAAAATTGGGAACTTAGTTGGAAAATTCATTGACAACGACAACATACAAGATTGTGCCAGGATCTGCGTTGAAGTGGATTTGGGGAAAGCTCTTCCTAAGGTGATCAAACTAAAGGTTGAAAACTAGACTCACATACAACAGCTAGACTACAAGAAAATCCCTTTTAAGTGCAAGGTATGCCATGAATATGGTCATTTTGCTAATAGGTGTACTAAAGTTATTGAGGTTGAAAAATCTAATCTAGAACCACAATGGGAAACATAAAACAAAAAAAAAGACTATTACAAACCCTAGAAACACTGGTGCTCCATCTACCCAACCCTCCCAAACTGCCTTCCCCTTTAGCCCCCCCTACCAAACCCCTCTTCAATCTCCCAGCAATCCCCTAACCCCTCTCTTAACCCATTCTCCAACCCTTCCCTTACCTCCCCCAACCCCTTCTCCTCCCTTGCCTCTTCTGAAGAGAACCCTCCTCAGCCCTCCATCCCCTCCCCTCCTCAAGGATCTCCTTGAATCTACCCATCCAAGTCTTGCCCCCCTTCCTCCTCCGTAGAACCTTCTTCTACCAGGATTGTTACCAGGAACACTGCCAAAGAGCATGGGGTTACTTTGGAAACAATCAAAAAAACTGGCCTGGAAAGGAAATCCTCCAAGAATCATCAAGATGAAGCAGCCGAGAAGGACATTGCTTTTGGAACCTAGCACCCAATATAAAAATTCATTGGACGGCATATCAACAAAGAAGCAAGCCAGCAAGAATTAGGAGGGAAGATAGGTCCTCAACCTGCATTCCTGAAATGATGAAAAATCTCTCTTGGAATTGTAGGGGACTAGGGCACCCCTCAAAAAACTCAGCTCTAAGAGACCTAATTAATCAATAAAAGCCTAATATAATTCTCCTTCAATAAACTAGTGTTACACCATTTTTTTGGTCATCTAACCTGTTACTATTAGATGGACCTATGTACACCATGTAAGACCAATTTTACCGTAAATAAAATTGCTTTCACTATGAAAAATAAGTGAGTAAAACGCCTTTATTAAGTTTTTATGGTCTAAACAGAAACCCCATGAGGAAATATTAAATAAATCCACATTTGTTTGATTTTCCTCAAGGAATAATTAGTTAAACAGCAGTTTAATTAATATTCCTAGTCATATTTAACCCAAAACAGAAAATTAATTAGATAAATTATTATTTATCTTATTATTTTCTAGGAATAATTATTTAAACCTTATTTAAATAATATTCCTTGTTAAATTTGACTAAATCACTCACAAATAGTTAAATAAATAATTATTTATTTAATTATTCATCAACCTCATCCTTAAAATGATAAATAAATAAATGATTTATTTATCATTTACAAATAAATGGATTTGACCCAAGTCAAATTCCTTTTCCCTCCAACAAAAATAATAAAATATTCCATAAAAGTTGGATCTTGATTTGGTTAATAATATTTTAATTATGCACAAATATCTATACTAACTCAATATTTTGTTATAAATAGAAGGTTTTTTCCATTCATTCATCACCTTTTGTTGCCTAAGATCACTCTGGATCTATACTTTTGGTCTGACTTTGATTCACCATCATTGTCATATTTTTCTATCCTTTTGCTTGCGAGCTCCCTTTGAGTTCCATTTTTTTCTGGGTTTTCTACACCATCAAGAGAGAGGAATTTTAGATCTGAAGTGCTGAGGACTTACAAGAACCCATCCCATTGAGAAGAACTGGTAACATCCTTCTATGTTTTCCTCCCAGGTGCCCTTAATATAAAATTCATTCAACATATTCTTGTCTTGTCTATTGGATGCATGGATTAAATCTCGTTTTTCTTTACTGCTTAATGTATTTTGATGCATAGATCTAGATTTTTGCAACATTTATCTTGATCAACTAATTGTAGTTCTGAAGATATTGGCAGCCATCTTAGCTGTTAGGGTTGTTTGTTATGCACAGCTAAAGTGGTATTTTTTTGTACACTTGCAATTAAGATTCATACTAACACTAAGCAACAGAAAGAGACATGGATAATATCACATATAAAATGAATAATTTTATATGGCATCTATAATCATATGTTTTCCGAGAATAGCACTATTTGAATCGTAATACTTAAAAAATAAATTTTGTAAGCTAATAAGACCTACATCTGATCAAATAAACCTTGGACATGTATATAATACTAGACAATTGCAAATAACATATATGGACCAAATCATTACAAGGACAAAAAATTTTGTTGGAGCACCATGAAATCATATATAGACAGTGAGGACAATAAAAACATCATCATCGGAGGGGACCTTAACTTTATCCTGCATGCCAATGAAAAAAGAGGAGGCATCTTTAATTCTAATCCCTCAAGAGACCAGTTAGAAACTATTATCCAAACCCATGATCTGGTTGACATCATCCCCAAAAACTGAAAATTCACCTGGAGTAATCGAAGAATTGAAGCTGGAAACATAATGGAAAGGCTTGACTATTTTATAGTGGTTGTTCCTCTTATTTCTCATTTCTCTATTGCCTCCTCTAGTATCCTCTCATACTCTGCCTCTGATCATTACCCCGTTACCCTCTCCTTAGGAGATCAGACCTCTCTTGGACCCCTTCCTTTTAGATACAATCCGCTTTGGAGTGACTTCCCTGAAGCCAGATAGATTGTGCTCTTTTCTTGGCATCAACATGTGGAGGGCTCCAAATAGTTAAATCACTCACAAATAGTTAAATAAATCATTACTTATTTAGTTATTACTCAACCTCATCCTTAAAATGATAAATAAATCATTTATTTATTTATTATTTACAAATAAAGGCACTTGACCCAAGTCAAATTCCTTTTCTCTCCAACAAAAATAATAAAATATTCCATAAAAGTTGGATCTTTATTTCGTTAATAATATTTTAATTATGCACCAATATCTAGACTGACTCAATATTTTGTTATAAATAGAAGGGTTTTTCCATTCATTCATCACCTTTTTTTGCCTAAAGATCACTCTGGATCTATACTTTTCGTCTGACTTTGATCCACCATCATTGTCATATTTTTGTTTTTGCTTGTGAGCTCCCTTTGAGTTCCATTTTTGTCTGGGTTTTCTACACCATCAAGAGAGAGGAATTTTAGATCTGAAGTAATGAGGGCTTACAAGAACCCATCCCATTGAGGAGAACTAGTAACATCCTTCTATGTTTTCCTCCTAGGTGCCCTTAATATAAAATTCATTCAACATATTCTTGTCTTGTCTATTGGATGCATGGAGTAAATCTTGTTTTATTTACTGCTTAATGTCTTTTGATGCATAGATCTAGATTTTTGCAGCATTTATCGTGATCAACTAATTGCAGATCTGAAGATATTGGCAGCCATCTTTGCTGTTAGGGTTGTTTTTTATGCACAGCTAAAGTGGTCTTTTTTCGTACCCTTGCAATTAAGATTCATACTAACAACTGGCAACTCCACACGAGTTTACGATTACGACCGTTGTCATTTTTTTGATCCTAACATATCCAGCTACTTCAAACCCTAGGATTTCTCTTCAGCCTCTTGTTTTTTCTTTTCTTGATGTTGTTTTTAACCTATAAAACCCTAAAACAGTAAAAATTCTAACTTCCGTGTGTTTTCAGACCTATTGCGCAGGTGAGACGACACTTTTTACCGAAATCTACCGTCGAGAGTGCCAGAAGTGCAGGTCTCACTTTTTGGCCCTAAACCTGCAATCTGGAGCTTCAGGACACAATTTTTAGCCCAAAAACTGCGACCTAGATTTTTTGCGGGAGTTTTTTTGAAAGTTTTTTGGGTTTGTCTAAGCCTCTGTTCAAGGTTGTCTGATCTCCGTCTCCACCCATTTTGGACCTTTACTTGTTCTGTTTTACTCAACTAAGTGGGATTCTAGCCCCTTAGGGCTTCAATACCCTCCACACTTTGTGGAAGAGTTTTAGCTACTGCAGGTTGTCTAAAATTTTCAGAGTGTTCAGCCTTTTTTCATATCTGATACCTCACCTTCATATCTGCTCCAGATTGGCTATTTATCCATCCAAATCACCTCATTTAGTTTTGTTTGGGTTTTCCTCTAGGGTTCACTCTGTTTCCCTCCAGGAGATAGCCTTTCACCACCTCATATACAGCATTCTTTCCTCTAATTTTTTGTTGTTTTCTGCACCACTTTCCAGCAGATTTTGATCTTTAGATCCTCCCTCCCAACCTTAGATCTGTTGGCTATTGTGTTTTGAGTAGTTTTTTTCCCACCTACAGACTACTTATTGAGAGGCCCGCCTCCTTGGGTTTAGATTATTGCATTATTAGTTGTTTATTTATTTTTATTTCAGTTTCATATATTTTTATCTGCAAGTTTATTTACAGTTATACAGCACACATTTTATTTTTCCTTACAAACTTCTGGGTTTAAAAATTAAAATTTACACACTTTACACACACACCCTAAACGAAAAAAGGCTTGGTTAACACCGCCAAGAAAAGACTCTAAAACATTGAAATCAATTGATCCTGCACCTCTTCACCCTTGTTTCGGCATTTTAATCAGTTGATCCTACACCTCCTTTCCCTTGTCGATCTCTTTTTCCTTTGTACCATGTTTGTGTCATCATCATTGCACCACCAAGGCATTTATCCCAGAGACTTCTTGGCCTTCATCCTCAGTTTCTGGTAGGAATACTTACTCCTCTACGTAGGATTTGATTTAGTCCTCCTCCGAGTCCACACTCTGACTCTTCTTCTGGTTCATTGGGTTCTCTTTCCACCCCGGTTCTCCTCCTATCACCTTCACCATGTCTGGTTCAGGACCTAACACTGATGGTTGCCCTAGCCCTAATGCTGGGAATACTACTAGTGGGACCGCAACAGGAACTATCCCGGCTGCTCCCTTGCTTCCCTATATGGCATGCCTCAGTATTCCTGATTTTGACCAGTTGATAAATGACCCTATACACCATGACGCTAGTTGGCCTACTATGCCGACCAAACTCCCTTCTGACATCCCCAAGTTTGAAGGCCTTGCTAGAGAAGATCCTACAAATCATGTTCGATATTTTCACATGTGGTGTTCGTCTAACTCCATTACCGATACTCTGTCTGTCTTCAGTTGTTCCAATGTACACTTATAGACGAAGCTTCTAAGTGGTACGTTGAACAAGCCTAATCCTCTCATACCACCTTTGCGACTCTTGCTCGGGATTTTTTGTCTTATTTCCAGCTTCCTCTTTGTTACGACACTGGTACCAAACTTTTGACTTATTTCCATCAATCGTCTGCGACCTGCCTATCTGATCATGTCCAAGAATGGCAGAGAAGATAGATCCTGTGTCGAGCCCCTACCTTCGAAGACTGTTTCTACATGGACTGGTTCCTTAGATCTCTCTTGCCCCCTATCGGAAAAGATGTTGCATCGCATTTCCCTCAAATCGAAGAAATCGCTCTCCAAATTGCGTTAAATTATGACCTGATCTACGCTCAGTTGGGTTATGTTCATACCATTCTACCTGATCTTCATAGGCTTGGTGGTGCCAACGCACCGGGGGCATCTCATGCCATTGACAGTATCGTTGAAGCTCTCTCTCATCCATACACTCAACCTCCCATGGGCTATGGTTTTCCTCAGGGGGGCCAGGACCTCCTACACTTTTCCTCCTCCCGGTAGCATGTATCCAGGATACGGCATGCCTCCTCCTTTTTCACAACATCCTGTTTACCACACTGTTACCCAACGTCCATATTACCCATATCCACAGCCTAGTGCTCCAGCTCCTCCAGCATTAGCACATCCTCCTCCCTTGCCTTCTCAACCCCTGCAACAATAGCCACTGTTCCCTCAAGGGTAGTTGTATGCATAGCAGGGCGTGACTAATCCTCCTCCCTCCAAAAAGAAGAGGAAAGGCACTCAAAATAAATCTTCTCCCGGTAATCCTGGACCTAATACTCAAAATAATTCCCCTTACACTACTAACTAGCAATAGGGCACTCAGCCCAAGTAGGACAGACATGTTAGCATGAACAAGCCTTGTTCTTGTTGTGGTGTTTACGGTCATTACACGCATGATTGTCCTCTTTTACCACAAATGAAGCAGATGTGGGAGTCTCAAGCAACATTGCGAGGACAGCAAGCCTCCCCTTCTGTCCCTCCCAGTGCTGCTCCTAGTCATCCAGCTGTGCTTACTAATCCTTTCCCTCAGCAAGGATTTGTGGATACCCAACCACCTGAAGGTCAGGTGGCCACTCAAACTCTTCCATCTGGTACCTCCGATTACCAGATTCTCATGATGAACTTTGATCAACCTCTAACTGTAGACATCAATCTTCAGACTTGGTCCCATCAGTAGAACAAGCCTCCCGCTACGTCTGTCCCCGAGCCACCTCCTTCAATCTCTAAAAAGCCTCTTTCGACACCTAATGGTCCCTTGCAGATCCCTCACCCTAAGGTGGAGGTTCATACCAAGATCCCTAAGGGACCACTATGCTAAAATGTTGCTTCTGGAAAATTTGTCCATTCGTATAGCATAGTAGATTATTTGGCACAATCTCTTGCTTCCATTTCAACGCTGGAACTCCTCCAGTCGTGCCCTTCACAACGAAAATCTCTACTATCTACCATGGGCATTGTAGATCCTTCCGATGATTAGTTTATTGTCTTTGATTTTTACCGGTCAAAAAATATTCCTCTCCCTGCTTCCGTCGCCTTCCAAATCCCAATCAAGATCTGGAACGCCAACGTTTCCTGGTGCATCATTGATAAGGGGGCATCCAACTATGTGATTTATGCTTCAGTTTGGAAGCAACTTGGATCACTTGAGTTGGCTCCTTCCACGATCATTCTTCGAGCATGGGATGGCCACGCCTCCTAGCCCATCGGCCTATTTCACAATTGTCCTATTACTCTTGTAGGCAAGACTGTTTGCGTTGACATAGAAGTCATATATTCCCCCTTAGATTACAACATTATATTGGGTTGTAGCTACACCTATGCGATGTATGTTGTCCCATATGTGGTTCACCACAAGATGTCCTTCCCTCATAATGAAAAGATAGTCACCATTAACGAGTTTACATATTACGAACCGAAATCTCAGACCTCCCCTGAGTCCATCATCTCTTCGGTGGCCAATAATCAAACTGCTGATCCTTTGACCAGTGTCTCACCTGGAGTCTACAAAGATTCCTCATTGCCTGGTACATTCTCTAGTCTTCCTCCTCCTATCTCTAACCCCAGCTCATCGAATATTTGCATGATGCAATCGTCTCGGGATGCCCTCAAGCGGCCCACTTCAGCTATTCAGCAGCCCCCTTGCCCTCCACAGCCTACTCCTAGCCCTTCAATTCAGCCTTATAGACCTCCTCCTCCAGGCCCTTCACCTACAACTGGTATCCATGAGCCTCTTTACCCTCCTAGAATGATTCCTCCAGGCCTTCACCATTTAGGATCTGTCCCGCCTGGCCATTACCCCTCCGGTCAGATACCGTTCCTAACTCCCCCCATAGGGGTGTACACAGTACCTGTCATGGCTACCCTCTCTCTCACTAACTTGAGCCTTGGGACTCCCATCTGGTACCTTGATCCTCCAGCCGCTACCCCACCTGGTCAACCCAAACCTTACCTTGCTTTGATCCCGGTTCAACCAATCCCCATGACTTCCCCCACTACAACAGTGCCTCAACCATCTCAGCAGGAACCACCTCCTATTGATACCGCTTCAGGTGAGAAGGGAAAAGCTCACAAGAGGGCCTTAAAGGATAAGGCTTCCCCGACTAACCCTGCACCTCCCCCGCCCACAAAGCCTTGTGCTTTGTGTGATGTCATCGGCCATGCCACCCATAACTATCCTGAACTGCCCCGTATCAAGCCCATGGTTAAAGTTATGTTCCCAAGTCTGTGGTCCCTGAAGCCTCTATTTCTTCCTCGACTGTAGCCAAGAACCCTAAAACTATTCACACCAGTCAACCCTATGATTTTTTTGATCTCCATGGCCATTATTCCCACCATTTTCCTCGCCTTACGCATTATCGCGCCTCTTTAGAGGTAGTTCGAGAGTACGAGGTTGAACAGAACCAATAAGCCTCTCTTGTACTTGCGTAGTATGCTACAAGCCAGACTGAGGATTTACCCACTCCCATTAACATTCCCCCTCCTGATGTCAAGATGATGGAGCCTGCAACCACCATCCTCTACCTATCATCATCCATGAGACCCTCGATGGAATTTCCCTCCGAATCTTCCCCTATTGTTTCGCTTGACCTCCCTTCAGCGATCACCCTGGGCTCAACATCGGTAGATCCCTTATCTGCTTGTCCTTTCGTCATCCTTCGTGACGATGCGCATGTGAACCTTTCTTCTCATGATGATGAGTCAGGTAGCTTCGTTGCGTCATGTGGTCTCCTGTCCTCCAGTCACTCCATCTTCTATTGTGATGATGACATCATGGAAGCCATGTCCACCCCTGACTTCATCTTTCCTGCCCATAAAAAGGATGGCACCATCCGTGTCTATGATGACTTTCGCGGCCTAAGCACAAGCTACACTTCCGGTAGCTCCCACACTCCACCTCACCATCGGCATGTGAGTAGTAAACATCCTACCCAGATCACTCCCTCTCGCGGAGTGCATTCGATTTCTACTTTGCGCTCAGGTTACCAGCATTTTTCATCATCCTCCCATTTATTGTCTTGTGGCACCTTTCATATGGACCTCCCGTCCACACCTTATATCATTTTTGCTGATGGTACTAGTCACTACTCCCAGAATCTAGCCTCGGCAGGTTGGGTCATTTTTACCCCCTTGCATTCACTTGTTCTCTTGAACGGTGTATGAATTGGTACTACTACCAATAATAAGGTTGGATATGATGCAGTGCGAGGTTTATTAGCCGATGCCCTTTCACATTGCATCCTCCACCTTCATGTTCATTTAGATTCCCTGCTTCTTGTCATGCAATTGAATGGTGTCTATCATGTGCACAATCCTATCCTTTTTAGAATATATTTACAAGTGAAGCTTTTGATGCATGAATTTGAAATCATTACATTCAGTAATGTACCTAGAGCACAAATCACTATGTAGATAGCATTGCAAACCATATTCTAGATTGGCATTTAACACACGCATTTAACACAAGATAATAACATAAAAATATCAAAACGATGCATATCCATAAAATGTTTTAGAGTCCATCAACTCTGATACATATGACATTCCCATAGCATGTTACAAAAACTCAAAACTGGGGGCACCACCTACCCTACACACTAATCACTATCTGGAGGATCCCGAGCCAACGGATCTGCTCCCGCGGCTCATAGATCACGCATCCCCTATCTGGCCATCGCCATGCGCCGCATGACCCCTCACCACTCCGAGGGTAGACCAATAAAAGGATCTATGTACTGGTCCTCTAAGTCTTGCCAGCTGCACTCTGAAACACCTGTCAAAAGCCTTTCACATCTATGATGGATGTCCTCCAGGATGGCTGCTACATCCTCATTTTGTTGTGCCCTTAATCCACTAGGTCCTGCAGCTCCTAATACTACAGGTCGTCCCATATACCCGGCCAGTTTTACCGGTGCTGTATCTGCATACCAAGAGTGGAAGAATCAGTACCATATACAATATTCTAAAAATTTACAATGCACATAAAAATATTAGCAATTTTTCACTTACCATTGGGCCCCCATACTCGACCAAGAGGCAGTGGAAAATCCAGGTCCCCAAAATAACTCATCCCACTATAGGGATAGTCGTCTATGTATACTGGCATCTGATCCCAATGCGCAAAGAACTCGGGTCAGAACACCCATCCGAATTCCCCACCTCCTCCTCTACACAATATTCGCCCCCACCGGCACATCCTGGGCTCTCTCGGGCCCCCATCCTGGAGCTGTATACAAGGTCAAAGTGTCGGGATCTTCTCAAAGAAGAGTGAGCACAAAATTGTACCATATGCACAGTCATGATTCACTTGCCGCATGCATAGCGACAACTGTCGTTTCAATGATGACAGCATCATTTGGGCCCACCCATAGTAGGTCCCACTCAACACACTCTCCACAAGCATCATCTGCCCTATAGTGATCTGGTGGAGTGCCTGGTTTCCCAGGATCCGCAACACCGCTGCAGCCACAGCACGAGTCTCTAACCTCTTTAGATCCCCGATGGGTATCCGAGTCCCCTTGACTTGGATACCTAGTCAACAATGGTGCTCTACAAACTCCATTATGTTCTGCCCTCACGGTAACACTGCCTATGTATTCCCAACCATCCCAAGTGGTGGAAGACCAGTCAGGAAATATATATCCTAGACCGTCAACTCGATTTGATGCCCCTACACTACAAAAACCTCATGGTCCGGATCCCAATAGCTGTCAATTTGGGCCAATAAGGGCTCTCCAACTCTCATCAGAGGGTTCTCCACAAAGTTTAGAACCCCAAACCTGGCCAATGCACTACGGACACCCTGATCCTCCCAAATCTCCGACCGTAATTTTCCTTGGTCTCTCTCTCTCTCCTTATCTGCACAAAACCATCATACTTGTCAGTTTACAGATAGGAAAGGTTGTATCCAAACACAAAAACCTAGTTCTCAGCCAAAAAACAACATAGAAAAACCCCTCCCTGTTAGGTTGCACTTTTCAGGCCCAATCCTGGGACAGGTCACAGTTTTCTGCCCAAAACCTGCTACGCAGGTTGCAGCTTTTGCCCAAAAAAGTGTGACCCGACCGTGAAGAGAAGAAGGGGTCTATTCCTAAGCTCTGGGGACCTAAATTGAACTTTCAATCCACTGAAATGAAAGAGTAGGGTTAGGCCTCTTACCTACAACTGACGAATCTCGATTCCAATGGTCGGTTTGTCCACTACGATCACAGCAAGAATTAGGGCCTTCTCTCCTCTCTACATTCACCACAGCTCCACATGCAAATGAGTGAATTTGGAGGGAAAATGCCTTATCAAAAGAGAAACCCCTAATTTTTCTTTCGCCCGCTGCGGCCAAACCGTAGCTCAATTTGACAAACCGTCTGTACCGTTGGAAATCTCTCACCGAGCCCTCAAATGGGTATCTGTTAGTTTTTCATGATTTGATACTTCACTGCAACACATTTTGTCCAAGAAGGGTCACTTCACCACTCCTCAAAATCGAATTTCTTCACCTATAACACTTGTACTTGGGGGCACCACTTTGCCTTCATACTTGTCCATGCTTGTGTTGATTTTCATCATGAGTAACCATCATGTACTCATGTTTTTATGGTTCCCATTGGACCTTTTTTGTGTGGCAGCACCATCAAGTTGCCCTTGTTTAGAGCATCTAAGTTGAGTCATCATTACATTCATGGAGTCTATCCTGAGTCCCTTTTTATCCCACTATAGTCCTCCATCCTTCATTTCTTGGTTCCTCTCTCGTTTCGTACATTATGGCCTTTAGTCCCACTGTCCCCTATCCCTCATGATATTCTGTCAGCCACTGCCAGGTCATCCATGCCCTTTATGCTCTAACAAGGGAAGTCGTTCGTTCGCTACTTAGTCCCCCCCATTTCATCATCATCCCTGGTGTCAGTCTGTCAGTTGCTCCACTATTTTCTCTTGTGCCTTAGTTGAGGATCCCTTATTGCCTCACCTATTGCAGATCTCCTTCTATCTACATTAGCTCATTCATTCCAAAAGATAGGTCTAGAGGGCAGTGGACCTTGGTTCCAGCTTTGACTCTTGTTCGGTGCCTCGGATCAGGCAAAGGGACTCCTTATTTCCCTTTGACTTGATTTTTTCTCAGCTCCAGCTCCTTTCAGCGTGATCGAGATCCGTATACTCAATGGTTCAGTGATGCAGAAGCTGATACCGGCAATTCCTGGGTCTGTGTAAGATTTCATCCCTCATGAGGGGGTGGCCCTACAGGTAGCCCCCCACATGCCTGGCTGATATCTTCATTACACCCTTCGACGCAGCTCCATATATTTGATGATGTCAGCGTCGCTTTCAGCGCTTTTTTTTTTACATGTATCAGTCATATTTTCAGAGCCCTTTCCTGTTTACAAGAGCATTTGGGTTGTATTTATATCTCATGTACTCAGATATTATTGTATAAGTCCTAGCTGTTATCCCAGGCACAGTATGTATGTGGGATTCATTATCATATTTTTTACCTGGCTCATGTTTATGCCAGCATGTACTATATTGTTTAGTCCCTTGTTTACTGGATGCATTATTCTTTGTACTTTTTCTCGGCAGGCATAGGTATGCCTCCCCCGCCACCTATAGCACTAGTACTCACTCATAAAAGAGACTTGTCACACCTATAAGTCTCACCTCCTCAGGGTCTAGTCCTTTAGCACTTCTATCTAAGTTACATTTCTCTCTCTTTGACTTCCACTTCGGTGTCTAGTGATTGAGTTCTTACAACGTACTTTGGTCATACGATTAGCTCCTAACGCTCGCACGCTGGGGGGAAATTTGTTACACCATTTTTTTGGTCACCTAACATGTTACTATTAGATGGACCTAAGTACACCATGTAAGACCAATTTTAACCTAAATAAAATTGCTTTCACTATGAAAAATAAGTGAGTAAAATGCCTTTATTAAGTTGTTTATGGTCTAAACAGGAAACTTCGTGAGGAAATATTAAATAGATCCACATTTGTTTGATTTTCCTCAAGAAATAATTAGTTAAACAGTATTTTAATTAATATTCCTGGTCAGATTTAACCCAAAACAGGAAAATTAATTAGATAAATTGTTATTTATCTTATTATTTTCTAGGAATAATTATTTAAACCTTATTTACATAATATTCCTTGTTAAATTTGACTAAATCACTCACAAATAGTTAAATAAATCAATATTTATTTAATTATTGTTCAACCTCATCCTTAAAATGATAAATAAATCATTTATTTATTTATTATTTACAAATAAAGGGATTTGACCCAAGTCAAATTCCTTTTCCCTCCAGCAAAAATAATAAAATATTCCATAAAAGTTGGATCTTGATTTCGTTAATAATATTTTAATTATGCACCAATATCTAGACTAACTCAATATTTTGTTATAAATAGAAGGTTTTTTCCATTCATTCATCACGTTTTGTTGCCTAAAGATCACTCTGGATCTATACTTTTGGTCTGAATTTGATCCACCATCATTGTCATATTTTTCTTTTTGCTTGTGAGCTCCCTTTGAGTTCCATTTTTGTCTGGGTTTTCTACACCATCAAGAGAGATGAATTTCAGATCTGAAGTGTTGAGGACTTACAAGAACCCATCCCATTGAGGAGAACTTGTAACATCCTTCTATTTTTTCCTCCCAGGTGCCCTTAATATAAAATTCATTCAACATATTTTTGTCTTGTCTATTGGATGCATGGAGTAAATCTTGTTTTATTTACTGCTTAATCTCTTTTGATGCATAGATCTAGATTTTTGCAACATTTATCTTGATCAGCTAATTGCAAATCTGAATATATTGGCAGCCATATTTGTTGTTAGGGTTTTTTTTTATGCACGGCTAAAGTGGTCTTTTTTTGTACACTTGCAATTAAGATTCATACTAACACTAAGGAAGGAGAAAGAGACATGGATAATATCATACATAAAATGAATAATTACATGGGCACTGTAATGGAATCCATGGGTGCCTCTGGAGGAATAGCTACTATTTGGAATCAGAATACTTGGCAACAAATTGCAGCTATCAAGACCCAAGACTTGATCAAATTCAACCTCCAGAATACACAAGAGAACATTGTGATAACTATGTACAATATATATGGACCAAATCATTACAAGGACAAAAAAATTTGCTGGAGCACCATGAAAGCAGATATAGACAGTGAGGACAATAAAAACATCATCATCGGAGGGGACCTTAACTTGATCCTACATGCCAATGAAAAAAGAGGAGGCATCTTTAATTCTAATCCCTCAAGAGACCAGTTAGAAACTATTATCCAAACCCATGATTTGGTTGACATCATCCCCAAAAACTGAAAATTCAGCTGGAGTAATCGAAGAATTGGAGCTGGAAACATAATGGAAAGGCTTGACTATTTTATAGTGGTTGTTCCTCTTATTTCTCATTTCTCTATTGCCTTCTCTAGTATCCTCTCATACTCTGCCTCTGATCATTACCCCGTTACCCTCTCCTTAGGAGATCAGACCTCTCTTGGACCCCTTCCTTTTAGATAATCCGCTTTGGAGTGACCTCCCTGAAGCCAGATAGATTGTGCTCTTTTCTTGGCATCAACATGTGGAGGGCTCCCCAGTGTATATTTTGGAATCAAAGTTGAATAAATTGTGTATGACACTAAAATATTGGGAAAAAATACACTATAGGGAACCAGAAAAAGACAGAAACGAAATCAAAAGGAAGTTGGAAGTAGTCCATATTGACATTGACACCCATGGAGTGAATCAAGAAAATCATGAGTAGGAGAAATATCTATACTGGAACTTGTATAAAGAAAATAGGAAAGAAGAGGAGAAATGGAGGCTCAAATCAAGAAATCTTTGGCTGCAAGTCGGAGACAAAAATACCTCTTTCTTCCATAAACAAGCTATGGTTAGAAAGTCAAGGAATAATATCTCAACCATAACTGATGATGAAGGAAAGATTCATGCAGGTCCGGAAAGTATCAAGGCTGCTGCTATCTGCCATTATTAAAATCTGCTCACTGAAACAGTTGCACTGGAGGATTACACTGATCTCTTGAATCACTTGCCCAAATTGATCACAAACGAGATTAATAATTCCCTCACCAAGGAGATATAGGAGGCTAAAATTCTCAATGTCATTTGGACTCTACATCCAAACAAGTCTCCGGGTATGGATGGATTTTCCATTAGTTTTTTCCAGACCTTTTGGGAAGTCATCAAAAAGGACCTTATAAAAATGATTTTGTGGGTACAAAGAAAGAAGAAGATCTCTGGATTTACAAACTCTACCTTCCTCTATCTTATACCCAAAGAGAATCGCCCCTCTTCATTCTCAAGATTTAGACCTATTTCCCTCTGCAATTCTTCATACAAAATCATAACTACAATTCTAGCTACCCGCCTCAAACCCCATCTCCCAAACCTCATTTCAGAAAATCAAGGGGGATTCATTTCCCAAAGACAAATATCTGATTCTATTATCTTGTTCCAAGAATCCATTCACTCAAGTATGATGATATTTGAGAAAGGATTCATCCTGAAACTCGACCTTTCCAATGCTTTTGATAAAGTAAGACAATCATTCCTCTTATCTGTCCTTCAAAAAATTAGATTACCCCCTTGGTCAATGGAAAGCCTGAGAAATTATATCAATCTACCCATGGCCTCAGACAAGTTTTCCCTTTTTCTCCTTTCCTTTTCATCCTCATGGCAGAGTCATTTAGCAAGGCCTTGGATTATAAGCACATAATTGGGCTCATCACTGGTATCGAGTTCAACAATGGAGCCAAGAATATGAATCACTCTCAATTTTCTGATGACACCCTCCTAATGGGTGGAGCCACTTGAATTATTGCTCAGAGATTCAAATCTCTTCTTGACAAATTTATGATTTTTTCAAGAGGGCAGATTAACTATCATAAAATTTTCATCTATGGGTGGAATGCTACAACAAACACCATCCATAGTATCGAACAAATCTTTGGAGTCTCTTATAAGTTGAATTGGAACTATTTTAATTATCTTGGGATGCCTGTCAGTGCTGGACACTTGAAGACCGAGGTCTGGAACATCACCATTTACAAAATGAAAAAGAGAGTACAGCAGTGGGGATCATCATGGCTTAATCTAGCTGGGCGCACAATCCTCTTAAAATTTGTCCTTGCTACCTTGCCTCTGTATCAATTTTCTTTGATTTATGCCCCCTCCTGCATTCAGCAAAAAATAGAATCAGTCTTAAGACAATTCTTATGGAAGGGAGGGAAAAATGAGAAGAAGAAATTCAATTTAGTCAAATGGAAGCAGGTTACTCAAAATTATGAAAATGGTGGACTTGGTATTCGCATTCCAAAGCTCTTGAACAATGCCTTTGGGGGGGAAATAGTGTGGCACCTTATTACCGGACAGCAATCTTGGTGGAAGCAAGTTCTGGAGACCAAATACCTTACTTCTGGTAGACAAAATCTTCTTGATCGGGCTATCCCAAACAGGCCATGCTCTAGAATCTAGGCTTTATGCAAAAAATCCATACCTTTTATCAGCATCTATTTCTCCAAAGTTCCTCAAGGGAAGAAAAATTAACATCTGGGAGGATATAATTATGAGACAGCCTTCCCTCACTGACAGCCTGAGCATTCAACATATTCAGAATTATCTCTGGAGTCATGTTATAAACACCATGGATCAGATTTCCAAATGGGATGAGCATTCCAATGCCTGGAATGGATGGGCATTTCATTTTACTCCCCCTCACCTTGAGGCTAATCTAGTAAATTGAAAGAAATGCTCCACGATGCAGCTCCATTGACAAAAGGCAATCAAGACAGTTTTCGATGGGACACCTCTGGTTCATCTCACACAATCAAAGTTGCTTGTGGGACCATTCTTAAATATCAGTTCCCCTCTCCTATGTGGCCCATATGGAAGCTTACATGGAAATTTGAAGCCCTTCCAAAGGTAAAAATGTTCATTTGGATTCTTCTCAAAGGTAAGACACTGACTTCAGATAATTTTAAAAAAAAGGCATTTATGGACCTTCCAGATGTCCTCTCTATCAAAAATAAGAAGAGACTGCATTCCATCTATTTGTGATGTGTCCCTTTTCCAATCAGTGCTGGAATGATCTCACAAATGTCTCCTAGATTGACTTACCAGCCATCAGTTCAATCTCAGAATTGATAAACAACTGGAAAAGGGGCTATCCCTGGGCCAAAAAGAGCAAGAACATCGCAAAAAGGGTCTAGGAAACCCTCCCATATGTGCTTCTCTAGAATATCTGGCTGGCAAGGAATAAGGCGACTTTTCAAGATAAAAATCCTTGCCCAAGGAAAGCACAAAACAAAACTTGGAGTCTCTCTGTTGAGACAATTTTATCCAAAAATAACAGCCATATCAACTTCAACGATCTGCAAGCATAAGAAAGAACATTTCTGGGGAGAACGCTTGATAGGCCTGGCTACAGCAAAACTCTGGTCACTCAAAATCCACAAAAGGAGAATTGGAAGATAATATTTAAGGAAAAAGAATTCATTGAGTGGATGGACGGTTATAAAATACCATCACTCTTCTTCGATGGATCATCAAAGGCCAACCCAGGCATTGCTGGGGCAAGAGGCCTCATTAAGAATGAACATGGATGTGTTTTGACTTCCTTTGAATGGGGGCTTGGATCACTATCAAACAAAAAAGTTGAGGCCTACCCTCTGTACAAAGGCCTCCAAATTATCAAGAGCCTAAATCTGCAAAATGCTATGATATTCAGTGACTCCGCCATTATCATTAGTATGATGACAAACAATAATAAATCCCCCAACATCACTCTCTAGAGGCTCATCAATAGATGTTGTATCGTGAGAAAAGATATGAAAGATATTACCTTCTACCATATTCTCAGAGCTAATAATAAACAAGCCGACATCTTGGCTAACAAATCCTGCAATAGACCAGCTGTTCAATTACTCTGTCAAGATGGCACATCCTTTTCTTCATTGCTATGATTTCTCCCTCTGTCTTTTTTACTGATTGTATGACACTCTGCAAGATTCTGTCAGCGTTAGTAAGCTCTCTCCATACCTTCAGAAATGCCTTACTCATGATCTTACCTCGTGAAGATCACCTCCAATCACTTCACCTGCCAACCCCTCTATCACTCCTTATTTATTTGACCTCTCCTCATGCAAAGTCTCAACATTCCTGCTATAGTGATTTCTCCTCTCTGCCTTTGGTAAGGCATCGAATCTGCTCCTATGGGACTCTTCCTCCTACATGGCCACACGATATCCCCATCTTGGTCTCCCCTTCCCATATATTTTCTCTTCTTCCTATTATATCATGTGACACTTATGATCTCACTCCTCTGGTTCTTAAACCTTGGCCTACTCGTGCATCAGAGACACCAGCGTTGTCTGCCTTCCATCCTGGCCTCCTCGTGTTTCAGGTCAGCTCTATAATTGAATGTAGTGCGCTCCTCTGTGCAGAACTTTGGAGACATCATGAGAAGAAAAAATTGCTTCCATTGCCCATACCTTCAAGCAGAAATGGCTATGATTCATGGAAAACTGAAGATCATGGAAGAAAAAAACCAAGTGGACACAGCCTTTCTCGGGCAACAGGCTCAGTCTTGTCAGCAATAGCTTCTAGCTGCCTCCAATCAATGTGCACATGTGGAAGAATCCCTCTAGATCCTGAAATATATGCTAGGTAAATGCTCTACTCCAATCTCCAGCTCAAACAACGTCAAAAATTCCAATCCAGATGACAATCAAGACAACACTGATGCCTCTATAGGACAGCAAATCAATATTGACTAATCCTCACTCCTCCCCTCTCTCTTTTTCTCATGTCCTTTAAATTCACACTTATGCTTTCACAGTTTGTTAGAATTTACCTAGAATCTATAATGTAGTATAGTATCAGTATTCAACACAATGGAGGCTCGATATTTTGTCTTTATACCCCTCTTTGGCTATCCTCACTTCCATTCGAATGTAATAGGGAAATATCTCCATCTTTTTTTCGAATATAATATAGCAACGGACTTTGTAAAAAAAATAATAATAATAATTACATCATTAGGCGTTTATCTACAAGGTTGGGTTGGGAAAATCTAGCCAATCCCAAAGGCATATTTCCATCTTCCTCCATCCATATAAAATATGACACGTGTAGTCACGAGATTTTCCATAGCTTCACGACGAGGGTTTGATCGTGTGATCGAATCTAGGAAAGACTCATGTTCAACTCACAACACTTTAGGAATCCAATTTTCTCAACACTTGCAAGTTGTTTACCTTGATTTCCATTCCATGTATAAGCGACTCGACATAGGGTCTCTGTGACATGAAGTGTTTCACATGTTTATATGGGCTTGGGGTTTTTGCTTAGGAGTGACATGGGGTAAGTGTTGGGAAAAATACTGAGAGGGGGGGGGGGTGAATCAGTATTTACTGCATAATCAAATCTTTTTACTTTTTCATTCCTTAAAACCCATACGCTACTTTCCTTCAGTAAACTAGCGTATATACGCGGATCCCCTTTATGAAACTAGCGTATACTCAGAGATCTAATTATGCAATGAGTTCTTCACTTATATCATTCCATCATTCATTCATTAAATGTTCTATAAACAGTAAACATGAGCAGTAAGAACAGAATAAACCATCACACAAAGCATCACACATGAACACCAGGATTTTTAGGTGGAAACCCAAGTCGGGAGAAAACCACCGCTGCAGTTGCTCAGCCTTCAATATTTTATTATAGAAAAAACATATTACAACATATGTGCTGGCGCAGACTTGACCAGCACGCAGGCACCCACCTGCGCTCGTTTACCAGCCTCTCCTGGAAGGGAGCTCCAACCCCCTGACTCGTTTACCAGCCTCTCCTGGAAGGGAGCTACGACCCCCCGATCTCGTTTACCAGCCTCACCTGGAAGGGAGATACAACCCCCTGACTGAAGGCTACAACCCTCGGCACCACCTTGGACCACGTTTCATCAATTTTCACACTGGATCCAACCACTTTAATAGAACACAACTTGCAGGCCACAATTCATCATATTTCCAGACCGAACCCTTTCCATACTTTCAAGCACAACCATACATCATCAACAGATTCATATCAACACAGATCAGATAACAGAAACACAGCAGAACAGATCAGATATTTCATACCCCTTGCTTCAGCAAACCCTAGTATGCATACGCGCTTTTACTTCACTGATGTCGCGTATATACGCACTTCCGTCCACACAAACCAGCGTATACCTCAGTGTATATTTTATTGCGCATACGCGCTTTCTCTTCGCTGAAGCTGCGTATATACGCGCTTCCTCCGCGGCGAAGTGGCGTATAGATCTTCAATCATTACAGAGCAGCATACTTCATCAGATCAGATATTCAGTTCAGATTTACCCTTTTGCTTCAGACAGATGTTCGCCTAGATGCTCGCCTCATCACAGATCTAAGCCTTCCATAATCAGATCTAACAAATACAAGAGCAATTCAGATCTAGATCCCCTTCTTCATCATTGGTGCATCATACAATCAGATTTATCATTCAAGTGTAACCCTTTCCATTCAGATATACTTCAGAGAGAAGTATTCATTCAAGCTCAGACATCTTGCACTCACGCTCATGTTGTGCACAATGAATTTCTTCTCCTTTTATATGATTATCCTTTTTCAATACCATGAGCCCCTTTTTCAATACCATGGACCAAAACAATACCATAAGCCAAAAACTACCTGGACGGGGTCAATTAGGCGGATCATTACCCAATACTATGGGTCAATACCATGGTGGTTACCCTTGGATTTGCACTTTTTGAGCGCTTTAGCCCAAACGCGACTTGTAACGTTCCTTTCCGCGTGCATATGCGACTTCCCCTAGGCCAATCCGCGTATACCAAGAGACATGCTCTTTTTCATCATTCTCTGAGTACATTCTGAAATCCTTTCTTCATTGCCTTCTGTAAATACTGTAGATACATCAGATTTCCTTCATCTAGGACATATTCTATCAAACACAACTTCATCAAGTAAGTTGTCATCATCTTCATCAAGTGGGTTTCCTTTCAAGTACAACACTCAACATCATATCATCAACAATCATCATATCACTTCAGATTTACATCATTTAACAAGTCCATCAAGTCAAGCATAACTTCATCAGGTGGATTGCCATCAAGGACAATACATGTCAACAGTCGCACGTCTTCATCTTCATTCAGTGGGTTGCCATCAAGGACAACACTCTGCATCATATTTCCAACAGTAAGCATTGTTATTTTTTTCCTTTTGTGCCAACTGCAGGCCTTCTTTGCTTCACCTGTATTGATGTAAAATATTCGAAGCTATGATTTCTATTTTTATCATCAAAATGTATTTAGCATGATTTTTTCCATGCAGTAGTTTTTAGGAGAAAGAAGGACCATATTGGTATTTAATTAGAGTTGGCAGTGCCAAAATTGCTTTCTAACGCTTTGCTCATTCCCCTGTCCAATTTTCTAAGAAAAAAATCATTTTGTTTAAGTGTTTTTTATTGTATACAATAGTTTAGTGTTGTTATCAATTAATATTCATTCTTTTCAGATTGAAATTTTTTCATCCTCTTGAATTCACCTCCATTACCCTAAACATGTGGCCGATGCATGGTCTATGCACGATATCTCTCTCCCTCTCTCTATAATCCACTATAGTAAGGATTTTTTTTTTAATTTTGTGGTTATTTTTATATTAGGTAATTATTGGCACATTGATTATTATCCGCAATAGTTCTCTTTGGAATTATGTCTATAACTGAGGGGGTATATCTCTGAGGTGGCCTTGGGAAATATTTTAGACAGGTCAACAAATGGATAGTTAGTACTAACTATGCGACGGAAGGATTCTTATTTCAAGAAAGAGACGAACATTTAAGTAAATGTTAAGGTTTATGACCCAAGGCAGTAAGACAAATCCAAGATCGCAAGGTTTTATGCTTCAAGAATGAACAAGTTTAGAGAAATGGTGTTGATCCAAATTTATGCAGCAACACAATATAATACACATATAACCATAAATACAAAGATGCAGTGTAAATAACACTTCATTTCATTAATATCAAATAACTGAAATATGTTTATAGATAGAATGGAAATAAACTAGCTAGCGCGTTGGTAGCTTGTCTCTGAGAAGAGATGTGGTGGCTACAAGCCTCTGAACTGTGTTGCAATGAGGCTCGAAGACCTATTTATTATTTAGAAGCAATGGAAACCCCTAAACATCAAAAACCTAACCCTAGGAGATGAAGCGCCAAAACAATGGGCCCTATTTGGGTAAATTTGTACATCAATTTCCCGGGGACATAACTTTGGCATACGATATCTGTTTGTCGCGCATAATACCTCGTTAGAAATATCTATCCGAGGAATAAAACTTTTGAGTGAGAAACATTGGTTATATACCCATGTTGCTCCTGGTTTTCCCAAGAAATGACGTTTAGGGCCTCAAAACAGCTCCAGAAGTACAAGACCCGAAAAACTGCTAAAAAATAGTTAAATCTGCTACATTTAAGGAAACTAAAAAACTAAAAGAAACAATGGTGGGGCCCCAAGTGGAATAGGCGGGTGGCCACCAATATCCACCTGGATCAGGTGTATTAATTTTGTAATTTTTTATTGAATATGGAATTAAGTAGGTGGTGGCACAAAGTGTTAGGAGTATCTATTTGCAATCATTATGTGAGTTAGCTTTGAATTTTTTCACAATAGCTAATCACAGGAATTGATGACCAATTTATTTATGCTAACACTCTTATAATTAGCTAAATTCGGATTTTCATTTGACCATTTGTTTTGTTTTTCCTTCTCTCCTTTTTTATTGGTTACAATCTTACCAAACACATTGAAAAGTTATATGATGTTATTGCAATCAGAAATATCTATGAGCAGAATTATTGTAATTTTTAGTACAAAGCTAACCTACAATTTAATGATTCTTTGTAAGTGTCACTAGTATTCACGCATTTTTTCTCTAATATGAAAAAAATTGGCACCTTATTTTGGATTAAGTTATATTTTTAAGTGGAACTTTTTTTATGCAAGCCCCATAATTCAAGATTTTAATTTCAAACGGAGGTTTAAATTCAATGCAAATAGTTCTTAGAAATTTGTGTGCTTTTCTTCAGTACAATTCCCTGTAATCTTCAATGTTAATTTATTTCTTGAATTTGTAAACACGGTAGTACGAATGATTATAGGTTAATCATAGAATGACTTTCTCCCAAACCTTGTTTTAGAGAAACATTACCATTTCTAGGATTATGCACCCTATGGTGAAGGAAGTTCAACCATAGGACTGATATAACTTTTGATGAGCTCCCCTATTGGACTGTTAGACTTATCTCTAAGATTGTTCTATTCAGGTTTCGAGACCCTTCATTTGATAGCATCAATGTTGGTTTGGTTTCCCAATATTTTATAGGCTTATCTTAGGCAAACATTCTCTACAACCTTGTTTTTTAGTATCATTTTCATTTCTAGGATTATGAACTCTAGGGTGAAGAATGTACAATAAAAGAATAAAATATTCTTTGATGAGTTGGATTGGCTTACTATTATGATTATCTCTAGTGTTGTTTTGCACTCTAGAGTGAATAAAATGTATAACAATTAAAGAATACAATAATCTATGATGAGTTGCATCAGATTATTGTTATGCTTATCTATAGTTATGTTATTTTCATGTTTCAAAATCCTTATTTCCAATAACTACCAATTTTGGTCAGATAAGTAGTGTTTTACTAGCACATAGGTTTATCATAGACCAGCTACCTCCTAAACATTGTTTTAAAGTATCATTATCATTTCTAGGATGGAGCACCCAATGGCTCCCTCTGACCCCCCATTGGCAGAGGACGATTATGAGAATCTCCCTCCCGCTGGTGGAGGTTGATTCTGATAATCAGCTCGCTGATAGTGGAGGTTGATTCTGAGAATCGACCCTCTGTCAACCGAGCAATGGAGGGCCACCGTAGGGTTGGCGGAGCGAGCCTCGAAGCCCCTTTGTCGGCCCTGCAGTGGCCCTCCGTCCCATGGTTGGCTGACGATCAATTCCAAGAATTGACCTCCACCGACGAGGGGACAAGAATGCCATTTTTTTAATTTTAATGAATATTTAAAAATAAAAATTAAATTTTTAAATATTGTGAGTTTACTTTTTTTAATAATAATTTTTTTTATCTAACAGAAAATGTATATATATATATATATATGAATATTTAAAAAAAAAAAAAATTAATTTGTTATAAGTGTTTTAGTTTATTTTTATTTTTGTTTTGCATAATGTTTTTTTAATTAAATTTGTTTTAATATTTCTTTTAATATATTTTTTTAATTATTTTCATTTATTTCTAGCTTTATGATTTTAATTTTAATTTTTTTTAATCGTTTTTAATTTCTTTAAGTTTTTATTCGTTTATTTTTTAATTATCCAATTTTCTTTTATTTATTTATTTTTTGTTTTTTTATTTTTTTATTGTCAAATTTTAGAATTGTTTTTTTTTATGAATCAATTTTGTTTTTTAACATTTTTTTAATGCTTGATATATATATATATATATAGTAAGCGGTTCGAAAACTTCCACCCTGAAAATTACTTTGTGATTTCTCCAAAAGATATTTTGTATCTATTTTTTATGTTAGATTTTTTTGGTCATTTCTTATTTCTTTATTTCATTTTATATTTTAATATATTTTTTATTTATTAGATATTTTTTTTTTTAATTTTTTGTTTTTTTGTCTTCTTTTTACCGTATTGATCCTCGACTAGCATCTCAACCCCATTATGTGTCAATTAGATAGTTGATTTTAAAGTTTTTGTTATAATGGATTAAGTCTGCCCCCACAGTGTGTCAATTTCATGGTTGATTTTAAGATTTCATTGCAATAGGTCGAGTTCCCCTACATTGTACGTGAATTTAATGGTTGATTTTAAAATTTTCGTTGCAATGTAACAAGTTGTATTAGGCTAAGATTTTAAAATAGTTATACTTTTAGCATTAAAAAAAGAAATTATTCTTGGTATAATGACTATTTCGTTCATGTGTTCATTTTTAAAGTTTTTTTTTTTACATAATTTTTCCATAATGCCATGGTTGAAATATATTGAAAACTTAAGGTTTTTTGTAGTTGTGATATTTGGTTTTAATTCCATAGTTGAAAATTTGTCAAAATTTTAAGGTTTTTCTTATTCATGATGTTAGCATGAATCTTAATTCCAAGCGTACGAAAGAGGACCACTTTAGTTGCACATAAAAAACAGCCCTAACAATAGAAATGACTACTAATATCTTCAGATCTGCAGTTAGGTGATCAATATAAATGCTGCAAAAATCTAGATCTATGCATTAGAAGACATTAAACAGTAGAAAAAACAAGATTTACTCCATGCATCCAATAGAAAAGACAAGAATATATCAAATGAATTTTGTATTAATGGCACCTGGGAGGAAAACACAAGAGGGTGTTCCCAGTTCTCCTCAATGGGATGGGTTCTTGTAAGTCCTCAGCACTTCAGATTTAGAATTCCTCTCTCTTGATGGTGTAGAAAACCCAGACAAAAATGGAAAAATATGGCTATGATGGTGGATCAATAGCCAAACCAAGAGTTGAGATCCAGAGTGATCTTTAGGCAACAAAAGGTGACAAATGAATGGAAAAACCCTTCTATTTATAACAAAATATTGAGTTAGTCTAGATATTGGTGCATAATTAAAATATTATTAACCAAATCAAGATCCAACTTTTGTGGAATATTTTATTATATTTGTTGGAGGGAAAAGGGATTTGACTTGGGTTAAATCCCTTTATTTATAAATAATAAATAAATAAATGATTTATTTATCATTTTAAGGATGTGGTTGAGTAATAATAAATAAATAAATTATTTATTTATCATTTTAAGTATATGGTTGAGTAATAATCAAATAAATAATGATTTATTTAATTATTTTAGGGAAATCTAGTCATATTTAACAAATAATATTATTTAAGTAATGTTTAAATAATTATTCTTAGAAAATAATAAGATAAATAATTATTTATCTAATTAATTTCCTTGTTTTGGGTTAAATATAACCAGGAATATTAATTAAACTATTGTTTAACTAATTATTCCTTGAGGAAAATCAAACAAATGTGGATTTATGGAGCTGCATCGGAGGCTGAAATGAAGAATTCATCTGAGTATGTGGGGGGCTACCTGTAGGGCCACCCCCTCATGAGGGCTGTGACATCTCACACACACCCGGGAGTCACTGATATCAACTGCTGCATCACTGAACCATCAAGTATACGAATCTCGATCATGCTAAAAGGAGCTGGAGCTGAGAAACAATCAAGTCAAAGGGAAATAGGGAGTCCCTTTGCTTGATCTGGGGCACCGAACAAAAGTGGAAGCTGGAACCAAGGTACACCGCCCTCTAGACCTATCTTCTGGAATGAATGAGATGATGTCAACAGAAGGAGGTCTGCCATAGGTGAGGCAATAAGGGATCCTCAACTAAGGCACGAGAGGAAATAGAAGAGTGACTGACAGACTGACACCAATGATGATGATGAAATGGAGGGTACTGGGTAGCGAACGGACGACTTCCCTTGTTAGAGCATAAAGGGCATGGATGACCTGGCAATGACTGACACATCATGAGGGATAGGGGACAGTGGGACTGAAGGCCATAATGTGCGACACGAGAGAGGGACCAAGCAATGAAGGATGGAGGACTATGGCGGGATGCAAAGGGACACGGGATAGACTATATGAATGCAATGATGACTCAACTCGGATGTTCTAAACAAGGGTGACTCGATGGTACTGCCACACAGAAAAGGTCCAATGGAGACCATAAAAACATGAGTATAAGATGGTAACTCATGACGAAATTCGACACGAGCATGGACAAGTATGGAAACAAAGTGATGCCCTCGGTACGAGTGTTGCAAGTGAAGAAATTAGATTTTGAGGAGGATTGAAGTGACGCTTCTTAGAAAAAATGTGTTCTGGTGAACTATCAAATCACTAAAAAATAATATATACCCATTTGAGGGCTTTCCAACGGTACATAAGGTTCATCAAACTGAGCTATGGTTTGGCCGCAGCAGGCGAAAGAAAAATCAAGGGTTTTCTTTTAATAAGGCATTTTCCCTCCCAATTCACTCATTCGCAAGTGGAGCTATGGTGGATGTAGTGAGGATAGAAGGCCCTAAATCTTGTGGTGATTGTAGCAGACAAACTGACCATTGGAATTGAGAGCAATCAGTTGCGGGTAAGCGGCCTAATCCTACTCTTTCCTTTCAGTGGATTGAAAGTTCAGTTTAGGTACCCAGAGCTCATGAACAGTCCAAGTCACACTTTTTGGGGTCTGCTCTGCGACCTGGGTATTAGGTCCTAGGCAAAAAACTACGACCTATCCTAGGAAATGACCTGAACAATGCGACCTGTCAGAGAAAGGGGTTTTTGTGCTATTTTTGGCTGAGATCTGGGATTTTTATGGTTGAGGGGCATAGGTGCCCTCAGGCATGTTGTGGTCATGCCAAAATGTATTTATAAAAAAGGGGAATCTAAACACATTCTAATGATGTGGTGCACCATTCATTTTCGTTATGGTTATGCAGTTTGAGAAAGGGAATGGAGGATTACCAATCTCTTTTGGTACTGCATATATGAATCAAATGGAATTTATGTTTCTAGGTTGGAATACATGGTGGCACTATCCCAAAGAGAGGATTTGGAGATAATGAACTGGTGATCTCCTAGAAAACTCACAGGTTGGTCAACAATAATGTCGAAATGGCTGGGTTTTTTATGTAAGATGAAGGAATGATTAGGGGTATCATCCTTAGAGTGATCTGAAGTGATATGGGACTCTAGAGGTTCTTCTAAATGTGGAAGA
This sequence comes from Pinus albicaulis, assembly GCA_034641835.2. Taxonomy (NCBI): domain Eukaryota; kingdom Viridiplantae; phylum Streptophyta; class Pinopsida; order Pinales; family Pinaceae; genus Pinus; species Pinus albicaulis. Next base: position 163,985,776 of record CM076577.1, on the reverse strand, counting down.
ATAATGGTACTAGAGTCGACACGACTAGATTCACTAAGAGAGTTGTGGAGAATTGCTTCTCCTAGTCTCTCAAATATGGGTGCCCCCTTACCCAAACATTGGGTTTCAATGCAATGGCCACAAGGTGCATGTGGTTCGAATGCATGAGTTCGATGTAAGGGGGGATAGATAAAGTCAGGGGTGGTGACTACTTCCATAATGTCGTCATCATGATAGAAGATGGGGTGACTGATGGAAGAAAGACCACCTAATGCGACTAAGCTACCTTACTCATCATCATGAGAAAAGAGGTTCATATGCGCATCGTCACAAGGGGTGACAGAAGAGTAAGTAGATAGAGGATCTACAGATGTTGAGCCTAGGGTGGTCGCTGAAGGGAGGTCAGGCAAAACATCAGGGGGAGTCTTTAAGGGGACTTCCATCAAGGGTCTCATGGATGATGATCGATAGCAGATGATGAAAACTTAAGGTTTTTTGTAGTTGTGATATTTGGTTTTAATTCCATAGTTGAAAATTTGTCAAAATTTTAAGGTTTTTCTTATTCATGATGTTAGCATGAATCTTAATTCCAAGCGTACGAAAAAATACCACTTTAGTTGTGCATAAAAAACAGCCCTAACAGTAGAAATGACTACTAATATCTTCAAATCTGCAGTTAGGTGATCAAGATAAATGCTGCAAAAATCTAGATCTATGCATTAGAAGACATTAAACAGTAGAAAAAATAATATTAACTCCATGCATCCAATAGAAAAGACAAGAATATATCAAATGAATTTTGTATTAATGGCACCTGGGAGGAAAACACAAGAGGGTGTTCCCGGTTCTCCTCAATGGGATGGGTTCTTGTAAGTCCTCAGCACTTTAGATCTAGAATTCCTCTCTCTTGATGGTGTAGAAAACCCAGACAAAAATGGAAAAATATGGCTATGATGGTGGATCAATAGTCAGACCAAAATTTTAGATCCAGAGTGATCTTTAGGCAACAAAAGGTGACAAATGAGTGGAAAAACCCTTCTATTTATAACAAAATATTGAGTTAGTCTAGATATTGGTGCATAGTTAAAATATTATTAACCAAATCAAGATCCAACTTTTGTGGAATATTTTATTATATTTGTTGGAGGAAAAAGGAATTTGACTTGGGTTAAATCCCTTTATTTATAAATAATAAATAAATAAATGATTTATTTATCATTTTAAGGATGTGGTTGAGTAATAATAAATAAATAAATGATTTATTTATCATTTTAATGATAAGGTTGAGTAATAACCAAATAAATAATGATTTATTTAATTATTTAAGGGAGATTTAGTCATATTTAATAAATAATATTATTTAAGTAATGTTTAAATAATTATTCTTAGAAAATAATAAGATAAATAATGATTTATCTAATTAATTTCCTTGTTTTGGGTTAAATATAACCAGGAATATTAATTAAACTATTGTTTAACTAATTATTTCTTGAGGAAAATCAAACGAATATGGATTTATGGTGGACCATCGGAGGAGTGAAATGAAGAATTCATCGAGTATGTGGGGAGCTACACAGCCCAGGGCCAGAAAACCATGAGAGACGCTGACATCTTGCACACCGAAGGGAGTCAGCGATATCAGCCTAACCGTCAGCCGAACCATCAAGTATACGAATCTCGATCATGCTAAAAGGAGCTGGAGCTGAGAAACAATCAAGTCAAAGGGAAATAGGGAGTCCCTTTGCTTGATCTGGGGCACCGAACAAAAGTGGAAGCTGGAACCAAGGTACACCGCCCTCTAGACCTGTCTTCTGGAATGAATGAGCTGATGTCAACAGAAGGAGGTCTGCCATAGGTGAGGTAATAAGGGATCCTCAACTAAGGCACGAGAGGAAATAGAAGAGTGACTGACAGACTGACACCAATGATGATGATGAAATGGAGGGTACTGGGTAGCGAACGGACGACTTCCCTTGTTAGAGCATAAAGGGCATGGATGACCTGGCAATGACTGACACATCATGAGGGATAGGGGACAGTGGGACTGAAGGCCATAATGTGCGACACGAGAGAGGGACCGAGCAATGAAGGATGGAGGGCTATAGCGGGATACAAAGGGACTCGATTTAGATTCCATGAAAGTGATGATGACTCAACTCGGATGCGCTAAAAAAGGGCGACTCGATGGTGCTGCCACATAGTAAAGGTCCAATGGGGGACCATAAAAACATGAGTATAATAGGGTATCTCATGAAGAAAATCAACACGAACAAGGGCAAGTAAGGAGGCAAAGTGGTGCCCCCCAGTACAAGTGTTGTAAGTGAGGAAATTCGATTTGGAGGAGGATTGAGTGACGCTTCTTAGAAAAAATGTGTTCACGGTGAACTATCAAATCACTAAAAACTAATAGATACCCATTTGAGGGCTTTCCAATGGTACATACGGTTCATCAAACTGAGCTACAGTTTGGCCACAACAGGCGAAAGAAAAATTATGGTTTTTCTTTTAATAAGGCGTTTTCCCTCCCAATTCACCCATTCGCAGGTGGAGCTATGGTGAATGTAGTGAGGAGAGAAGGCCCTAAATCTTGTGGTGATTGTAGCTAACAAACCGACCATTGGAATTGAGAGCAGTCAGCGGCAAGTAAGAGGCCTAATCCTAATCTTTCATTTCAGTGGATTGAAAGTTCAGTTTAGGTACCCAGAGCTCAGGAACAGGCCAGGTTGCACTTTTTTGGGTTTGCTCTGCGACTTGGGTAACAGGTCCTAGGCAGAAAAATGTGACCTGTATTAGGGAATGACCTTAATAGTGCGACCTATTAGAGAAAGGGGTTTTTAGTTTTGTTTTTGGCTGAGATATAGGATTTTTATGGTTGAGGGGCATAGGTGCCCCTAAGCATGTTGTAGACATGCCAAAATGTATTTAGAAAAAGGGAAATCTAAACACATTTTAATGATGTGGTGCACCATTTGTTTTCGGTATGGTTATGCAGTTTGAGAAAGGGAATGGAGGATTACCAATCTCTTTTGGTACTGCATATATGAATCAAATGGAATTTATGTTTCTAGGTTGGAATACATGGTGGCACTATCCCAAAGAGAGGATTTGGAGATAATGAACTGGTGATCTCCTAGAAAACTCACAGGTTGGTCAACAATAATGTCGAAATGGCTGGGTTTTTTATGTAAGATGAAGGAATGATTAGGGGTATCATCCTTAGAGTGATCTGAAGTGATATGGGACTCTAGAGGTTCTTCTAAATGTGGAAGAATAATGGTACTAGAGTCGACACGACTAGATTCACTAAGAGAGTTGTGGAGAATTGCCTCTCCTAGTCTCTCAAATATGGGTGCCCCCTTACCCAAACATTGGGTTTCAATGCAATGGCCACAAGGTGCATGTGGTTCGAATGCATGAGTTCGATGTAAGGGGGGATAGATAAAGTCAGGGGTGGTGACTACTTCCATAATGTCATCATCATGATAGAAGATGGAGTGACTGATGGAAGAAAGACCACCTAATGCGACTAAGCTACCTTACTCATCATCATGAGAAAAGAGGTTCATATGCGCATCGTCACAAGGGGTGACAGAAGAGTAAGTAGATAGAGGATCTACAAATGTTGAGCCTAGGGTGGTCGCTGAAGGGAGGTCAGGAAAAACATCAGGGGGAGTCTTTAAGGGGACTTCCATCAAGGGTCTCATGGATGATGATCGATAGCAGATGGAGGACCAAGGCTCCGTTATCTTGACATCATAAGGGGGAATTTCAATGGGAGCATTCATGTCCTCTGGTGTTGCCGAAGCAAGATGCAAACATACGGGAGCGGTGGACTCATTGCGCTTGGCCTCGAATTGGTGTAAGGCTTCTAAAGAGGAATGATATTCTTCGAGGTGAGGACAGAGGTGAGTGTAGTGGCCATGGAAATCACACAAAGCACAAGGGTGATTTGTGTGCAATGGTTTGAGTTTCAGGATTGAATCGGGTATAGTGACATATACCTCTGGGATATCAGATTCCAGAAATGTCTCATTGACCATGGACTTGAGGTGACACAACTCTGGACAAGTATGGGTGGTGTGGCCGATAACATCACACAAAGCACACTGGATGGTACGCTTTGGAGGCCGAGAAGGGGTAGGGTTTGTTGAGGTAGCCTTGTTCTTTGATTCCCCCTTGCGAGCTTTGCCCTTCTTACTCAAAGTGGTCACAATGGGAGGTGGTTCCTGTAGAGGTGAATGAGGCACTATTGCAACGGGAGAAGTCATAGGGACCGGTTGGACCGGGGTCAAAGCAAGATAAGGTTTGGGTTGACCAGGCGGGGTAGCGGCTGGAGGATCGAGGTACCAGATGGGAATCCCAAGGGTCAGGTTAGGAAGAGAGAGGGTGGCCATAACAGGGACTGTATACACTCCTGGTGGGGGAGCTAGGAACGGTATCTGACCAAAGGGGTAATGACCAGGCGGGATGGCTCCAAGATGGTTAAGGCCTGGAGGAACCGTTCCAGGAGTGTAAAGGGGGTCATGAGTACCAGCTGAAGGTGAAGGGCCAAGAGAAGAAGGTTCAGAAGGCTGATCAGAGGACATCGTGAGAATCTGGTAATTTCACTAGTACATTTGGCAAAAATTCCGACACTTTAGTTCCAACACTTTTGTCGTAATGTCAGAAATTTCCCCAATTTCTATTAATTTTTCAAATCCCGCCACAAACCATCACTATACCAACGTTTAGGGATATCATCACTTTTGTGATGTTTATGTTTGTCGTCGAAATTGTGACGTTTTAAACACTTCGTCGGTCTTACGATGTTTATGGGACGAAACGTCGGAATTGCAACATCGCCTACACATTCGTCGGTCTTGCGACGCTTGGGAGAAACCGTCGGAAGAGCGACATTTCTCATATAGACGTCGGTCTTGCGACATTGTGAAGCCAAACGTCACAAGACCAACGTCTATATGAGAAACGTCTCTCTTCCGACGGTTTCTCCCAAGCGTCACAAGACCGACGTTTAAGCAACACAACATTTTAATATGAAAAGAATTGTATTATTTAACATTTTATTAATATAAATATGATTTATTTGGATATAATAAATATTGCATCATTGGATAACATTTGTTTGGTTGGACAACAAAATTGGACATGAAAAACAATTACATGCACGGACATGTAAAGTATTACTTTATTAACAATTGTTCAACATTTGAATATGAAAACATTATATTATTTAACATTTTGTTTATATAAATATGATTTATTTGGATATAATGAGTATTAAATTATTGGATAATTATTTTTTTTTGTTGGAAAACATGCTTATACATCAAAAAATTTACATTACACAAGTATACATGAAAACTTGCACATTCTGGTATATTATTCCTAAGGCTAGGACACATTTGGGATCTTTTAAATCCTTGATTACAACTTGGTGAGATGAAAACTCTACTATTCTACCTTTACTTGAATGAGTGATTTGATAGTTTAATTGAAGGTTGTAACAAAGACTCGGAACACATAATACATTATTGAAATGTATGTTATATTCCTTATTTTTTATAGACCCTACATCACCAACAATAGAAAAAAAATAATAATAAATAATAATAATTAAAAATAAATAAATAAATAAATAAAAATAAAAATAAAAGAATAAATAAAAAAATAAAAAAAATTTGGTGTTACAATCATTACAAACAATAAAATTGAATTTATGCTTAACCATATAATAATATGCTCTAGAATAAATAAGCCACGTCTCATTGGAATAAGAAGTAGAGGATGCATTGAAATAGAAACCAAAAGCAAAAGTGTATTTCCAAAAGAGCTAAGCCTGGGTGAAATATTTTGTGGAAACAAAAAACATGACAAGCATATCTCAGCGTAGGTTTGACCTTTTGACATTTGGTGTGTAAGATGAGCATGAGAACCAACTATACAAGTCAAACATAAGTTACTAAAATACTCCATGGTTAGGGACTAATAAACAACCAAATTCACCATCCTTTCAAAAGTATTACATCTATATGAATACATTGTCCAAGGGACCTCACAAGTATATGAGAAAAAATATACTAGCATACCCTCAAAATATAAAGTGAATGCAAAAGTGAATTAGGGTTGTTATGTTGTTCAAAGATCAATGGATATTTATTTTAAATAGAAAATGAATAATTCAAAAGGTATTCATGCAAGGGTAAGTATGAGTGGACATATGATGGAAGGATGTGATGTCAAAGGTCATGAAATACGTATTCCTCACTAAATCTACTTCAATTGTTGTTCCTACTATCCCCAGCACTATGGGAATATAAGGAATGAAGGATTGTTGTTATGTATCAGGTAATTTTTGTTACAATTAAATTAAAGGCCATGAATCATTGTTTTATATGAGATCCATAGTCCAAAGTGTACAATAGGGTAATTGTGATAGCCCGAACGAATTTCATCTTATTGTAAATATTATCTCTATTTTGTAAAATTAAAATCACCGATAAATTAAGAAACATATTCCATATTTTGGGGAATGAGATTTGATTAAAGGGGGCTAGTTGATATTAATGTCAGATTGTGCACTTTAATGAACTGGATGCATAATAAATTTGACTAGAAAAGGAATGGTTGGGAACTAAATGAACTCTAGTTGTGTTGACAGCCAGCTAATAGGGGTGATGAAGAGGGTATTCCCACATAACCAAAGGAAGTGGCTAAAACTTTTAATGGGAGAAAATTCACGACTCTACACATATTGAAGAGGCAAGCATTGGAATTAGAAGGCACAAGAAGAGAATTATTTAAGGGGTATTTCTTTTTCAAGGCGGTTCTAGGGGGCAGGAATATTTTATTTTGAAAGAGATACTTCACTCTGTAGGAGCACAACTAATGAAAATGAATTTAGAGAGTAGTGGCTTGGATTCAGACTTATGAACCCATTGTTAGTGTCTTGCTCAAGGGTTGATGAACCCATTGGGAAGCTTTCAAATTGATATTATAACGAATGAAATATGAAAAGGATATTAAGAAGAATCTTAGTTTTGTAGATATTTCGTATGTTTATAAAATTGATCCAAATATATTATTATTGACGTTGTTTTGTAACATTGATAAATTGACCAATTTTTTAACCATATATTTATATGAAAGATACTTATTTCAGATATTAACACGATTAGAATCAACTTGAAATATCAACCAGCATATTTTTCTATGAAAGACACAAAAATTTCAAGTTGTGCCTTGTGATCAGGTCGCCCGACCAGGCGCGTTCTGGTCGGGCCATTTCGTTCGAGGGTGCCTGTATCAATTTTGCTAAGTTGTGACCAGTCGGGTGCCTTGTGCACATTTGGGCGGCCTGTTTGCCATTTTCTCCCATGTGGCATCGTTCGGCCGGGCGCGCCGTGTGAGGTCGCCCAACTGGGCGCGTTCGTGTTGGGTCATTTTGTTCGAGGGCGCCTGTATCAGTTTTTCTAAGTTGTGACCACTCGAGTGCCTTGTGCACGTTCAAGCAGCCTGTTTTCCATTTTCTCCCATGTGGTATTGTTCGGTCGGGTGCGTCATGTCGCGCCATGTGAGGTCGCCCGACCGGGTGTGTTCGAGTTAGACCGATTCGTTTGAGGGCGTTGTTGGGTCGTAAAAAGGTATCTTTTGAACACCTAATTAGCCTACATTAATCATCAATTTGGGAGAGACTTTTTATTTCAAGAGTTTACTCTATCTGAGGCTGCAATTATCTAAGAGTAATGCTATAAAGATGTAGTACAGAATGTTAAATGCAAAAGTAACAAATGCTTGTAAAGAAATCTAATTACAGTGACATGAATGGAAATGCTCTAAAAATTAAACTACATCAATCTTTCAAAACATCGATCAGGGATACAGTAGCAATAACTCCTTCCCTTAGAAATCGATGCAAGATAACCAATCTGGGGACTTGGAAGCAATAACTAGTGTCCTCTATAGTTGGCTATCTTTAAAGCAATTGAAATAAAAGCAAACTCAATCTTAACGCTAAGAAAAATAACTAAAAGGAACAAAATCTGGAAAGGAACAACAACATGTAACTATCTATTTGCTAATCGAAAGCTATGAATCAAAAATGAATAGAAATGGAACAGAAATTACAATTCTAACATAATCAAGCAACTAGATTTCCACGCTTCAATCCTATCGACAGCCACTTACCACGCAACAATAAATTACACAAATCATAAATTAATGGGACAGCAACTCAAATCAGATACAGAACAGCAAAGCTTTATGATAACAAGATAACCGAATAGAAAATGTGCTTCTTGTAAAGGATGAAATAGTAATGACTTTGTATTTGATCTAACAACGATAAATCAATCCTGTAATTGAAATAAACATTAAACACACGTCACACAATAGTAAACAAAGATTAAAAATACAAACAGCGAAGTGATTCCACTAGAGTCAGGCCCTTAGCGCCAGTGAAATACTGTTGGGCTAATTCAGAACTTTAGAAGATGAATGAAACGCGTGTCTTATATTAAACCAACATAAAGCATTACAGAGGAGGTTCTCTCAAAGTCGAGAGTCAATAAAACATTACAGAGGAAATGTTTGAATGTAAAGCCTTTAGACTAACTCACTGACTGACTGTCACTAAAGGACATTACTTTTTGTATCACATCTCGATGAACAATTCAGGAAGTAAGATGAGTTTGAACAGTGATCCCTCAGGATCGAAGGATCATGAGGGATTCGCTCCTCTTGGTTTAGTTATCATCCTGTTTGCTCTGACCGAGGCCGACCTGTCCCCTGCCTTTTCTTGGCAATTCGTTCAGATCTCCTTGCCTTCAACTGGATATGGTTCAACGCTGATGGAGAAGCAGTTACATTAGTTTCAACCCTGCCTTTGGTACAGTTATTCACCTCGTCAAATTCCTGTTTTGTCAACAAAAATTAACCATTAGCCATCTTTTTGTACTAAACATAAACCTTTCCAATTCTATTATAATTCTTACAATAAATTACCTTTCCAAGGCAAAAAGGAGTATGACTATGGTAAAAGAATGAGGAAATACATAGTAATTTCATACCTCTTGCACTGCCCAACATACCCCCCTGCTTAATATTTTTCATGTCCTCATGAAAACTATAGTTCATATGGAGAGCAGTCAAAGAATAAGTTGAATAAGGTTTGTCATCGACAGGCCTAAAACCACGTAGTGTAGCTAATTCCTCAAAAACATGTTTTTTATGTCCTTCAGGAAGTTCATAAATAACTTTATAGTCCGAAGCAGGGTACCATGCAATAGGGCTGCGGAACCTACATCCTAACCAGTATGGTCCTTCTTTTAAAATGAGATGGCTATAGGAAATCAAGTGGTCTGCAGCTAGCCCAAAGTTTCTATAATTAAATGGTTCCCTATTTTGCACATTCTGATTGAGGTTCTCCACCGGACCTTGGCTGCTATATAAGCTTGGCTTCTAATGGATAAGAAATAGTTTGTTCCATTCAAAATAATTGATTTGTCGACAAGCCCCAGGGTTTGGGTAACGCCTTCCTTTGTCATCAAAATTTTCTGTCTAGCCCAAAATTGAAGTGGGTTCTGAGGTTCACTCCTGACCCACAGATCTAATTCATTTTCCTGCCTTTGAAAGGTGTTATAAGCCTTAAGCCATTTTAATTGATTTACAGCAAAGGAAATGAATGCCTGAAATTGAACATCTCCAACAAAAGGGCTAGGGTTTGATTCACAGTCATTTTCAAGTATTAGATTATGCAAGTAATATTCACACAAAAGGCGTTGTACTTTGATCCCATAAAGTTTGCAGCATGATACAAAGTCGTCTATATTTTTTAGCTCTATGGATTTCCCTACCCTAACTGCCTTGATCTTTAGTTGTAAATATCTTTCTAGTAAAAACAAAGCATAGTTTTTGGTGGGGCATCTATAGGCTAAGATATCAGTATACAAGGAGCAGAGAGTGTCCATTTGATTGTAGGCTAGTTTTAGTTGGTTCATTACCTTATCAGCCTTTTTCTCTGCTTTCTGACATCTTTCATGAGCTTCAGCTTCTGCTTCATGAATAATTCTCATTTTTTGCTGCAATTCCTGATATCTCTTTCTTGGGACAGTGTCTTCCTCCAATCTCTGTCTTTCTATTCGGGCCTGTGCCAATTCTTCTTGGAGTCTGACCAGTGTCGGATCACTAAAAGTGTGTTGACTGCTAGATTGCATATTTTCACTTAGAACGGGTTCCTCTAGAACAACTTATGTTGGAACAGCCATTTGTTGCTCCGCATCCTCATAATTAGGCTCAGGTATGGATTCTTCTGTAACCTGGGGGTTCCTATTAGCGGTCACCTTTCTCTTTTTTGAAATTCTTTTGATAGCAATGCTTCTTCTCTTAGGGGCTCGCTTAGACATCTGTTTCATTCTCAGAACCCTAATGGTTTGCCTGAGCTGTTCTACTAGTTTATGAAGCTTTATTCATTCCCTGCGAAGCTTCTCAAACTCAGTTGTTTTCCTCCTCTTTCTTAATGGAACATCCGCTCCTTTATCTGAACCCGTTTGCTCAACAGAGTTTTGGTCTATATCAGCCGTGCCTTCAGGTAAATTCTCTTCTTGATCTTCTTCTTGGGGTTATTCTTCCACATTCATATGCCCTTGGCTTAATTCTTCGGGGATCATATTCTCAGTTGATTCTGCAATCTCCTGGGGGTTCCCAAGTTGAGGTATTGCTTCGGTGTTCTCTTTCTCCTGTTCACGCCCCTCAGGAGAAGCAACCCTAGCTTCACTAGGGTTTACTGTTTCATTCAGAATTTCTCCAGCTATTTCTTTGTCATTAGTAGAGCACTCTGGTAGTTTATTAATATCAATATTAAGGTCCAAATGGCTATGAGGTTGTGCATAATCACTCATATTTTCCAAAATCTGGGCCAATTGGTCTTCCTGTAAAGGGCTTACAATAGCATTTTCGGGAGGCTTTGTTTCTTCCTTATCGCTGCTATGATTGTCTTCGTCCTTCTCACAAGTATGATAACTTCCTTCCTCCTCATCCGAATACCGAATTTCTCCTTTAATTTCTTCTTCCTTAGTATTTCCTTCGATTTCTTCTTCCTCATTATTTCCTTCCTCTGCACTGGATTGTTTTTCACTACCGGTGTGACGACTTATTTCTTCTTCGTCCGAGTAGCGAGTTTCTCCTTCCAATTGTTGTTCTTCATCAGTACAAGGGCTTACTCCCTCCAATTGTGGAGGTTGCTCATCCTCTGAGTTGTGCAATTCCAGGGGTTGGCTGCTGCTGCCTGGAAGTCCTTCCACCATCCTCCTACTTCGTTTTGATCGGAGGGACTTTCTGTGAGTAGATGGCTCAATTATTGAGCCGGCCATCCTCTTCCGTTTTGGAGTGGGTAAAGCTAACCCTCTGTCAATGGATAATATCAATTCTTCCCAGCTAGTCTGTTGCTGGGCGAGGCTACGACTCACTATTAATCAAATTATACAATGGTGGTTGACCACCATATCTGCATGTTGAGCTTCTCTTATACCACAGGCAATATCATGCAACAAAGAATTTAAAAATTCAGGCAAATTAATGGTGCATTTCTGTTTTAATACAGCCAGTAGGTTAAGGTGGCGAGGTCTTACCACATCTTTTCTTCCGTCGCACGTTATATAAGCCTGCACAATCTTGGCCAACTCTGTCCATGGTTCTCCTAATGATGTTGGATGAACTCCTTTACCTTTGATAACTAACGTATGTCCGTCATCTTGAAAAATCTTCATGGCTTCTCGAATCCTAATATTTTCTGAGTCCAAATAGTCCCTTGCGCTGGGATGCCAGACACCTCTGCAATTATTTCGTCAGATACAACTATCTGTCTTCCTCTGACCATGGAGGATCCTTCCTGCAAGTTCAATAAAAATTCAGTGGCCACTGCTTCATGGGGTTGTTGCATCCTCATGAAATATGTAATCCACCCCAGTCTTTCTAAAATTGCTCGTGCAACATTAGAAACGATCAACACCTGTGGTTCACTGCGAATTGGCCGTCCTCCCATCGTCTCTACGCTCTGTTAGTTTTTCTCAACACACAGCAATCGCAATGGAACAGTACAGCACGATGAATTGGAATAATGTCGTTGAAAGTTTGTTATTTCCTAAAATGTAGGGATTTGGTTCAAATACAGGTAAAGAAATCTTGGGGTTTGATCTGCATGCAGACATTCGCGCCCCCCGAATGAATGATAGGTCGTCCCCGACCGTCAATTGAGAGAGGCAAGTGTGGCACAGCAGTAGTACAGCAGTAAAAAGTAGGCGTAATTTTGAGACATTCACTCAAATTATAGAAATTACTGAAATCAACGCGTGTGATGAATCGGTAATGGATAGAAAATCGTTTTGTAATGATTCAAATATGAGGAGAAGGGACAGCATAAGATAAAAATAAGTACAATTTCATTATTTACCATTTGAGACTAATATGATCGATTGTAATGATTTTCATGTATAATAGGTTTGGAAGAAAAGGTAAAGGATTCATATTTTCATTTGAAATTTAAATAGAGATATAGGAAAAGGGTGAAATATAACTATTGATGTGTATAAGTGTGACTCCAATACCATCAGTAGAGCTCTGTTGCCCACAGGTGTCCATAAACTTGACAGAGTTTATTTCTTACCCACGGAACCATTGTCCTTTATTTATGCTGAGGAAGTGCTTTTTGTTGAATATCATGACGGAGGCCATTGTGCTGGCTTGGTGACCAGATAAACCACAATTCCATTCACCAGGAAGAAGGAAAGGTGGCCAGGCCAGCTCGTGATGAGACCTCCTGTTCCAAAGACTTCTTAATTTTTTCAATTGTCTATTGGATCATATCCCTAGTTTGGTGGCCATAATGGGAATGCCACTTCACTTCCTTTCTTATTATCATGGTAGGCTAGCTCTTGATGAGACCCCCTATCCTCCATCTACAAAATCATAAGATTATTAATAAAATATGTAAATATTTTTCTTTTTCATACAGCAGTTTTCCTCAGTTATTTATAAAGGATGGCTCAACACTCCCTAAGAGTAGGGATGGTGGAAGAAGTCTGAACATCTCAATAGAAAAAAAAAAATATGCCCTTATTCCTATTCCATAAATAAAATCAAAGAAAGGTATAGCATATGGGAAAGAACTAGTCATGATAAAGATAATCGACCAGATTAATTCAATGGTAATAAAGTAGCAAAATCATGTTATTGATCATGGCCCTTTTCCTTTTTTCTTATCATTACTAGACAATTTTCTTAAAAAATGAAGATTTCTTTTGATTTGTTGATTATAGTAAGCTTTAATTTGTATGATTGTATATAAATGGTATATTTTTCCTTTATAAAAGTGATCAAAAAAATTCAAAATGTTGGCTTAAAACAAAAACAATCCACTCAAAAAGATGTCATTCCTTTAAAAAGAACAACAAAAAAACAATCTGTGGAAGTGATGTTCCTTTCGAAAGGAACAGCAAAAATACTCTGCGGAAGTGATGTTCCTTTAGAAAGGAACAGCAAAGACACTCTGTGGAACTATTGTTCCTTTCGAAATGAATAGCAGAAGTGTTGTTCCTTTGGAAAGGAACAGCAAAACAAATGAAATAAACAGAATTTTTTCTTTTTTTTTTCGTTTTTTCTTAAAGAAATTGAATTTCATGAAAGAAACGATGAAGAAATAAAGAAAGGATATAAACAAAAAGAATTTATTTTTTTTAAAATGAATTTCGTAAAACAACAATCAAGAAAATGAAAAATGCTTTATGTACAAAAAAAAAGGAATGATTTAACAAACTGGTGCCGAGGAGGCGTTCTCGCCTTCAACGATAATTTCCATGGTAGAAACTTCCCGTAATTGTTGGTAAAAGGATTCCCGGGTAAGCGGTTTATGATACAATCATACTCGATGACCATTTACCTTAAAGGAATGTCCAAATCCGTCAATGTTAACTAATGTAATAGTGCCATTATCATGCACTTTCTGTATTTCATAGGGTCCAAGCCAGCGTGTCTGGAGTTTCCCTGGGAAATCCTGAAACCTAGAATCATATAGGAGTGCCCAGTCTCCTTCGTGGAAGATCTTTTCTTTGATATGGGCGACATGCCATTTGGCTCTCTGTTGCTGAATTAATGCTGTGTGCTGAAGAGCAGAGAGCCTAATTTCATCTAACTCATTAATTTGTTGCAGTCTTTTAGCCTGGGCTTCATTCAGATTTAGACCCACCTTTTGAGTTGTTCTTAATGTTTGAATTTCAAATTCTATAGGAAATATGGGTTCTTTTCCAAATACCAATTGGTATGGTGAATATCCTGTAGTAGGTCTCCACATTGTTCGATATGCCCACAATGCTTCTGGCAATCTGTAGGCCCAATCTCCTCTGTGTGAGGCAACGGTTTTTGTTAATATAGATTCGATTACTTTGTTCATGCTCTCTACTTGGCCATTCGCCTGTGGGTGGTATGTAGTTGTAATCTTATGATGAATGTGGTAATTTTGCAGTGTTTCAGCTAATTTATTACCTACAAATTGTGGTCCTCCATCTATGATTATGTCCTTTGGGAGGCCATAGTGCACAAAGATTTGGAAAATAAACTGTATTACAGAGTCCTCTGTAGCTTTTGAAAGAGCCTCTACTTCAACCCATTTGGTGACATACTCAGTTGCAACTAGGATGTATGTTTTTTGGTTTGATGGGGGGCTAATAGGACCAACAAAGTCAAGGGCCCAACTTTTGAACGGTTCAATCACTAGTTGAGGGTTCAAAGGAATTTCATCAGACTGCCTAGGGCGACCTACCCTTTGGCAGCTATCACAGGCCTGCATGAATTTTTTGGCATCTTTAAAGATAGTAGGCCAGTAATAGCCTGTTCGTAAAACTTTATGGGCAGTTCTACGATCTGCAAAATGTCCGCCACACTTTCCATCATGGCATGCTTTCAAGATGTCAAATACCTCATCTTCCCTAACGCATCTCCTTATTTTCATATCTGCACCTGTATGAAATAGGTAGCCCCCAATCCAGGAGAATCGGGTACTACGGTGTATTATCTGCTTTCGTTCATTAAGGGATAGATGTTTAGGTAATTTACCTATTTCCAAATAGTTTGCTATATCAGCATACCACAGTGTTCTGACAGTAACAGCGAAGAGATGTTCATCTGGAAAGTGGTCTTCAACTGCTTCTGTATCTGTTGGCTTTGGAATTCTTGACAGAAAGTCAGCTACAGGGTTCTCTTTCCCATGTCGATCTTTGATTGTGATATCGAATTCCTGCAGTAAAATCAACCATCTTGTCACTCTTCTTTTTGTAACAGGTTTATTTGCTAAAAATTTAATGGCAGAGTGATCAATATATAGTACTACAGGATACCCAATTATATAATGTCTAAACTTGTTTATAGCATGAAATACAGCTAAAAATTCTTTCTCAGTCACAGTATAATTTAATTCAGCAGGGGATAGATTTTTGCTAATATAATAAATTGCATATGGCTTCTTGTCTTCCTCCTACCCAAGTACTTCTCCAATTGCTGTGTCTGAGGCATCAGATGAAATTTGGAATGGAAAATTCCAATTTGGGCCCCTCAGCACTGGGGCTGTTGAAACAAGCTTTTTTAGATCATTAAAGGCATTGTCACATTTATCTGTCTAAATGAAATCAGCATTTCCATTCAATGCATATAAAGGTGCAGCTATTCGAGAATAATGTTCTATAAATATTCTATAGTAACCAAAAAATCCAAGAAAGCTACGTACCTCTGTTTGTGTAGTGGGTGTGGGAATTGACAAGATTATTTGAATTTTAGCTGGGTCCACCTGAATTCCAACTGCTGAAATATAATGCCCTAAGATAACTCCTTCGGTCATCATCATAAGACACTTTTCGTGGCTTAAACAAAGCCTAGTGTCAATACATCTTTGTAATACCTTTTCTAGGTTTTCCAATGCAGGCTCAAAATCATCCCCATAAGGTGTGAAATCATCCATATATACTTCGAGGCCTTCATTTATTAAGTCTACAAAGATGCTGAGAATTTCCCTTTGAAATGTAGCAGGGGCATTGCATAGGCCAAAAGGTAGGACTCGATAGGAAAATGTCCCCCATGGACAGGTAAAAGTGGTTTTGTCCTGGTCTTCAGGGGCAATCTGGATTTGATTGTACCCACTGAAACCATCGAGGAAAGAAAATAATTTCTTTCCTGCCAATGTATCTAATACCTGGTCAATGAAAGGAAGGGGAAAGTGGTCCTTCTGTGTTGCCTTGTTAAGTTCACGGTAATCTACACATATCCTCCACTTTCTATTCTTTTTTGGTACCACCACTAATGGAGAGACCCACTTGCTATCAGATATTGGGTAGATGAAATTAACATCAAATATTTTTTGTAATTCTGTTTTCACAATATCTTTAAGGTGAGGATTTAGTCTTCTTTGAGGTTGGCGAATGGGTCTTACATATTTTTCAATATAAATGTGGTGAGTACACAATTGAGGATCAATTCCTTTCATATTGGGGTAATCCCATGCAAAGGCTGCTTTTTATTTTCGTTATAATTGGAGCAAATTCTCTTCTTGTTCAGCAATGAGATTTTTATTAATGTTTTTTCCCAGCTCAATTTCTACAATCTTTCTATTGTACATAGAAGTAGTAGGTATTGCTTGATCAGGAATATCTTTGAAAGGATATTCTTCTTCTTTATTATCGAATGCTGCCTTGATCATGTGACATTGAGATCTGGTTTGTGGTTTCTTAATAAAACTATTAATGATATCATCCTCTATTTGATTTTTAAAATCAAGAGAATTTTCTATAGTTAGAGGAGATCTCATATTTTCCATAAGGTATGATGCAGGTGGTTTTCCTATTTTGATTATTGGTAGACTTGGCTGGGCTGGGGGATATAGGGCTAAATTATTGACATAGTTTCCCCTTGTTATTGTCATGTTTCCTTGTCGACATCCAATATAAGTATCGGCAGTTTCCAACCAAGGTCTACCTAAGATTAACGGGTGTCCATCTAGCCAGTTCTTTGGATTGATAACCAGGAAGTCAGCAGGGTATTCCCAGGAATCTACGGATACCATTACATCCTGTAGTGTACCTTCTGGTTTGACTACCGATCTGTCAGCCAATTCCAACAAGGTTGTTGTTGGCTCTAGTGATGTAATACCAAGTTTTTGACAGGTAGTAGTTGATACAATATTGATTGTTGCTCCCAAATCAACTAAGGCATTTGGAAATGATTGCCCATTGATTTTCACTATCACTATAGGATTTCTTGGTTCTTCATATTTCATAGGTGTTTCCATTCCTGATAGTAAGTCAGATAAGGTACCGACTATTTGGACAGTAGGATTGGTGGTTGTTCTCCTCTTTGGCTTCTTTATGCATAATTCCTTAATGGTTTTTGCATATATAAGAATGTCTTAAATAGCTTGGAGGAGAGGGATTTTTATACACAAATTTTTTAATTCTCCCAGAAGATCAAAATTAGGTTGTTCTAATGGACGTGGTATGATTAATCATTCTGGGAATGGTGGAGAGGAAGTTGTTACTTGTTTTTGACTTTGTTGTTGATTTTGTTTTTGAACTTCCTTCTCATTTTGTAATGTTCGTTCTACAGGTAACGAATCTTCAATATGAGCATCATTGTTTCTCTTGTTTTCCACTATGCACCCAGACCTTAATTGAAGATCATTTCACTCCTTCAGTTCAGTTTCTAATTCTGGGGGTTCTATTACTTGGACAGACTGAACTGGCCTATTGTTTGGGTTTGGGTTGGGCTGGGCTGGGAGTTGCGGTCTTAAGTTCGTCTGGGGGTTTGTATAGGGAGCTGGCAATGTAGGTTGAGAGAGAGGAATTGATCCGGCTGGCTGATTTGTAGGTTTTTTCCAGTTTGACTGCCAGGCCTGACTCTGAGAAGTAGAGGGGGACCATTGTGTAGGATATTTATTCTGCCAAAATGGTGGGCAGAAAGGAAAGCTAGGTCAATTATTTTGGTTTGTTTGATTTAGCCAATATGTGGGAGGAAATGGCTGTTGTGACCAATTGGGGAAAGGTGGTTGGTTTTGCCACATCCCACTATATTGTTGAGTATTATATTGAGGAGGCTGAAAAGAAAATGGATCATTTGGCATACCTGATTGTCGCGGCTGCCATTTTCGGCGCTGATTAAGCAGACATACCACTTCTGATTCTTCTTCTGCCTCCTTATAAAATTATTTTAGGCCAGGAAGCGAAGGGCATCCCTCTATAGGGTGATATTTCATACAAATGGTGCAATCTTTAATCACATCCAATGGGCATTCTTTGTGGTTGTGTTTCTTCCTACACCTGGGACAAAATATTGCCAAATTTTTCTCTGATTCTTCTTGTTTCTATTTGGCTTGCATAATATCGAACTGCATTGTTAAAGTCCCCAGTATGTCTGTCTTAAAGTCTTCTAGCAATTTTCAAATTTTTGCATGAGTCACACCTTCATTAGAGGTCTTATTTTCCCTTGTAATTATATCACGTTCTACTGATTTTAACCTTGTATTGCCCCTCGAACTCCTGATACACAAATCAATGATGTTAGGATAACTTTCCTGATATATATCACCTTTTCCCATAATATTCAATGTTTCAACCCACTGATCTTTTATTTCCCTGATTAATGTGGTTTTCAAAACATTATCAGGTAGAGTTAAAGATGCATAAGGGGATCTCTGAAGATTGTATTGAAACCATTCCACATATTCTTCCAAGGTTTCATTTGGTTTTGCTGTCATTTGGAATATTTCATCTTTTATTTCCTGAGACCTGCAATAATATTTATACTTCTTTAAAAATGCAACCTTCATATGATCCCAATTAGTTATGACACCCCCACCTAATCCCATAAACCATCGTAAGGCTGCCCCTTTTAATGTAGAAGGGAATAGTTTTAGCTTTTGGGCGTCGGTGGTGTAATCATATCCCCTGCACAGCACATCAAATTCAAACAAGAACGCATCTGTATCCTCTGATGTTAAGCCATGAAATGTGGGAATATGTTGAAGGGGGATAGCTTTCATAGGTGCGTTGATTGCAGTGTCTACTATAGAATATTACAGCGTAGAGGTCTGCTGGGGTGTCTGTTGGTTCTGATTTTGGTTCTGAGACATTTGATCAAAGATATGCCAATATCCCTCTAGGATTTCCAAGGAATTTCTAGGTTGATGAGCAGGGGCAGGAATGGCTTTGACAGTACTCCCTTTGTCTGGAATAATAAGTATTCCTTGTTGACCTAATGTTTGAGGTGATTGAGGACCTTGGTCCTCAATAAGTTGAACAACACTTCCCTTATCTGGGCTGCTTATTGTTTGGGCGACTTTGATAGGATATTTTGAGTCTCTGGTTTCTCCCATTTCCCCTTCTCCTTCTTGGAGATTGCTAGAATTCCCTTCTTGAGGAGAAATTATGCAAGGATTCTCAATTTCTTGGGAATCTTGCTCAACTCCCTCTGTTTGACTGTGTATCTCAGCAAAGGCTTCAAATGGTGATTCTGTAACCTGAAAGGAACTAGTAGGTTGTCTAGAAATAGTTCTTCTAAATCCTACTGATGGCTGAGATTCAGTTCTCTTAAGGATTTCGTCAATAAAGGTTGTGCGCCCAAGGGTCACCGGTCCCTTAGGTTTTTCAGTTTTAGGAGGAATTTTGTTTCATTTAGTTGGTCTATTCATTCAAGAAAACAAACCTTCATTCCTACCTAAATAAAGAATCTTACCTGCTTCTGCTGTGAAGCGGGATGTGAGCAAGTGTGTTTCTTGCCCAGTGCACAGGTTCTTACCTTCCATCTTTAATACCCAATTCTTCGCAAGCAAAATAAAATCAATTGTGCATCACTCTTTTGAAATGGCATACACTCTCCCCGGCAACGGCGCCAAGATGTTGTGTCGTAAAAAGGTATCTTTTGAACACCTAATTAGCCTACATTAATCATCAATCCGGGAGCGACTTTTTATTTCAAGAGTGTACTCTGTCTGAGGCTACAATTATCTAAGAGCAATGCAATGAAGATGTAGTACAGAATGTTAAATGCAAAATTAAAAAATGCTTGTAAAGAAATCTAATTACAGTAACATGAATGGAAATTCTCTGAAAATTAAACTACATCAATCTTGCAAAACATCGATCAGGGATACAGTAGCAATAACTCCTTCCCTTAGAAATCGATGCAAGATAACCAATCTGGGGACTTGGAAGCAATAACCAGTGCCCTCTACAGTTGGAGATCTTTAAAGCAACTGAAATAAAATCAAACTCGATCTTCGCGCTAAGGAAAATAACTAAAAGGAACAAAATCTGGAAAGGAACAGGAGCATGTAACTATAACTTATCTATTTGCTAATCAAAAGCTATGAATCAACAATGAATAGAAATGGAACAGCAATTACAATTCTAACATAATCAAGCAACTAGATTTCCACGCTTCAATCATGTTGACAGCCACTTACCACGCAGCAATCAATTACACAAATCATAAATTAATGGGACAGCAACTCGAATCAGATACAGAACAGCAAAGCTTTATGATAACAAGATAACCGAACAGCAAATGTGCTTCTTGTAAAGGATGAAATAGTAATGACTCTGTATTTTATCTAACAACGGTAAATCAATCTTGTAATTGAAATAAACATTAAACACACGTCACACAACAGTAAACAAATATTAAAAATACAAACAGCGAAGTGATTCCACCAGAGTCGGGCCCTTAGCGCCAGTGAAATACTGCTGGGCTAATTTAGAACTTTAGAAGATGAACGAAACGCGTGTCTTATATTAAACCAACATAAAGCATTACAGAGGAGGTTCTTTCAAAGCCGAGATTCAATAAAACATTACAGAGGAAATGTTTGAATGTAAAGCCTTTCGACTAACTCACTGACTGACTATCACTAAAGGACATTACTTTTTATATCACATCTCGACGGACAATTCAAGAAGTAAGATGAGTTTGAACAGCGATCCCTCAGGATCGAAGGATCCTGAGGGATTCGCTCCTCTTTATTTATTTATCATCCTCTTTGCTCTGATCGAGGCCAAGTTGTCTCCTGCCTTTTCTTGGCAATTCGTTCAGATCTCCTTGCCTTCGGCTGGATATGGTTCAATGCTGATGGAGCAGCAGTTACATTAGTTTCAACCCCGCCTTTGGTACAGCTGTTCACCTCGTCGGATTCTTTTTTTTTCAAGAAAAAGTAACCTTTAGCCATATTTTTGTACTAAACATAAACCTTTCCGATTCTATTATAATTCTTACAATAAATTACCTTTCCAAGGCAAAAAGGAGTATGTATGTATATGGTAAAAGAATGAGAAAATACATAGTAATTTCATACCTCTTTCACTGCCCAACAGGCGCCTGTATCAATTTTTCTAAGTTGTGACCACCTGGGTGCCTTATGCACGTTTAGGCGGCCCATTTTCCGTTTTCTCCCATGTGGCATCGTTCGGTCAGGCACGCCATGTTGTGTCATGTGAGGTCGCCCGACCGGGCGCGTTCGGGTCCACCCGTTTCGTTCGAGAGTGCCCGTATCAGTTTTGCTAATTTTTGACCGCCCAGGTGCATTGTGCACGTTCAGGCAACTCATTTTCCGTTTTCTCCCATGTGGCATCGTTTGGTCGGGCATGCCGTGTCACGCCTTGTGATCAGGTTTCTCGACCAGGCACGTTCGGGTCGGGCCGTTTCGTTCGAGGGTGCCTGTATCATTTTTGCAAGTTGTCACCGCCCGGGTGCCTTGTGCACGTTCGAGCAACCTGTTTTCCATTTTCTCCCATGTGGCATCGTTCGGTCGGGCGCACCATGTCGCGTCGTGTGAGGTTTCCCGACCGGGCGCATTGGAGTCGGCCCGTTTTGTTTGAGGGTGCCCGTATCAGTTTTGCTAAGTTTTGACCACTCGGGTGCTTTATGCACATTCAAGCGGCTCGTTTTTTGTTTGCTCCCTTGTGGCATCGTTCGGTCGAGCCCGCCATGTCTCGCCTTGTGATCAGGTCACCCGACCGGGCGCAGTCGGGTCAGGACGTTTCACTCGAGGGTGCCCGTATCAGTTTTGTTAAGTTGTGACCACCCGAGTGCCTTGTGCACGTTTGAGCGGCCCATTTGTTGTTTGCTTCCTTGTGGCATCATTCGGTAGAGTGCACCATGTCGCACTTTGTGATCAGGTCGGCCAACCGGGCACGTTCGGGTCGAGCCATTTCGTTCGAGGGTGCCCGTATCATTTTTTCTAAGTTGTGACTGCTCAGGTCAGACCGTTTCATTCGAGTCAGACCGTTTCATTCGAGAGCGCCTGTATCAGTTTTGCTAAGTTGTGACTGCCTGGGTGCCTTGTGCACATTCGGGCGGCCCGTTTGCTGTTTTCTCCCATGTGGCATCGTTCGGTCGGGCGCACCGTGTGAGGTCATCCGACCGGGCACGTTCGGGTCAGCCTATTTCGTTCGAGGGCACCCATATCAGTTTTGCTAAGTTGTGACCGCTCAGGTGCATTGTGCACGTTCGGGCAGCCCGTTTTCCGTTTTCTCCCATGTGGCATCATTCGGTCGGGCGCGCCATATCGCGCCTTGTGATCAGGTTGCCCGACCGGGTGTGTTTGGGTCGGACCATTTCATTCGAGGGCGCCTATATTAGTTTTGCTAAGTTGTGACTGCATGGGTGCCTTGTGCACGTTCGGGCGGCCCGTTTGCCATTTGCTCCCATGTGGCATCGTTCAGTCGGTCGCACCGTGTGAGGTTGCCCGACTGGGCGCGTTCGGGTTGGCCCTTTTCGTTCCAGGGCGCCCGTATCATTTTTGCTAAGTTGTGACCACCCGAGTTCATTGTGCACGTTCAGGCAGCCTGTTTTCCGTTTGCTCCCACGTGGCATCGTTCAGTCGGGCGCGTCGTGTCGCGCCTTGTGATCAGGTCGCCCGACCGAGCGCGTTCGGGTCGGGCAGTTTTGTTCGAGGGTGCCCATATTAGTTTTCCTAAGCTGTGACTGTCTGGGTGCCTTGTGCACATTCGAGCAACCTATTTTCTGTTTTCTCCCTTGTGGCATCGTTCGGTAAGGCGCGCTGTGTCGCGCCGTGTGAGGTCGTCCGACCGGGCGCGTTCGGGTCGAGTTGTTTCATTCGAGGGTGCCCATATCAGTTTTGTTAAGTTGTGACCGCCCGAGTGCCTTGTGCACGTTCGGGCAGCCTGTTTTCCATTTTCTCCCTTGTGGCATCATTCGGTTAGGCGCGCCATGTAGTGCCATGTGAGGGCGCCCGACCAAGCGCGTTCGGGTTGCGATGTTTCGTTCTAGGGCATGCGTATCAGTTTTGCTAAGTTGTGACTACCAGGGT
The DNA here is from genome assembly GCA_034641835.2 of Pinus albicaulis. Lineage (NCBI taxonomy): Eukaryota > Viridiplantae > Streptophyta > Pinopsida > Pinales > Pinaceae > Pinus > Pinus albicaulis. The sequence continues at coordinate 163,962,444 of CM076577.1, read as the reverse complement.
GCCTTGTGCACGTTCAGGCGGCCTGTTTTCCATTTTCTCCCATGTGGCATCGTTCGGTCGGGTGCGTCGTGTTGCGTCGCGTGAGGTCGCCTGTCTAGGTGCGTTCGGGTCGGCCCGTTTCGTTCGAGGGTGCCCGTATCAGTTTTTCTAAGTTGTGACTTCCCGGGTGCATTGTGCACGTTCAATCGGCCCATTTTCCGTTTTCTCCCATGTGGCATCGTTCGGTCGACGCGCCGTGTCGCACCTTGTGATCAGGTCGCCTGACCTGGCGCGTTTGGGTCGAGCCATTTCATTCGAGGGTGCTCGTATCAGTTTTACTAAGTTGTGACTGCCTAAGTGCCTTGTGCACGTTCGGGTGGCCCGTTTTCCATTTTCCCCCTTGTGGCATCGTTCGGTCAGGCGCGCCATGTGAGGGCGCCTGACCAAGCGTGATCGGGTTGCGCTGTTTCATTCAAGGGCGCCCGTATTAGTTTTTCTAAGTTGTGACTACTCGGGTGCTTTGTGCACGTTCAGGTAGCCCGTTTGCCATTTTCTCCCATGTGGCATCGTTCGGTCGGGCGCTTTGGGTCGCGCCATGTGAGGTCACCCGACTAGGCGCATTCGGGTCAGCCCGTTTCATTCAAGGGTGCTCGTATCAGTTTTGCTAAGTTGTGACCGCCCGAGTGCCTTGTGCACATTCGGGCATGCCGTTTTCTCTCATTTGGCATCATTCGGTCAGGCACACCGTGTCGCGTCGTGTGAGGTCGCCCAACTGGGCGCGTTCGGTTCGGCCCATTTCGTTCGAGGGTGCCCATATCAGTTTTGCTAAGTTGTGACCACCCGGGTGCCTTGTGCACATTTGAGCAGCACGTTTTCCATTTTCTCCCTTGTGGCATCGTTCAGTCGGGCACGCCGTGTGAGGTCGTCCGACCGAGCATGTTCGGGTCGAGCCGTTTCGTTCGAGAGCACCCATATCAGTTTTGTTAAGTTGTGACCACCTGGGTGCCTTGTGCACATTCAGGTGGCCCATTTTCAATTTTCTCCCTTGTGGCATCGTTTAGTTGGGGGCGCTGTGTCATTCCATGTGAGGGCGCCCGAGGGCGCTCGTATGAGTTTTACTAAGTTGTTACCACCCAGGTGCCTTGTGCACGTTCAGGCAGCCCGTTTTCCATTTTCTCCCTTGTGGCATCGTTCGGTCGAGTGCGCCGTGTCGCGCCTTGTGATCAGGTCACCCAACCGGGGACATTCGGGTTGGGCCATTTCGTTCGAGGGTGCCCGTATCAGTTTTTCTAATTTGTGACCGCTCTAGTTCCTTGTGCATGTTCGAGCGGCCCGTCTTCCATTTTCTCCCTTGTGGCATCGTTCGGTCGGGCGCGCCGTGTCACGCCATGTGAGGTCATCCGACTGGGCACGTTCAAGTTGGGTCGTTTCATTCGAGGGCACCTATATCAGTTTTGTTAAGTTGTGACCGCCTGGGTGCCTTGTGCACGTTTGGGCAGCCCATTTTCTATTTTCTCCCTTGTGGCATTGTTCGGTCGGGCGCGTTGTGTCGCGCCGTGTGAGGGCACCCAACCAAGCACGTTCAGTTTGGGTCGTTTTGTTCAAGGGTGCTCGTATCAGTTTTACTAATTTGTGACCACCCGGGTGCCTTGTGCACGTTCGGGTGGCCCGTTTTTCATTTTCTCCCTTGTGGCATCGTTCGGTCGGGTGCGCCGTGTGGTGCCATGTGAGGGCGCCCGACCAAGCAAGTTCGAGTTGCGTTGTTTCGTTCGAGGGCACCCGTATCAGTTTTTCTAAGTTGTGACCACCCAGGTGCCTTGTGCACATTCGGGCAGCCCTTTTGTCGTTTTCTCCCATGTGGCATCGTTCGGTCGGGCGCGCCGTGTCGCGCTGTGTGAGATCGCCCGACCAGGCGCGTTTGGGTCAGCCCGTTTTGTTCGAGGGCGGTCGTATCAGTTTTGCTAAGTTGTGATCACCTGGGTGCATTCATGTGCATGTTTGGGTGGCCCATTTTCTGTTTGCTCCCATGTGGCATCATTCAGTCAGGCGCGCCGTGTCGTGCCTTGTGATCAAGTCGTCCGACCGGGCGCGTTCAGGTCGGGTCGTTTCATTCGAGGGTGCCTGTATCAGTTTTACTAAGTTGTGACTGCCTGGGTACCTTGTGCATGTTCGAGCGGCCCGTTTTTCATTTTCTCCCTTGTGGAATCATTCATTCGTCGTGTGAGGTTTCCTGACCGGGCACGTTCGAGTCGAGTCGTTTCGTTTGAGGGTGCCCATATCAGTTTTGCTAAGATGTGACCGCTCGGGTGCCTTATTCATGTGTGGGCGGCCCATTTGTCGTTTTCTCCCTTGTGGCATCATTCGGTCTAGCGCGCCGTGTCACGCTGTGGGAGGTCGCCCGACTGAGCGCATTCGGGTCGAGCCGTTTCGGTCGAGGGCGCCTGTATCAGTTTTTCTAAGTTGTGATCGCCCGGGTGCCTTGTGCATGTAATTCGAGCGGCCCGTTTTCTGTTTGCTCCATTGTGGCATCGTTTGGTCGGGTGAGCCTAAACTCATTTAACCCCTAAACCCTTAGCCACTAACCCTTAAACCCTTATCCCCTAATCCATTTAACCCCCTAAACCCCTAACCCATTTAACCCCCTAAACCATAAACCTCTAAACCCTTAACCCCTAACCCCTTAAACCCTATTTCCCAACTGGCCTAACCCATTTAACCCCCTAAAACCCTAACCCATTTAACCCCCTACCCTAACCCTTAACCCCAAAAATGCTTAACTACTAAATCCCCTAACCCCCTAAACCTCTAAACCCCTATAACCCATTTAAACCCCTAAACCCTAAACCTCTAACCCCTTAACCCCTAACCCCTAGCTAAAATCCTTAATTTCTAAATCCCCTAAGCCCCTAAACCTCTAAATGCGCACCTAACCAATGTAACCCCCTAAACCCTAAACCTCTAACCCTTAACCCCTAACCCCTTAAACACTAATTCCCAACTCCCAACCCATTTAACCCCTTAAACCACTAAAACCCTAACCCATTTAACCCCCTAAACCCTAGCCCCATTAACCTGTAACGACCCCTAACCCCTAAAATCATTAACTGCTAAATCCACTAACCCCCTAAACCTCTAAAACCCTAACCCATTTAACCCCCTAAACCCCAAACATATAACCCCTAAACCCCTTCACCCCTTGATCTGCTAGGGGTCGGTTACCTTGATATTAACGGTGGTGTATTCATACTCCTTTTGAATAACCAATAAAGGGTCAAGGAAATTGACCAATATGTTGTCAAGTTTTATCTTATCCATCTCTAGGGTAAGCTGATTTTTGGCTAACTCCACTTCTTTTGATCTCAAGTTTCCAATTGCTTCCTTCTCTCATATGATACCTGAGCCTTTTCCTTTCTCTTCCCTTCTAATTCTGTAATATTTTCATAGTGATGCCAGTCAATTTCTTTGGAAAGCCTTCCTAGCAGACAATACTTGTGACCTGGATGAAGCCTCAACACTTTCAGAGCATCTGGAATGACCATTATCTTCCCCTAACCCCTAATCCCCTAATCCATAATCCCTTAACCACTAAATCATTATTCACCTAACCCCTAACTGCGCCTAAATCCCCTAACCCCTAAGCCCCCAATCCCTAATCCCTTAACCACTATCTCATAATTAATATTCCCCTAACCCCTAAATGTGCTTAAATCCACCCTAACCCCTAACCCCCAAATACCTAAATTTTTGATGGATCTAGGACTTGCACTGTTCTCAAGATTTTCCCATTTCCATGGAGTCATCTCCTAGGACACATTTGACAAAGATCAAAGCCCCTTGTCATACTTCAGATCTTTTATAAATATATTTACCACACCTAAGATGGAATAACACTTCTTCCTTGAGTTAAATAAGTGTTGGGCACAACATGATCTATCTTGCTGCAACCCTGGGATCCTCCCCACAGTCACCAAACAGGCCCTTATAGGGCTATGGCACACATCAAGAGGCCTCCTACCTTGCCACACTGCACTCTAGCTTCCCTCTATTAAAACATATTATCAAATACTAATCATGCCTATTCTATGTTGAAACATTTGGTATATATGTAAACAAGAGAATTCTCCACAAATATATTTGAGTCCAACCTAACTTTAATGATTATGATATATTGGAACTGCATTGTAAACTAGTACATGCTGCAAAATTAGTGGAAAAGGTGAAATTATCGAGTTTCATCCCATTATGTTGCATCTAATTGAACAGTTTCAATGACTCCTCACAAAGACCATTGTGAGCATATTATTCATCATAGAGAAGACCTTAACATGCTAATACTTCAACATAGCTGACATTTCTAAATCTGACCCCTGACCAACATAGCTAACATTTCTATATCAAACCTCCCAGCATCAAATTGTTTAAATATGGATAATTCACTAGTGTTAACCATATGCCAAAATAAAGGGTAACACAGGCTCCAACTAATTAGATATGTTCTCAATATGCAAGGATATTTACTAAGCGTGTTACATGTATAAAAAACCTTGCATATTGAGCGTGTTACATGAATAAACAACTCTTATGATTCTTGATCATGGTTGCAAATGAAATATTTAAAATACAACATAATTTAATAGTGTAAATTTTAAAACTCCTTTTAATAAAGTATGATGATTTAGTAGGGTAGAAGGATTAATATATGCAAAAATCAGTCCATTATTTACTCATATAATTTTAATTGCTTCTCAAAAAGATATATTTTATCTTTTTTATTGTAAATATTTTTAAACAATCAAAATAAACAAACACTTAATTATTTAAAAATTATTATAATTATTAAAAATATATATATTTTTAAATTAATTTGAGTGGCCTTAAAAAAAACACACGTGTTTCATTTCAAAATGTCAAAAATTTTCAAATATCAAAAGTTTTAATTTCCCTCGTTCATTTCCCTCCGGTTGCATGGTTTGTCCAAGGAAGGAGGGAGGATGCGGCCATACTATCACCAATTTTGAGGAAGGATGCAGCCATACTATTGCAGGTTTGGAGGAAGGATGCGGGAGATTTGTGCCCCGAGCCATGCTCATGGATCTGGAGCCTGGCACCATGGACAGTGTGAGGATATCTGCATTTCTCTCAACTCCACAACTTCAAAAACAGGTACTATTATTCTTCAATAAAACAAGAATTTTGCAGGATGGCGTTTTAGCTTTTTCTCAAGATCTTGTCTCATGGGTCTGCTTGTAATTTGTTCTATTGGGACTGCCTTTGGTGGTACATTCAGAGCATTAATAAAATGAAAATATGCATATTTTTGGAGTCTATACCCATTTTGGTTATCAGGGTCTTTGAAGGCTTTTCTGTATGCAACCCATTACCAACCCGATATGATGAAAAAAATGCACAGTGGCCTCTTTGGGAGCTTATAAGCCTGATCCAGGTGTCTTTTCCTTGGATCTGCCTCTCCAGGGAAACAATACCCAACTGCGATCTCGATCCAGTTTCCCAGATAGTGTATTTTATCTCTTAGGTATGAACAGAACCAGCGTCATAGGCCATCGTTCTTGTACTATATTTTATCGTACTATAAATACCATGAAAACCTAATCCCATTCCCTTCAATTCTGTCCATCTCCTAATTCCCTTCCTTGCACACAAATTTATTTTCTCCTTTCCTCGTATATTGAATCCAGAATTCCACAGAGCAATGTGTCTCCAAATCGATCACCGCAGCATATATTGTAGCTCCAACCAGACGTACTACAGCAAGTGAAAACCAGTAGATTTTCCCCAAGATGAATACCTGGATCTCTCCACTTAGGTCTCCTTTGCCACAATGGCCCAATAGCCCTCATCGACTCTGCCACTAGGGAAACCACCACATTCCTCCGACTATGGCAGAGCGTGAAGTCACTCTCCACTGGTTTAAAAATCCTCCTCTCACCGAATTGAATCCATTTTCCCATAATTTTCATGGCTATCTTGTCCATTGGAGCCATCATTACGACCATCAATCCTCTAAAACATCCTTCAGTGAGGTATGATGATATTACTCTAAGGACGACTCTGGCTTTATGATACTTAATGAAGGAAAATTTCCAGATTTTTGTAAAGGAATTATACCCAAGAAGATAGAGAAATTCTTCAAGAACTCTTAGGTTAAGCCACACTTTGGTTAATGGTATATAAAACTTGAAAAAATTCCAATTTTTTGATTAAATGATAAGTCTAGGATATGTTTGTAACTATGTTCAAACACTAGACTAAATCAAATGGAAAATCTGGTTTATAATATGCAATAATATATTCCAAATAATCTTAAATTGACACACGACCTTATGTGAAAAATAACTCTACTTAACATGAAGCTTAAGGTAAATCACAAATTGATCTTTAGTATGTAAACCTTGAAAATAAAGTCCAATTAGGATTATTAATAGACAAGTGTAAAGTGTGACTAGGATTATGTGAAATACTTTTTCAAAATTGCTTCATTGGGACAGAGGCCTCTCTCTAACATATTTTTTATCAGCTGGTCTACCTCAAGGAGTCTGTCTGACTTGCATAATCCTGCAATTAAGGCACTATAAGTATCTACAGTAGGTTGACAATGCTTCTCCATCATTTTGTCAAGAAGCTTAAATGCAAGAACACTGTTTATTTTGAGTGGCATTCCATCCAGGTCATGAATTTCATCTGAGTTATCAGGATCTGAACTACCTACTGCATCCTCATCAGGAATCAAGTGTTCTTTTTGTATCTTCTTTTCTTGAACTATACCATTCATAAGCTCACAATAAGTTCGATAATTAGTTTGGCATCCTAGATTCAGGAGAGTAAGATGAGGTTATAAAAGAGCTCAAAACTTCATGCTATTGACTACAGTCCTTCAAAGCTAAAGATTTGTCTCAAAATATTCTTATAATTCTAAATTCCAACTAACATCAATCTCCCTAAAATTATACAAAAGTGCTCTGTCACCTTTGAAGCTATCTTATATGGATGTTTAAATTTTCAAATTTAGATCTTCTTTGTATTGGCCTTAAAAATTCACCAAGTTTTCCTGCAAAATTATAATTATGTTTCTCTAGCCCATGACCATTCCAAAATACACCAGTTTGAATAACATCGATTCCTACATCTTTGTACTTTACCATGAAATCTAGACACATCTCTGAGATGCTTTGGAGGTAATATATGGATCCAAAAATTAATAACGAACACTATCCATTGATGAGCAAAGCTCTCCTTGCCTAATGCACCGTTGCTGATTTGGTATTTAAGCTTCCATGGTCTTACTTTAATCTATTCCACCTTATATGGAGAATGGTGACAAGATATTCTATAGATATTTCAAACTGATTCCTTCTAAAGCTGTTCATCTCACCATTACATAAACCTTGCCTTACACTGCTCCTTAGGTTCTATAGATATTAATGACAAAAATCTGCCTTTTGGGCTAAATTAGAGGGCAAAGTGTTCATCATAATACTGGTGCAGTATTCACCTAAAATGTTGTACACATAATTCCAATCTTTGAGCGTCCTCGAGAGACATCAACTTTATCCTCAAAATGTTCTACAGGTTGGAACTAGTTCTATTTTGTCTGAAGTATTGTTTAGGAATAAACCCGAGATAAGCTTGTGTAAAGATTTCGCATTGAGAGAGGAAGAAAGTGAGTACTATTTAGTTGAAAAAATGTAGAATTTCCAATGGGAGGGCCCTCATTTTGCAATTTACAATTTTTTGAAAGTCGCTCTCGTGTGAAGAAATCATTCTCTATTTTAAAATGTAGGCTAAATTCATAGTGATGAAAACCCGCCTTTATGGGATTTAGTATAACTCCATCACCGAGTCATATTGTTCAAAATGAGGGAGTGTATCATCTAAGATCAGGTTGAAAAATTAGATAATGATGTTTTTTACTGGAATGAACCCTCTGATCAAGGCCTAAGTAAACAATCTCTGTAGAAAATCGTGTTTCTCCATGCCAACAGCTTATCTGTTTGCTCACTTTATTTATATGAAACTGACTTCCCATGAGCATTTTAAAACGAACCACCTTTATTGGAAATCACAGAGGCAAGTCTAGTTTGCTTGTGTTGTTGCAATCTATGTCATTTGAAGCAAAGTTTCATTTTTTTTTTACACAGACTCTTGATTCTCTTTTTGCAAAAATGAAGGAGCAAAGGATGAGGTCACAGCAGGCTCATATAGGTGGGAGACAAAAAAACTGTCCCATTCAACAAAGAAACTTTGGAGGTCGGAAAATGAACTTTTTTGGTTACCAAAGAAATTTTACGGGATGTCAGAGATCAAACTAATCTAGAAGTGTCATGATGCATCAACTGCCTGTACTAATTACATCCTTTTCGAATGAATTAGATACTGAGTTGGTTGCAAGGTGCTCCTGATTCATGGTGGAGCATAAGCTAGCAAAAGACAAGAAGGTGATGTGTTAAGTAGCACAAAATGATAGTTGCGAAGTTGCAGGCCTTCCAATATTAAGCGCATGGTATTTTGAGATTTTGGTTGTTCACAAGTCCATTTGTTTTCCAAGTATTTTCTAGACAGATATTTTTTGACAAAACTATTCTTCAGTGAAGAAAGATATTTGGTCAAAAACTTGTGTCATTTTTTTTATTATGGAGCTAGCTAGTAAAGCATTCATTACGGGAAACTTAAACTTGCACCAGCAAATTGTTGGTGATTTATATACTATCACTGTTTAACGTTGTACAAAGGAACAATACAAAATTGTAGGTTGAAATTCAGACTATCAAATGTGTTATGGTCTGTTGACATTAGGATCTCTGTACTCATTATATACTTTGGTAAAGGCTTCAGCAATTGAATTCATGACATTCCTTTAGGCAAACACAGGTTCAAATTATTTATGTGTTGACTTTTCCGTTTAAGAGTGATTTTAAAACTAGTGCAAAATTCAAATCTATGGTTGATGCAAGACTGCTAGGGGTATGTTTTAAGAATATTTGGTTACGGTTGTGCATATCGCATTTCTTGCTTTGATAACTCGTTATTACTTCATTTGAAAAAGGTGCCAATTGATTGCTAATGGGATGATGGATCAATTAATAGTCTTCTATATATTATAAATGACATTTGTTATGTATAACTGAGAAATTTCTTGTCCAGTTTAAAGAGGATATTTTGCATTGATAAATGATATATTTTTTTCGTGGGGGGGCGAGACATTAAACAAAATCTGTATTCCATATGGAAACTTTAAACAAAATTCTTCTCTTTGCATTACCCATGCCAAAGGCTTTGTCAATGTGGAGGTTATTGAGAAATTTAGCTCGAGCAGGAACTCCTGGCACAGGTTTAGTGTGAACGTGTGGGAAGTGGTTTGATACATTTCATTGGTGACCACATTGGAAAGGTGGTCACTAATTCCCTCTTGTGATTTCACTTGAAAAATTAAAATAAAAATGACTGTCTAATGTTTTGAAGTCAACTTAGTCTTAAGAGTCTAAATGAAATGTTCTAGAAGTTCCAGAACATTAGTGACTTAAAATCTTAGATTGGGATTTAATCTTATCCATACATCTCAAGAATGAGATAGGTAGCAAGCTAGTATTGAGGAGATTAGCTACCTTCTCTCAAAGCAAAAAGAGGACAAGATAGGAAAAGTCAATCTCATAGGAGAAAATAACAAGAGAACTGGAGTAAGGAAGAGTGCATTCAAGGAGAAGAAGAGCATATTTCTAAAGAGACTACTTACTAGCATGCCCTACAGGTCGTACCACTATTGTAGACATATTTTCTTCATGCACAAGCCATGCACCTTCAGATCTGGTCATACATTGTCTTGCTGGAGTGTGATTTAGTGTTTAGAGGAGAGGAAAATAGATTTTATAACCAAAGGCAGCAGAAATAGAGCAAGCCATAATGTCGTATCTGTACCCTCTTTTACACAGGCTGTACACTGCTGTTTGAGATGATTTTATTGACTGCACAATTGTTGGTTCAAGCAGGCTGCAGAGGCCACCTTGTAAGCTTTGATCAAATGATAAATAGTTGATTAATAGGAAAAATCCCTGTGTATGTATTTTATTTCATCCACTATTCATTTCTCAGTTGTTGTGTGATTGATGCAATGTTCAGAAATTTGATTTTCTACCTTTAAATAAATTATGTTTTGAGTTATTTAATGAGAGAACATTAGGACAAAAATCACCTAGGTTTGAGAAATTTACAAAGGCTGTCACTGGAGTGCAAGTCATTGAGTTTATGTGAATTGCTCAACCCTCATTCTAGTACTGACATTGCCAGCAGTTTCAGTGTCATGTCCTGTGTGATGTCTTTGGTTTATAGTTGTTATAACTTATGTATTTAATGTTACAGGATATGTCTACAATGGTTGATCACTGTGTTGGGATTTTTCTTCACATTAATACTCATTTTCTTCTCCTTTACATATTGCTTGGACTTGGTCATAAATAGTCTTAACACTATTAAGGAAAGCTGATTGTATTGGAAAATTGCCATATACTCTTTCCTTTTATAGTTTGGGGATGTAGCATAGACACTTAGGTTCAATTTTGTAGTATATTAATTCATTTTTTTTTAAATATTTTTAACTTTTCCCAGTAAAAGGGAGAATTGTTATAATATTCTTTGTTGAGTTGTTTCCACAATTTGTATGTGCATTAAATGGAGACTGAAGTGCAAGAGAACAACAATTTTTCTACCACTTGGGGTCTAACTGTGAAGTTGGAGTGTTTCCCATATTTGAGGCTTAATTTGTTGTACTGATTGTAATTAATGGTTATACTAATCCAATCCCATTACAAGTTTCAACTTCTAGTATAAATGTGTCGGGGTTCTTCCAGATTTGATAATGCCCTATATGTTGCGCCATATGAAAATGGATGTAAATGCATATCTTACAAATAAAACAAAAAATGTTTATTTTTGTAACTTAACTGAGGAGAAACAAATAACATATCATGATTTTCTTGCAATTTTGGATGTGTATAAATATTCGAAGGAAGTAGAAAATCTCTTTATGGAATATATATATTGTGAAAAATATGCAATCATCCCGGTTTGCTGGAAATGGATCAGAACGCTACACATCCAGATTTTGGAAATATAGAACACAGTGAAAAATTGAAGGTGGTTTCTCAAGTCTTGAAGGTATGGAAGGATCAAAGTCATTGAGTTTTGATTTTTACTCAAACAAAGCAAATGTTGGATATCATTGAAAATTACTTAGTGTCTGAAGGCCAAATTTTTAGGCGAATGGATGGATTAACTCCTATTAAAAAACATACAATCTTACAATATTAATTCATTTTTTTTAAATATTTTTAACTTTTCGTCGCTCTTGCGATGCTTCCTAAGCATCAGTCTTCCAACGCTTTCAAAGCATGAATTTTTTGCCTTTCGTCACTCTTGCGATGCTTCTTAAGCGTCGATCTTCCAACGCTTTCAACCTACGATTTTTTTTCCTTTTTTTCGCTCTTGCGATGCTTCCTAAGCATCGGTCTTCTGACGCTTTCAACCTAGGCATTTTTTTTCCTTTCTTCACTCTTGCGACGCTTCTTCCACGTCAGTCTTCCGACGCTTCAACCTATGAAAATTTTTGCCTTTCGTCAGTAATGCAATGCTTCATACGCGTCGGTATTGTGACACTTCGCAAGTGTCAGTATTGCGACACTTTGCAAGCGTCTGTATTGCAACAATTTTCAAGCGTCGGTATTGCGACACTTTGCAAGCGTCGGTATTGTGACACTTTGCAAAACGTCAGAAAAAGTGTCACAATACCGACGCTTTATTGAAGTGTCGGAATTGCGACATAATGGCTAACCACGTTTTTTCCGGCCTCAAACTGTTGCTCTTGCGACGACTATGTGTCGAAATAGTGACGAAGTGGCCGTCAATAATTGGGCCAAATTTACTAGTGTCGGGGGAACCAGATGGAAGAGGTTGAGTGGCCACCTGACCTTCAGGTGGTTGAGTAGCCACAAATCCTTGCTAAGGGAAAGGATCAGTAAACACAGCTGGTTTACTAGGTGCAGGACTGGGAGGAACAGAAGGAACAGCTCGTTGTCCTCTCAATGTTGCTTGAGACTCCCATAGTTGTCGCATCTGTGGTAGAAGAGGACAATCATGCATATAATGACCATAAACACCTCAACAAGAATAGGGCTTGTTCGTATGAATAGGCCTATCATACTTGGGTTGAGTGCCTTGTTGATGGTTTGTAGTGTTAGGAGCATTACCTTGATTAGGTCCAGGATTACCAGGATCAACTTGATTTTGAGTGCCTTTCCCCTTCCTTTTTGAGGGAGGAGGATTAGTCGCGCCCTGCTATGCATACACCTTCCCCTAGGGGGGTGGTGTTTGTTGTTGGGGGGGTTGAGAAGGAAAGGGAGGAAGAGGTGCTAATGTTGGAGGAGTTGGAGCACCAGGCTATGGATACAAGTGATAAGGAGGTTGGGTAACAGTGTGGTAAACAGGAGGTTGGGAAAAAAGAGGAGGCATGTCATATCCTAGTTACGTGCTACCGGGAGGGGGAAAAGTGCAGGAGGTATTGGCCCCCCCCTGAGGAAAGCCATAGCCCATGGGAGGTTCAGCATACGGATTAGAGAGAGCTCCAACGATACTGTCGGTGACGTGAGATGCCCCCGGTGCGTTGCCACCACCGGGTCTGGGAAGGTCAAGTAAAACGGTATAAACATAACCCGACTAAGCATAGATCAGGTCATATTTTAATGCAATTTGTAGAGAGGCTTCTTCGGTTTGAGGAAAGTGTGATGCGACATCTTCTCCGATAGGTGGGAAAAGAGATCTAAGGAACCAATCCATGTAGACATAGTCTTCAAAGGTAGGAGCTCGACATAGGCTCTTTCTTCTCCACCATTCTTGGACATGATTAGAAATGCGGGTCGCAGAAGATTTACAGAAAGAATTCAAGAGTTCGGTAGCAGTGTCATAATGAAGGGCAAGCTAGAAGTAAGACAAGGAAGCTCGGAAAATAATCGCAAATATGGTATGAGAGGAAGAGGCCTGATCAACATACCACTTAGAAGCTTCACCTGTATGCGTACGTTGGAACAACCGAAGATGGACAGAGTCATCGGTAATGGAGTTAGACGAACACCACATGTGGAAAGATCTCACATGATTTGTAGGATCTTCTCCAGCAAGGCCTTCAAACTTTGGGATGTCGGAAGGGAGCTTCGTCAGCATAGCAGGCCAACTAGCATCATGGTGTATAGGGTCATTTATCAATTGGTCAAAATCAGGGAGGCTGAGGCCTGCCATGAAGGGTAGCAAGGGCGCAGTCGGGGCAGTGTCTGTTGCGGTCCCACTAGTGGTGTTCCCAGCATGAGGGTCGCGGTTACCACCAACATTAGGTCCTGCACCAGACATGGTGAAGGTGACAGGGGGAGAACCGAAGGCAGAACGAGAAGGAAAACCCAAAGGACTAGAAGAAGAAACGTTGTGTGGACTCGGTGGAGGACTAACTCGAATCCTATGTGGAGGAGTAAGTCTTGCTACCGAAAACTGAGGATGAAGGCCAAGAAGTCTCCAGGATGAACGCCTTGGTGGCGCAATGATGACAACACAAACACAACACAAAGGAAAAAGAGACTGATAAGGGCAGGGAGGTGCAAGATCAACAGATTACAATGTTGAAACAAGGGCAAAGAGGTGCAGGATCAATACATTTCAATGTTTTAGAGTCTTTTCTTAGCAGTGCTAACCAAGCCCTTTTTCGCTTAGGGTGTGTGTGTGAAGTGTGTCAATTTTAATTTTTAAACCCGGACGTTTGTAGAGAAAAAGAAAAGGTGTGCTATATAACTGTAAATAACCTACAAATTACAGTATATAATCCTGCAAAACAGAAAATAAACAGCTAATAATGCAATAATATAAACCCAAGGAGGCGGGCCTCTCAACAACTAGTCTATAGGTGAGTGAAAAAAAATTAATCAAAACACACTAAAACAGCCAATAGATCTAAGGTCAGTAGGGACAAGGATCTAAAGGACAAAATCTGTTGGAAAGTGGTGCAGAAACAGCAATAGATCAAAGGAAAAATAGTTGTAAAAAGAGGTGGCGAAAGGCTATCTCCAGGAGGGAAGTGAAGTGAACCCTAAAGGGAAACCCAAACAAAGCTAAATCAGGATATTTGGATGGATAACAAGCCGATCTGAAGTGAATCTGAAGGTGAGGTATCAGATCTGAAAAAATGGCTGAAGACCCTGAAATTTCAGACAACCTGTAACAAAAAAAACTCTTCCACAAAAAGTGGAGGGTAATGAAGCCCTAGGGGGCTAGGTTCCCACTTAGTTGAGAAAAAAAAAACAAGTACAGGTCCAAAATTGGCGGAGACAGAGGTCAAAAAACACTGAACAGAAGCTCAGACTAACCCAGAAAACTTTCAGAAAAATTCCCACAAAAAGTCCAGGTCGCAGTTTTTGACCTGTTTTCAGCAAAGGTCGCACTTTTTGGGTTGTAATGTGCGCCCTGAGGGTCCAAGTCATATGTTTTGGGCTGAAAAGTGCAACCTGCACCTCTGGCACTCTCGGCGACAGGTTTCAGGAAAAAAAAAAAAAAATCGTCTCAGCTGTGGCTGATGTCTGTCACCTGCGCAATAGGTCCGAAAACACGTGGAATTTAGAATTTTTATCGTTTTAGGGTTTTATAGGTTAAAAAAAACATCAAGAAAAGAAAAAACAAGGGGCTGAAGAGAAATCCTAGGGTTTGAAGCAACTGGATATGCAAGGATCAGAAAAACGACAGCGGTCGTAATCGTAAACTCGTGTGGAGTCACCAGTTGTTAGTATGAATCTTAATTCCAAGCGTACGAAAAAATACCACTTTAGTTGCGCATAAAAAACAACGCTAATAGCAGAAATGACTGCTAATATCTTCAGATCTGCAGTTAGGTGATCAAGATAAATGCTGCAAAATCCTAGCTCTATGCATTAGAAGACTTTAAACAGTAGAAAAAACAAGATTTACTTCATGCATCCAATAGACAAGAAAAGAATATATCAAATGAATTTTGTATTAATGGCACCTGGGAGGAAAACACAAGAGGGTGTTCCCAGTTCTCCTCAATGGGATGGGTTCTTGTAAGTCCTCAGCACTCCAGATCTAGAATTCCTCTCTCTTAATGGTGTAGAAAACCCAGACAAAAATGGAAAAGTATGGCTATGATGGTGGATCAATAGCCAGACCAAAATTTTAGATCCAGAGTGATCTTTAAGCAACAAAAGGTGACAAATGAGTGGAAAAACCCTTTTATTTATAACAAAATATTGAGTTAGTCTAGATATTGGTGCATAATTAAAATATTATTAACCAAATAAAGATCCAACTTTTGTGGAATATTTTGTTATATTTGTTGGAGAGAAAAGGAATTTGACTTGGGTTAAATCCTTTTATTTATAAATAATAAATAAATAAATGATTTATTTTTCATTTTAAGGATGTGGTTGAGTAATAATAAACAAATAAATGATTTATTTATCATTTTAAGGATATGGTTGAGTAATAACCAAATAAATAATTATTTATTTAATTATTTTAGGGATATTTAGTCATATTTAACAAATGATATTATTTAAGTAATGTTTAAATAATTATTCTTGGAAAATAATTGTAATGTTCCAAAATTTTAGCTTCCAAGCTAAATGGAACATTAGAGTTAGCAGCAACTATAGTCGGTAAATAAATGGGTAGAAAAGCCCATAAGTCTCCTAAGGAGGAATAAAATACTCCAATTGTGAAAGGGGACACTCTTTCAAGCCTAATAAAACACCTCCATGTGTGAACAAAGATAAAATGAAGCTGCTTTGACCAAGTCAACAGCGCAGTTTTAGTGGAGGAGGAATCCTAGGATGGCTAACTCAATTTTGGAGGGAAATGTAACTTGGGTTAGAAGTAACCTAAGTGAGTGGGGCCAACGGCAAGAAAATTCACTTCTTATATAAGGGAGAGGATGGCAGCATTATTGATCATGTTGTAGATTATTATTCTTGGCTACCAAGAATTGTTGTTGCTTTGCTGCTTAGCAAAGTTGCAGTGTTGTTTAGAACTGGGTGTTCCCAGGCGGGAATCCTACCTCTTTCCTTTGAGTAGCTCATTGGGATAGTTTGTATTCATCATTCCACATCAGGTTTTTAGGCCAAGCTTCAGCCATCTTCATTAGCACAACTTTGCTGAAGATTGTGTAGTGTTGCTGGGTGCAGCAGTGGAAGGGATTGGAATCCCAGCTTCTGAGTTAGTTTCTCATTGGAGGAAGTTTTCCTTCACTTCAGAGATCTGTTTGGAGAGATCCATGGCATATTTCAGATATGTGGTATCAGATCACACATTTCTCATACCCTCCCAGCGTTTTTTCTGCTAGGGAGTGCGTTATTTTAGAGGCAGTGCTCATTGCATGGTTTGGTGGCTCCGTTGTTGAGTTTCCTTGTGATTGAGAGGTTCAACCTTTCATGGGAGGAAGCCTTTGATGGATCTACATCAGATCAGACATATTTCAATATTTTATACTCTTATGCTTCAGTGTTGCAGTGATTATTCATTTATTTTCTGAAGATCAGATTTGTATGCAGAGTATTTGACAAGAAACCCTTGTCGGGTTATCTTGTATTTTGTATGAGGAGACTAGATCTATGTTCTTCATCATTATTCATCAATATATGAGTAGATATATTTTTCTCCCATATTTTTATGTATAAAACATTTCTTATACTACGCATTCCCTTGAGCAGTTGCTCCGGCATTTTGCAGTCTTGGGGTTTTTCATCATTTTCAGCTACACTAGTGTGGGAGGTCTATTTAACCCACCTAGTTCCATTTATTTTTTATCTCTTCTTGTATTTACATGCTACATAGATGTATCCATGGGATCCAAGCGATGATTTCATTTTTTTATTGTATATGTTGCTGGAAATGTGTTTTTCATGCATGATTTATGAGGAATCCTGAAAAAGGGATATTACAATGGTATCAAAGCAAGATCTTTGGCTCAGCCTATGGCTTCAAGCCAAAGTGTTGACTCCCTAAAGGAGGAATATTTCAAGCTCTATAGATAGATTCTGTAGATGGCTAGGTAGCCTCTGGATCTCATCCTTTTTTCAGAGGTGACATATCCAATAAATGCCCCTACAATCAATCTCTGGAATAGAATTTTGATATTCCTGAAAAGGGAACTTTACAGCTATCAAAATAAGGATAGATAGATAGAATCCAGAAAGCTTCAATGTGTGCAAGAAGAAAGGAATACAAACTTACAAAGCTTCTTCCAAAATCTATCAAGAGCTTTCAGGGAGAGCTGAAGAAAATAAGATTGGAGATGAAATCTCTAGAGGAGGTTGATTCCAGAGCTGAATCTAGATTTTCACATGGTGAGTGTGAGCATGCATCTACACTCCATGATGCACAGTGCAGTCACATGCCCAGGGATATCCTGAGATGGATGGAAGGAGGAATAATTCCTAATAGAATGACTCTTAGTGATTTGTTGCGGGGGTATGAATCTCAAACTGAGAGGTTTAGAGATCATACTGATTTCCAAGAGTTTTTCAAGATACATATGGATAAGATCCAGCAGCAGGATGCAGATATATTTCTTCTATATAATTTTTCCGGATCACCTACATGTTCAGTTAGAGCTTGGGTGAAGGAGATAAACTCCTATTTGCAGCTGCACCATATTTCCGGAGATGAAGCTATCAGATTTGCAGCGCTGCATTTTAGAGGTAAGGCTCATGCATGCTGGATTTTTAAATCTTATTCCTTAAGGAATGCCAACACTTTCTCTTATGCAAGATTCATAAAATCATTGATGGAGAGGTTTGGTGAAAAACTTCCTGAGACACATGAGCAAGGAAAGCTTGAGAAAACAAAACCCTTGCATGTGATGGAGGAAACTCCATTTCAAAAAACCATGAGAGGAGCTGATGTCTTGCATTACACTTTGCTGGAAGCAAAACCTCCAGTTCATATTCTTGAACAAGAGGGCATGGGGATCACTTTTTCACAAAGGGATCTAATTGTTGAGATGTTTCCTACACACATTGATGGAGAAGATGGCAACAGCACTGTCACATTTAGAGCACATCCAGTGCCTCATGCAGAGGAGTGAGGAGCACATGCTCCCACAGGAGGGATTCTTGTATCTTTGCAAGAAGTTCCCTAGGATCTCATACATAGAGGTCCAAGCACAATCAATGAGCAGCATGATTGTGCAGCATTGCAGCTGGAAGGAGGAGGAAAGGAGGAAGAGAAAAATCCGTTGATGAGAGGCATACACCCTTCTCTATTTCAAAGAGTCAATGCAAGGAAGAGGTAGACTAATTTGCGCTATAGAAGTAGGGGTAATATTTCCCAATCACCTATGTAGTCTACTCTTGACTTTGATGTCTCACTTCATGGAGGCATTCCACCTGGGAGGCCACCTGATCTTCAGTTGATAAGAGATGTCTTGTCTTTGGGTTCACCACTCTTGATTTTGGAGAGGTGAATATTTTGGAGGAGAAATTTGGCATGGGGGATGTCAAAGAAGCAGGCAGTATCATGAGTGGAGCTTCACATGCCAGATCACCAGCGTTGTCACTGAGGAGGATTGATCCATATTGGAGATCTCAGCTTTTGGTAGAGTACTCCAAGGATCTTGGTGCATGCATGATTCTTGATGACCTGGATGGAGTTGACATATACATGGTAGAAGATGTGGTCATCTATTCCTATGGCAGGATCTTCTTGACTAGATCTTCTAGTCTCAAGGAGAAGTTGCTACATGCAGTACATGAGGACTTCTCTTCTATGCACTTTGATGCATATTTCCAGTTGATGGAGGGGTTCACTTGGGAGGGCATCCAGCATGACATATATCAGCATATGGAGAGATGCATAGCCCAAATGGTGAGAGAGAGGATGTCACAGCCACCTTCCTACTCATTGGGAGTGAGGGAGAATTTCCAGCTGAGCCATTTCAGCTCAAGACCTCAAGTACATAATGGAGGAGGTATCATTTCATGTTTTGTATTGTACTTCTTTCCTTTATTTGAGCAGCATGATGTAACAAGAAGAAATATTTCTTCTTGCATATTATATGATGATGTACTTGCAGCTACTTGTAGCATTGATCTTGGCTATATTTTTTATGAGCTGTGGGGGAAGCCATATGTCTCTTGGTGTGCACCAATGACACCCTATTGTAATTTCATGTTTTCATCTTATGAGATGACTATGGTAGAAAACAAGTGGCTGGAAAAGAACTTTTTATCTTTCATTTTGATGCAGGCCAAGGATTCACTGCGCTGGTTCCATGAGAGGGACCATGATTCACTCTTCAATTGTCATTTGGCAGCTAGTTTTTATTGTATCCTGCTTCCATGTATTACTGATGTGTTTTTGTTCAAAAGAAGTTTTGTATGGAGAGAAAAATCAATTGGATGGCATGGCACCCATATGATAGAGCAGCAGAATACTTGTTGGTATGGGGCATCATACAAGTTAACCTTCATGACCTTACTCTATGGCTTGTATGAGGGAAAGATGAGGCAAAAATTCTTCCCATACTTTTCATGATATTTTTGAAGAGAATAAAGGCACATTCATGGTGCAAGGAGGCTACCCTTCAGTATTGGAGGATCATGAGAGACTTCCATGTCAGAAGATGATCTTCTCACATAGCAGCATTATGGTGGATGGCTTTGGCATATGGAATGTCAAAGGGAGAAGTCATGGAGCCTTATTACAAAGGCCTACAGTGTTGTCACATAGGAGCATGTTCTTATGGATGAGATATTCCAAGGGGAGGAGGTATCCCTTCTTCTTGTAGATTTATATGAGTATATTCTCATGGGAGGACTTATTGGAGGATCTCACTTTCGTCCCACTCACTATGTATGGTAGAGAATACATTTCTGTACTTGTTGATTACTCTATTGAGTATTTGTTCTTTCTCACCATGTTTGCACAGTGCATTGCTCCTCAAAAGAGCAAGAGTATTTTTGGGTTTCATGGTCACTTCAGGGCCAATGTTTATGATGAAAGTAACCCATCTACACATGACTTTGGGAAAGTGTATTTTTATTCTATCTATGTACATCTGTTAGACATTGATGCTTACTTTCCCATGATGGGAGAACATACATATCCAGCTTGTAACTTGTTGCAGGAACACTTGCCACATGAAATTCTCAAGCATAAGTTGGGGAGACTGTGTGATATTCACTTGGAGAACCTTTGGTACCATCCAAATGTGCACCTAAATTTCAGCAATTTTCTAATTTGGAGGCCAAATGGTGATGATGTGCCATTCATCTTGGATGGGATGGTTTGGGTTGGCATGTCTCATGATTTTGGAGGAAGAGTCATTGGAGGCTCAAACTTCTTCTTGCCATTGGAGAGAAATCATGTTTCAGCCCAAGATCAGCATTCCCTCTACACTTATCATGAGTGGAGAGGAGGACAACGTGGGATATGCCCTCTTTCCTATCATGTTCATTTATTCACCCCACCTACCTTTCTGGAACACAAGGTGGAGGAGACTTCTCATGAGTTACCATGTTGGGGGGTGACTCACTTAATTTGGATGATTGCATGGGTGAGGGAGGCACTCATTCACCATGTTGATCATCACTCCTACTTTTTGGAGGCCATGAGATAGCTAGCATTTTTCCATTCACCCTTTCCACCTTTGATTGATGCAGACACTTTGGTTTTGCACACTTGGGAGGAAGCATTGGATGACAGTTTATTTGCAGATTCTCTTGATGCAGTGATGGAGGCTATTGATGGAGGCCACATGAGGAAGAGGGGAGATATTTTGTTCTCCTTATGCATTTTCTTGAGGACAAGAAAATATTTTGGAGGGGAGGACTGTAATGTTCCAAAATTTTAGCTTCCAAGTTAAATGGAACATTAGAGTTAGCAGCAGCTATAGTCGGTAAATAAATGGGTAGACAAGCCCATAATTATCCTAAGGAGGAATAAAATACTCCAATTTTGAAAGGAGACACTCTTTCAAGCCTAATAAAACACCCCCATGTGTGAACAAAGATAAAATGAAGCTTCTTTGACCAAGTCAACAGCGCAATTTTAGTGGAGGAGGAATCCTAGGATGGATAACGCAATTTTGGAGGGAAATGTAACTTGGGTTAGAAGTAACCTAAGTGATTGGGGCCAAGGGAAAGAAAACTCACTTCTTATATAAGGGAGAGGATGGCAGAATTATTGATCATGTTGTAGATTATTATTCTTGGCTACGAAGAATTGTTGTTGCTTTGCTACTTAGCAAAGTTGCAGTGTTGTTTAGCACTAGGTGTTCCCGGGCGGGAATCCCACCTCTTTCCTTTAAGTATCTCATTGGGAGAGTTTTTATTCATCATTCCACATCAGGTTTTCTGGCCAAGATTCAGCCATTTTCATCAGCACAACTTTTCCGGAGATTGTGTAGTGTTGTTGGGTGCAGCAGTGGAAGGGATTGGAATCCCAACTTCTGAGCTAGTTTCTCATTGGAGGAAGCTTTCCTTCACTTGAGAGATCTGTTTGGAGATATCCAGGGCATATTTCAGATCTGTGGTATCAAACCACACATTTCTCATACCCTCCCAGCATTTTTTCTTCTAGGGAGTGCATTATTTTAGAGGCAGTGCTCATTGCATGGTTTGGTGGCTCCGTTGTTGAGTTTCCTTGCGATTGAGAGGTTCAACCTTTCATGGGAGTAAGTATTTGAGGGATATACATCATATCAGACATATTTCATCATTTTATACTCTTATGCTTCAGTGTTGCATTGATTATTCAATTTTTTTCTGAAGATCGGATTTGTATGCAGAGTATTTGACAAGAAACCCTTGTCGGGTTTTCTTGTATTTTGTATGAGGAGACTAGATCTATGTTCTTCATCATTATTCATAAATATATGAGTATATATATTGTTCTCCCATATTTTTATGTATAAACCCTTTCTTATACTGCGCAGTCCCTTGAGAAGTTGCTCCGGCATTTTGCAGTCTTAGGGTTTTTCATCATTTTCAGCTACACTAGTGTGGGAGGTCTATTTAACCCACCTAGTTCCATTTATTTTTTATCTCTTCTTGTATTTACATGCTACATAGATGTATCCATGGGATCCAAGTGATGATTTCACTGTTTTATTGTATATATTGCTTGAAATGCGTTTTTCATGCATGATTTATGAGGAATCCTAAAAAATGGATATTAAAATAATAAGATAAATAATGATTTATCTAATTAATTTCCTTGTTTTGGGCTAAATATAACCAGGAATATTAATTAAACTATTTTTTAACTAATTATTCCTTGAGTAAAATCAAACAAATATAGATTTATTTAATTTTTCCTCATGGGGTTTCCTGTTTAGACCATAAACAACTTAATAAAGGTGGTTTTACTAAGTTATTTTCATATTGAATGCAATTATACTTAGGTTAAAATTGGTCTTACATGGTGTACTTGGTTCCATCTAATAACAATGGGTTAGATGACCAAAAAATGGTGTAACACATGATATTCTATCGTTAATGCTATGGTTGAGAACAATTAGAAGTAATTTATCTTTAATATAATGGCTGAAAATTGTTGGAATTTTAAGGCTTTTTAGAGACATGTTATTTTATCTTTAATACCATGCCTAAAAATTGTTGGAGTTTTAAGGTTTTTCGGAGTCATGATATTTGCTCTTTAACTCCCTTGCTAAAAAATGTTGAAAATTTACCCAGAAAATAAAAAGTAAAATAAAATATGTTATTCCAGCATCATCACTTTTCGTTTTCATGATGTTTTTTGCACAAAAAAATTGGCTTTTATTGGTTTTTACTGTCATTTTTATAAAATGCTGAAAAATTACGGTGGAAAAAAAATAATAAAACAAAAAAAAGGTGTTGATGCAGCATCAACACCTTTCATTTTCAGGTATTTTTTCATGTTTTTTTTTGGGTTTCTTGGCTAGATTTCTCGTTAAATAGTTCTTGTTTGATTGATAACTTTGTTCTCAAGAACCCTCATGAATGGGGATAATTCTAATATATTATTCTTTAATACAAATATGGTGATTCAGTGGAATTTGGCCCATCTCCTTAAATTTAAGATTGGTTCCTTACCTTCAGTATATTTTGGAGCCCCATTGGTAGGCACCTCCATGCTATTTAGAGTATCCCAATGGACCTTCTGGTGTATCATCTTTCTACGTTAGTGACTCTGAAAATGATTACAAAATATTTGATCTCCATTTTTCAAGACTTTCTTTGGAGGGGGTTGTAATGTCCCCTATGGATTAATTATCTCAAGGGAAAGCATAGCCTATTCGACCTTATATGATATAGTCCTAATAAAAGGGTAAAACCCCAATTTTTCCGATTTTGAGGAAACATTGTGCAAAATTTGGGTGGGCTAGGGAAAAAAACCAAAAATTGGGGCTTGCACCCACAACTCCACACATTTTGGAGCCCACAAAGAAATATATAAATAGAGGAGAGTTGGAATCAAATTATCTTTATTGGATTGGATCAATTGTCCTTGTTTTCTTTGATATTGAGGCTCTGAGAGTTTTAAGACCCATTTTCTACTCTTGACTAGTTACGGTGGAGGTGATCCCACCTTACCTAGTCACCCATTTCTTATTCTGGCATAGGTCATTGGAGTTTTTTTATTCGATCTGAGAATTTAATATTTTATCTAGTTTTGGCACAGTAAATATATGAATTGTTGCTCCCTTCCTTGAGGTGCATTTTTTTTCTGTAGTAGAATTGTAGATTCATTCTGGAAAAATTCCCAGCAGACTGTTTTGAGGCTAGTTCATCCATGCGACCTATACTTTAGGCAGAACTCAGCCCCCCTTTGTAGCACTTCGGCCTCCCTAAGGCATGACTTCACCCCTCTTTGTGGAACTTTGGTTTTCCTGTGGAAGAACATGGCTCCCTCTCTCTAGTAATTCGACCTTCCTGAGGCAGTTTCAGTGGCCCTTCCTAAGGCACTTCAGGCTCTTTGCAGCCGAGTTGGGTGACTACTTCTACAAAAGTTTCGAAGGGAAATTATATAACTGAAGAAAAACTGATTTTTTGTGAGAGATTTAAGAAAATAAAATCAAAATTATATTGAGGATATATGAATTTGTTCTAAGGAAAAAAAGTGGAAATTTTCCTGGTTGAAGTTATATGAAAATTTTTTGACGCAGACCAGCGATAATCTTCCTAAAACAATCCAAGGCTTTCCAAACATAGATGAATATCATTCAAGCAAAAATTTATCCCTCCCTGAGGTTATTTGAAAGACTAGTTAGAGTCTATTGTAGGTTGAAACTTCCTCAGACAATACAGTTCCCCCTGAGACAAATTTTGGAGGATTTCCTGAGGTAATTTGAAGGAAGATTTATGACAAACCCTGAGATAGAATTTGATCGTCCTCTTAGGAAACTCACTTATCACCCTGAGGACTTGCAAGGAAATACAATTTTTTCAACTAATTTCAGCCTGTGGATCAGTATATGATAGCTCAAGTCAATAGGTAGGAAGATAGGGTACAATTTCCTATTGATCAAACTTAGCCAAATTTGGAACTTATATTGGAATTTTTGCTAAATTTGTGGATTGTTTGAATTATGGCATTATGTTACATGAAATATTGTTGTACAAGTTGTTGCTACTTATTTTAGACTATTTTTCTTATTCATATGTTGCATTATTGAATGAAATACTTGTTTCATTATTGAACAAGAAAAAGAAATTTTGTTGAAAAACCCTAGTTATCTATGAAATCTTAGGACAAAATTTCCCTAGAACACTACAGTGGTATCAAAGCTAGAATCTTGTCAGCTTGTGAGTGTATGAGCTTGTATATTTCCTGAATATATAATAAATGTCATAGTCAAGAAAAATAAAATTAACCACAGCACATCCATGGGGGATAGAGAAGAATGAAGAAGGTTGGATCTCGAGGATCTCTTACATGTGCAAATTCATGGATATACAGAGATAACTAATTTGTCAATACAAGGACAGCAGTAAATGACACAATTCTTACAAGCCATAAACAATATTGGTAATAATGTGATTAATATATTATCAAAGGGTCTTAGCTCGAGTGGTTGGGATGGTATATTTCCATCCCATCCACCCAAGTTCAAGTCTTTGGCGACATGGACCGTCATAGTAAAGCTAGAATGATAAGCATATCTTTGGAGTATGGTATGTTGTAGTCATATCCAGACATCTTGGTACCATGGTGAACTATGAATTCCTTATATATGTGACTTGCGGGTTATTTCATATATCCAAGGAGGTTGCTAGTTCCCTTATCTAAAAAGAAAAAAAAAATATGACTGATGGATTGAATGTGTGTAACAGAACCAGTGTTTAAATAAAAATTAGCCATAATCTCGGACCCATCAATACTTTTGCACATCTTAATTTCAGGGAAGCCAACAGAAGTAACCAAAGACCCTTACTTCCTATGTTTTTGGACAGTCATCCAGCCACAACCCAATGAGCAGAAAAAAAATATGGACTCCTTAACAAGTACTTTTAGGTGTATGTAGTACTAGAATAAAATACACAATCAACCATAACTTTCTGAGAATACAATAACATCAAATACCATAATTTTTACATGGAAATTTTTCACTGTCCCTGTACTCTCCGCTCCTGATCCTGGAGACCCCTAACAGTGACCCCTGTGTCTATTTTCCATCATGAAAATGTGCCATCATATCCCTTCCAACACAATGAATAAACTCTTTGTTGACCATTCCTGAAGCAGCTCCTTGAAAACATGATTATCTGGAGTAGTGCGCCCTCATCATGTCTTGCTCGTGCCGATAGCTCTTTTTTGGTCTAGGGAAGCACCGATCAGCACTTGAATGAGGATCATATCCGCGTCGATCCTCTTCTAGAAAGTTTTTTAAAAATGGAAGTGAAGCTTCGAGATCTATAAGCTTCATGGCGGAGAGCTGGTTGTTTGATCTTGAGGATAGAGTCGAGCTTCTCACTTTGGGCTCTTTTTTCCTACAAAAGTGGAACCACCCAAAGGGATAACCCATTTCCCCACCTTAAGTGGATCCATGCTCCCTCCTCCTTTGTTATAAAATGGAAAATCCCTCATAGCTCTGCTAGTTAGAACAAATATAGAATAACAGCAGAGAGTGATTTGTTGCTATAGGTATCAAGCGAGAGCTGAGACCTTTTTCCAATCACATCAAGTTGAAACAAGTGCTTTGGAGATGTGCCTGCATCCGGACCCATTGAAGGAGAGCTGCGACATCAAGGTGCAGGTTGTAACTCCCCCTCTCTATTTTAATATAATATAATTGATTTGTGCTTTCCATTCTCGTCTTTAATGTGTGATTGGATTCTTACTTTTCCTTGATCAGCTAATTAGATTGTATATGAAATATATATGTTATGCTTTCATGTTTTTTGTTGTTTGATCCCTTGTGGAGGTAACCAAAAATTGGTGATGGCGAAGATCTGACTACGGAGCGCGAAGGATTAAAGAATTCAAGCGAGGAATAGCATCAGACCGAGGTTGGTGATCTATTCACGATCTGCATACATTTAAAATCTAGGAAATTAGGCTTCTAATTGTTCCCTGTTGTTACTAGACCCATCCTAGGGCTAGAGGGATCATCTCTATCCACAGAGAGGATTTTCTTGCATAAAAAATTGGCGACTCCACTGGGGAGTGTTAGCCTTTAAGTCTCCTGTTTTCGATTTTTGATTTCTTTTTTTGTCATCGATTTTTGTCGAGTGTCCATCTCCTTGTCTCTAAAGGTACTGTAATTGCTTACATACTTTTATCTCTCTGCTGAAGTGATAAGCTTGGTGTCATTTTAGGAAACCCTTTTGTTTTTCAGTCTTCTCCTTGATCGGCACTAGTATTTCTCTAGCAGTCGCGCCCATTGACGTTGAATGTGTTTTACACAGTTGCGCTTTTACCCTTCCAGCATGAGTTGCAGCTTACCAGTCATGCCAATTCCTGTGTGTAAATTTTTTAGTGTTTCCTTCATTTGGTCAGCCAATGGATATTATCCTTCTGAGTGTTCTTTCTTGTTTGAATAGCTCTTGTTCTTCTATGTTCAGTGACAATTCTGATTCAAATTTTGCACCTTTGGTTGTCCCTTCTGTAAAGATATTGTATCCTTGTCTTCCTAGGGTTTCTAGGTGTCCTCAAGTCATCCGAGTGCTTACTTTGTTGACTTCCAGATTTCTCATTGAATCAAGTCTTGTCAAATATTTCAGGCTTTGTTTTTTATTGAGGTTTGTCTTTCAGTCGATTCTCACGAATAGAATTTTCAAGTGTCAACTCTGAATGCATTTTAGTTTCTATTAACCATCAAGCATATATTACAATTGCTTGTCCTCTGACTGGAGTTTGTTTTCTTTGAGTGATTGATCAGTGTGTGAATGAAGAGTGTTCTTTTTTGAAGAAAATGGTTTACGTCTCTCTTTGATTTTTGAAATATTTTCCTCTTACATGCATTTTTGAGAGATTTCATTAGTACTCGAAGCATTGTTGATTGGTTTTCATTTTGCATTTCACATTATGCTTATAAGAAAAATACCAAAATATTTTTTGTTTCGCTTCACTTTAGAAAATGAAAATTTTCATTTCGATTCGCTTCTAAGTGAATTTAGTGAAAGGAAGAAATTGTAAAAAAAATTGTTTCACTTTAAAATTCCGCACTTGAAGAGAAAATTGAATGTCATTTTATGCATTTGTTTTGTTTTTGTGTTGATTTTGTGAGTTTTTCTCTCCTTCATTAACGTAGTATTCATCAAAATGAATGATTCTTCTCTCATTTAGCTGCATCTTAGGAGTTCAGGTGACATCGGTAGGACTTTAAAACCGAGACATAATTCAAGATCAACCTTAAAATTTATTCAATCAACCTAAGGAGCATTTAGAACCTAGCGAATCACATTTAGAGGTCTAGGCTAGAGACGTGTTCCGGCGTCATTAAGCATAGGAATTGTCGCTAATGGTTTGTGTTACAGCCCGGGGGTGATATCTCGTCCCGCGTATGGAACTATATTTATGTATGAAAGTATATTTTGGGACTCTCATCGAATGGTTATGCATCAGACAACACTACTACGGATTTTTGGACTCCCACGTAGCATCATGTATATTTTGGGAGACACCATTAGGCTAAAAACCTACCATATGTAACTGATTCGGCCGCCTTGTAGACGTGATACAATGAACACATCATTCGGGGAGATTGGTTGTCGTACGTTGAGTCCTTGGTCATTTATCTTTCATTTGATCACCAAGTTGTATATTGCAGTTCATGGCTACTTGGTAATCCTTTTGCCTAGCTTACCCCTTTTTTATTTATTTCGTTTTTTTTTCTAAAAATAATTGCCCACGATCACATGGCTTACCTATTAGAACATTTCTGGGCCACATCATGAGTAGCTCCTCATAAAGATATTGTTTAAAGCCTTGAATTAATCATCTTTCTCCTATTTCTTCTTTTTGAGATAAGATCATCATGGCTAAACCACCAAGTTCATTTTCCTTTCCATCCACTCCTTCCGAAGAGACATTGTCACGTGTCTCATCTGATTCTCCACCTTCGAATGGGACTCAAACTGATGAGTTCACCCTCATTCTGAGTATCTAACCTCTTGCCTCTCAATCTCCTCCTGATGTGCTAGTAGGCTACGTTGCCTACCCTCCAAATCCATTATTTGATCCATTGAAATCTCCCCTCAACGGCCATATAGTCCATACGATACACCTAGTGTACCATTTGTGAATTCACCGCGTCCATCTCGAACCGCTGCCCGTCTGTTATCTTCGATGGCTTCTAAAGGAGAGGTTTAATACCCCCTGGAGGTTTCCAGCACCATCAGTGGTATCAATGAGACTTTGTTTGAGGGATCTCAATTCCCTCCCGAGGGTTTTCCTTACATGGGGACCTCTCAACCTTCCTTCCAACCATATATTCCGAAAAATTACACCTCGTTAGGACACCTGATCTCGAGTATGCAAAAGTGCTACTCCTTTGTATTACAATACTATTTGGTAGAATGCTAGAGTATCTGCCCCTGGTCTGATTGTTTCCAACATAGTTTTTTCCATGCCTGCTCAAAATATAGTCACGCCTACTCCCACAAATCCAACTATTTGTGTGGGTGTTTCAGCGACTCATGTCAGTACTCCTGTGTCGATCCCATTGACTTCGGTTTCTGGAGGAGGTACTACCCTGTTGAATGTTCTCCAACCTTCCGTTGGACCATCTGTGAGTGGAACTCAAGCTTAGATTTTTGGTTCCTCTTAAGCTATTGGTAGCATTCCTATACCTGTTGGATCGTCTGGTCCAACAGGGTTCACATATGATCAATATCAGCAATTTTTTCAGAGTATTAACCAAAAGCATTATCTCATGTATGGTTCCCAACAGTTTCAAACTCAATTGCTAAATCTGCAGGGATTTCAAGGGTAGCCTGGCATTCAGCTTGGGGGTTACATCTATCAGCAGGGTCTTACCTATGGTAAAAATCGACCTTATGGGCCACAAGGGCAACCTTTCATACAACAAGCAATGCCTTATGTACAACCTAATCAACCTTTTTCTCATCAAGGTCAGTTTTCCTATTTTTAGGAGAGACAACCTTTTGGTTAACTAGGCCAACCCCAATTTCAGCAGGGTCAGCATTTTTTCCAACAAGGACAACCCTTCGTTCAGCTGAATAATTTATTTGATCAGCCACGTCCTCAGGTCCAACCTGGTCCTCAGGTACAACCTGGCCAACCTCAGCAACCTCAGGGTATCGTGTCGCCTAGTCCTTAAGGTATCATTCAGAAACCCCAGGGTCAACCCTTGGGCTCACAACGTCAACCATTGGGTTCCCAAGTTTACATTTTGGGTTCTCAGGGTCAACCCCTGGGAAATCCATAAAAACCTTTCAACAGAGGCAAAATTTGTATGCTGCGAAATATGTTCAGGCTAGACCTCAATGTTCTGCTGCAGGTCAGAATCCGTATTTGGGTCAGCAACCAGGATATGGTCAGAATCTACAAGGTTTCAATCCTTATGGAAAGTATCAATATGGGAAAATCCCTTTGGGGTAAAACCCTTGGGGGAATAATTTCTCCCAACCTGGTTGGCATCCACAAATGGGCATGTATCAAAGACAAAACACCATGCCTTTCAATCCTCAATTACCATTTCTCGCGATGTTGGAACTTCCTGATGTGTCAAGATTGACCAATGATCAAATTCTTCACAATCTGTATTGGTTCCCAGTTCCAACCAAAATTCTGAGCAATTGCCCCAAGTTTGAAGGAAAATTTGGGGAAGACCTCCAAACGCATGTTATGACATAACATCTTTGGTTCTCCTCCAATTCCTGGGTTGATGATTACATATGTCTACATCTCTTTCAAAGAACATTGACTGGTGCCGCTGCAAAGAGGTACATTGAACTTCCGCACTGAACCTTTCAGGATTTCAACTCCCTAGCCATGGCTTTCCTTACACATTTTTAGTAGCCTGTTCGTTATGAGACAAGAACCCACCTCCTAACATCCTTAAAGCAAGATACTTCTATGCATATCTCTGATCATATTCATGAATGGAGAAGGCGTTTTCGTTTGATCAAATTTGATATTCCTGATCAATTGTTGATATAATGTTTTACCAAATCATTCGCCAATCAGATTTCTAAGGATATTTCTATGGGGGTAGCTGTCACGGAAGAGAAAGCTATAGCTCATGCCAAGTATCTTGATTTGATTTACTCTCAATCCGGCACGTTATATGATATTTTACCTAATGCTCTGTGTATGAGTTCTCAGTCTTCAACCTCAAAAGCTCTGGTGACACCACCGGTGGACGACGTCATTGGTTCTTTTTCCCAAACTTCTCGAAGTCTTCTTCTGCTTCTAAGAAGAAATCATCTTCTTTCTCGGATTTTTTTCCTTAGAGTCCTTTGAATCCTGGAAAAAATTCAGAGGTCAATGTCATTTAGTCTTCTGCGGCTAAAAAATCATCTAAAGGTAAGAAGAAGGGAAAAGTTAAATCTAAATATGATGCCCCAAAGCAGGATTCCTCCAAACCTCACATTGATGATGGAGCTAAACATAAACCGAAGTATCCTTGCCTAATATGTGATGACGATAATTACACCAAGGACTATCCACGATGGGTCGAGATGATTCGATTATTGAAAGGCACCCAAGGGACTCTAGTTGTTCTTAAAGAACCGTTTCCATCACAAAACACTCAAATGGTGGAACAACCCCAGTCTTCCACCCCTTTTGGTTCTCAGGTTTTCATGATGAATGGTAATGCACCCGTATCTATCGCTACCAGATCTAAATATTATTCAGAACCACGTCAGTCGATGGGGAAAGAAATTGTTGATGCTCCTACTCCTTCTCCATCTCCTTCTTTTGGCCCTCTTCATATTGAAGGCCTAATTCTGATCCCATTGTATGACCACCTTCTAAAGGTGTGCTCCGCAATTCCTCTTATAATTCAAATGCCTACGCCAGTCAACATTAAAATATTGTTAGGGATTTGGCTCAGGCGCCTTCCACTATGCTGCGCTAGAGGTGCTTCAGAGTTGTCTGTCACAACGGAAAGTGTTGTTATCCACTATCAGAGGAGTCAATCCAGCCGATTCAATCCTTATTACTTTCGATCTAGATAATTTTTTTATGTGTCTCTCTAGTCAACTTGCTTTGATTATCCAAGTTGGTATTAATGGCAAGAATATCCATCAGGTAGTTGTGGAATAAGGTGCATCTACATGCATTATGTCTGTTTCGTGTTGGAAATCCATTGGTTCTCCAACTCTCAATCAGTCTCAAAATACTTTGGAGGCCTTTGACTGGAGGGATTCTTGTCCTTTCAGTATTCTTCCCAATTCTCCTATCACGTTGGAAGGAAAACTAGTCAATGTTCAGGTTAAAGTCATTAACGCCAAGCTCAATTATAATCTTCTCCTCAGTCACAGTTGGACTCATGCTATCCTTTGCGTGTCGTCCACTCTCTTTCATGTTCTCCACTTCCCGCACAAAGGAAAGATTATCACTGTTGATCAATTGTCCTTTTTCACTTCCACTTCTTTAGAAGGTAATGTTCCATATGTAGACCATACCACCATGCCTTATGAGAGTGTGGGGGTAGGGCTTTTCAAATATTCTACCCTTATGGGTCTATTTTCTCTTCCTCCACTGAACACTGCTCAGGTCAATATGATCTCCACTTCTTCTGATTCTTGGATCATCCCTTAATCTAATCAGGTCGATTCGTTTGGTAATGTGATGTCGTTAAGCCCATTAGAGGTTGATTATTGCGAAATCATCTGAGCTTCAGCTAATGATTCTAAACATGCTACTTCTAGCATGCATTTTGATGCGTACTCCCAATCTCCTTCGATCGGTTCCTCAGATTCATCTAATCCCCTGAATGAGAAATTTTCATCTGACAAGAGTATCGTGGAAACTATGTCTCTCGAAGAAATCCCTTGGAATGATATCCATCATCGTTCATAGTTTCTCCCGAATCTTGGAGTAGATTATTCATGTCTTGAAAATCCCACTCCCTATGTTCCTCGTGATCCGCTCCCAACATCGATGTCTACCCATGAGGTCTTTTCTAAGGGGAACATGGGAAATATTACTAAGAATATTCCTATGGACATTTCTTTGAAACTAGGAATTATTGAGAACATTCATATTAGGGTGGCTTTCTCTCCAGATGAGGTCAAGCTCTATAGTAGTCTCTTTCAAGAATTTCGATATGTTTTTGCATGGTCCTATGAGGAAATGCCCGACATCGACCCGAGTATAGTGGTGCATGAAATACCAACTTATCTTGAAGTGAAGCCTGTTCATCAATGACTTTGCCCTGTGCACCCTAGAAAGGAAGCCGCCATAAAGGGAGAGGTTGAAAAAATTCTTAAGGCTGGATTCATTTATCCTATACCGTTGACAGATTGGGTGTACAATATTGTCCCTGTCAATAAAAAGCGGGGTACCATTCGCGTTTGTGTTGATTGCCAAGATATCAATCGGGCATGCCCAAAGGATAACTATCCCACTCCGTTTATTGACCAGATCATCAATGAATGCATTGGGAGTGATATATTCTCCTTTATGGATGATTTTCCTGGCTACAACCAGATTAACATCTTTTCGGCTGATCAGCATAAGACTTCCTTGATTTTTCCATGGGGAACCTTTGATTACAAAATGCTCCATTCCAGTCTAAAGAATGTCGGTACCACCTTTCAGCATGCGATGTCCTATGTTTTCCATGACATTAAGCACATAGTACAAACTTACCTGGATGACCTCCCTGCTCATTCAGCTAAGCGCCACAACCATCCTACGGACCTTCGAGAGATTTTTCTATGATGTTGACACTGTAACATTCGTTTGAATCTGCATAAGTGTGTTTTTTGCGTTGAATCTCATAGACTCCTTGGGTTTGTCATCTCTAAATAAGGCACTCATCTCGATCCCTCGAAATTTGAGGCTATCATTAATTTACCCCCTCCCTCCTATTTATCATAATTGCAAAGTCTGCAAGGGAATGTTAATTTCCTACATCGTTTCGTTCCCAATTATGCGGAGCTTGATAAGGTTTCTACACGATTACTGAAAAAATGGATCCCCTTTCTGTGGGATGAAGTGGCTCAACACTCCTTCAATGCTTTAAATAACATTCTCATTAATGCTCCTTTACTGCATCCCCCAAATTATCATCGTGACTATTTTCTTTACTTAGCAACTTCCTCTGGTACCATTGCTATGGTACTATCCAGGTTGACGATGATGGTACTGAACATGTCATCCATTACCTTAGCCGTAACCTTATGGATACAGAGACTCGATATGCCCATGTCAAGAAACTGGCTTTAGCTACGGTACATGATGTTGAGTGATTTCGACATTATATTCTTTTACGCACGACTACCGTGATCTCCAACTGAAATCCTATGACTTATATTTTGACCCGCCAGTTGTTGGGGGGGGAATATTCAAAATGGATTATCATTTTACAGGAGTTTGATTTGGAATTCACTACTACCAAATCAACTAAATCATTGGTTTTCACTGAATTGATATGCTCCCTCCCCTCTCCCTCTGCTCCATCTAATTTCGATGAGAAAAATCCAGACGACACTCTCTTCATGATTAGCACTGTTGATCCATGGTACGGTGACATGATCATGTATCTCCAGAACCAAAATTTCTGATTTGAGTTGGACAAGTCTGATCGTCAACGGATTTGACATCATTCCCAACCATATCGTATCATTGGGGATACTTTATACTGAGTCGGCGTCGATTCAAT
The DNA here is from genome assembly GCA_034641835.2 of Pinus albicaulis. NCBI lineage: Eukaryota > Viridiplantae > Streptophyta > Pinopsida > Pinales > Pinaceae > Pinus > Pinus albicaulis. Next base: position 163,928,126 of record CM076577.1, on the reverse strand, counting down.
TCTTCACCACTGTCTGAATTTCAAAGAGGCCGAGAGAGTGCTCAACGACTGCCACTCTGGGGCATGTGGTGGTCATATTTATGGGTATGAAACAGCTCAAAAAATCCTTCGTGCTGGTTATTTCTGGCCTTAATTTTTTAAATATTTCATCCTTGACGTCCGTAAATGCCATTCTTTCCAGATTTATCAGCGGAAGATGTGTGCCCCACCCGCACCCTTACACCCAGTTGTTACCGTCGGCCCGTTTTCCAAATGGGGCATTTACTTCATGACATGTAACCCGCACTCAACCAATGGGCATGTTTATATCATTGTCGTTGTGGACTATTTCACTAAATGGGCCAAGGCAATGCCTACATATGTCATTGACGGTAAAACTGCGGCTCAATTTATCTTCAATCATGTTATCGCACGATGGATCACATAGTGTCTAAGGAGGCATTGGTGGTTGTGCTTAGGCAGCTTCAAGTAAGGAATCACTTTCCCTTTGCTTTGAGTGGTCTTGGATAGTGACATTTCGCAACTCTTAGGATTGTGCGCATATCGGGCAAAAAGGCAGGCGGAAGGCGCTCTTCATGAAGGATTATGTACGCAAATAGAATTTAGGACTAGTTCAAATTTTATTTTCCTCAAACCTTAGAGATTTATAAATACTTTCCAGGTTCTGTAATGTCCTCCAACCCTGTAAATCATTTTTCTTGACATTAATTAATGTCGTATTCTCCTGTATGATTTTCCAGTGTTAACAGTTGCCCCGTAATGTGTGAGGTCTAGGAAGAACTGTATAGCTGAAATACATTATAGTTTATTTTCTGTATCATGTGTAGAGAGAGAGAGACCTGCGTGAAGCTTGGAATTGAAAACACCTTGTACCGGTTCCAAGAATGACCGTGGCCTAAGTGATCCCTGTAAGAAAATAAAATTTACAATACATATACAAATTTTCTATGAGGCGACCATGTCCCATACTCGTGATGCTGTGGCTAGTTAAACAAATTTATTTTAACAGATACATGTTTCATCGGTATCACTGATATGGTAGTGATCTGGTGGTTGCTGACAACGACTGTTGTCGCCCTCAAGGGCGTTTTTTCTTTGACAATAGGTGAAATGTGGTACCCATATGCGTAAACTTTGTATGGCATATAGTTGTGTATAGTATGCATAGGTGTTGGCTGGGACCTTCCCGTGTAAGCATTGTTGACAGAGATGCTTATGGAGGCACAGGTCTTCCATAGATTTGATCAAAGTGTAATGGTTGTAAGGTTCAATACCATCTTCACATGAAACCTTTGGTTGAAGTTGAATGTTAGGAGGATCAATGACATCTATGGACAATGATGTCTCCCATAGTTCCACCCGAGGATTCCCTTTGCATGGAGAGGGGTGATCCAAGGTACCGCTTCCTTTTTGGAAAATAGGTGTCGAAGTAAACAAAAAGGAAGCCTCAATAGAACGAGGGGTCATCGATATGAGGGATCAAGGACCTGGATGTGATGGGTTTAACGTAGGCATGTTGGAGAGGGGTGACTAAAAATTGATGATGGGGATTCAATGGCCCAAGGTCGAAGTATACTAAGCATCTTGGTGGCAGTCATAGTTATTTCTGATGGAGAAATACCTGGAGTCGGTAGGACTTCTAGGGTGGGTATAAACTGGCTATGAATGTCAAGGTGGCTAGTGCGTGGAGGTATAATACTCCGACCAAGGGTGTTCAGGGACTACTGTCGTGGGAGAAAAGAAAATAATGAGAGGGTGAAGGACGTAGTGCACCGTTCGAGGTCTTTGTACACTTACCAAAAGAATAAAATAATGGGGTTTGGTTTGTACAAAACACAGAGACGGGTGCCCCAAAACATGAAAGTGTTCGCTCACTAATGGTGTGAGGAAGGTGTTTTGCTTAGGGTGTGGGTCCCATTGGTTGGTCTCATGTGCGGGGTTGATGAAGCCGATGAGAAAGTATTGCAAATGGGATTATGCTAGTGGAGGTATGGTGGGTCAAATGCGAGGCGCGGTGGTGCGCTCTTGATATGCTTGTACAACTTGGTTGTCCGGGAAGGGTTTTTTACCTTGTATGGTAAACTTGAACTTATGCATGGTGAATGGATGGTCATGAGGTGCTTCCCGGACTGAAGTGGTATGGCCATGGAATCACTTTTGTTGTGATATATGGTCTACTAAGAGTGATGAGTGCCATGGAGGGGAGGCTCTACCGACCAACGAGGATTTTTATCCTATGCAGGGTGAGGTGATGATAAACACGGTCAGATATGAGGACCCTATGGTTTATTTCTGATGGAGAAATGATGTCAGGATATGCAGAGTTTGTTGGGGTTCTATCATGTTGGGGATAATGATACCTGCTCTGGAACTTTCAAGAGATAACATTGTGGATGGTTTGTGGGCTTTTCCTGCAAAAACAACTACCTCAAGTGAAAGCATCTTCTTTATCAAATATTATTGAAAGTCGTTTTCTTTAAAAAAGAAGATGAGAGAGGTCATACCTGTCAACACTGAAAAAAAAAAAAAATCGGGAGTGTGAACATGTGGCATCGCCTTTGTTCATCATGGAGTTCTAATTGTGGCGCAACTTACGGTTTGGAGAATGGACCTTCTGATCTCTGGTTATGGTCCTCAAAATTTTTTGAAAAGGGCAATATATAGGTGGATATGGCCCTAATTCAATTCATTTGTACTTTCTGAGTTTTTGAGAGGTCAAAGGACTCTGCGTAGCATTTCTTTCCATTGCGGTCAGCCTAAGCACCAAGGATTCGTGAGATCATGCCAAGGTAACCTTCATGACGTCCTGTACTTGAATTTTTTTAGTTTGATAGTATCAGGGTCCGTACAGACTAGGTTTGTATGGATTCTAGGTGTTTTTTTTCCCTATATTGCGCGGGTGATCAGGGCAACGACGCGCCCCTTGTGTGCTTTTTTGGGGGATAAGCGCGCTAATGCGCTCATTTCCCCTCTTTTAGCATGCCTGTGTAAAATAAATGTCTAAGGGATAGGCACACACTAAGCGTGCCTGTCTAACGAACAGGCGCACAATGCCGAGGCAGAAAATATTCTTGGATTTTTGCCTATTTTGGGTTTTTTCTGTACTGATGGGTACCTATTTTGATGACAAGTTACTGTGCAGGGAGAGAGACTGGACCGAGCTCCGTACTGAGATGGATGCTGATACTGGGGCACGTCATCATCTAGTGCTATGGGGAGTCCTGAAGTTCGCAGAGAACAAGCTTCTTCAGTCACAGGACCAATTGCTACATTACGTGATCCGTCATTGGTGCAGGAGGCTCAACATGTTCATATTGTGGGGGACACACTTTGTCATCTGTCGTGAGACGGATGTTTAATTTGTGACTAGGTTACTACCTTAGGGTGAGACGCTGAGATATCCACTCCCTGATGAGAGAGTGGACTTGGAGAGATTTAGGAGACGCCACTGTGGTGGGGCACCTCTTATAGAGGGATGCATCAGCATTGCATCTGTGACAGATCTGGCAGAGCGATGTGCTCTAGCAGTGATTGTGAGACTAGCAGGGTCCGTTTCTCCTCATCGGGCATTAGGCCTGCGGGTTGGAAAACTGCGTCGGTTGAGGTCCGAGCATTTTTTCGACTTCGCTCGTTTCTGCTTTGACGGGATGGTGTCACAACTCAATAAGTTCCAACGTGGATATAAGTTGTTTGCGTACGCCAGTATCTTATGTAGCATTATGTATGAGAGGGTAGTGCTGCTGAGGCCAGTAGTGGTGGTGCCTCCTGGGGGGCCACAGGAGCCTCGAATGAAGAGATGGGCTCCAATGATGCCACGAGGCGGCGGTGGCATGGTGGGGCGTTATTGGAATGCCATGACATAGGTGTGGTTTGAGGCCAACCCACAGATGTTCCTACCATACCCATATGCGGGGATGGACTTTCGGGGGGATCTAGACATGGGTCCCACAGGTATGTTGTGTATGTTTTCTGTGTTTATTTGAGTATACATGTACTTATGTGTTTTTCTAGTGACACTAACATCATTTTGGTTACTCTTACAGATGTTGGTGAGGTGGGTCGCCCCGTGGCTCGGTTGGTTGGCCACGATCGTCTACGACGACCTAGGGGTGATCAGGGAGGAGGTGTTGCTATGGGACCTAGAAGTGGTGGTGGCCCTTCAGGGGAGGGCAGCAGCTTGGCTGCTGAAGAGATTGCGGCCGAGCGAGCTCGTGCCGATGCGACAGTGGCTCGTGCAGATACGGCATATGCTCGTATTGCGGAACTAATAGCTCAGGTGTCAGTTCTTGAGGATTTCTAGGGTCGAGTGGACTGCTTGACCCAAGGAATGCCTGATCTGGGTTTCATGGATGATTTCGAGGAGGTCTGGTTGGAGACTGTGATGCCTCGCGAGAGGGACTATCGGCCCGTTCTACGTCGAGTGGCGATCGCGGTTGCGATGACAGCTCCAGTGGTGGCACCAGGAGTAGTGGTGGGTCCAGGTGCCCCTCCTAAGGGGCCACCACCATAGAGTATTTGTACACAGGGAAAGCACCCATTATGAAGATGCTTCCCTTATTTTTGAAGACTTTTGTATCTTTGGGCTGGCAGTTGGGTCGGCGACACGATTTTTGTACTCAAACATACATATTGTGATATATATATATATATATATATATATATATATATATATGAGAGATATTTTTTACGGCTCTACATGATGTGTCACATGTTTTGGTTTATGTACGATGTTATGCTGATGGATATATATATTTTTGGTTTTTTTATGTATGATGGTTTATTCGAGATGCATTCCAGTTTAGGATATTGTTAGCTATGTGCTCGGCTGTTTGGTTTTGACTCCTTGGTACATGTGTAAATGTAATATAGTCAAATTGTTTGCTTAATCTTTTGGCATGCAAATATTTTATAAACAGGTGTGTATCTCTTGTCTTAAATGTTTTGTTTAACTGTGACACTACTAACTAGGAATCGAGGTAGATATGCATATGGCGTATACCCTGATAGAGGGCATCGCACATAAGTATGATGACAGCGTCATATTCTGCCTGATTTCTTGTTACTAAACTGATGCACACACCATTTGAGCAGAGTGGCGATCAATCAGGGTGGTAAATGACCTAGGCAGTTGCGGCTAAACTTTGAGACCATCTTGATGCTCCATCAGCAAATCCGAAATAGGGTTCAGGCTGGTGATCCATGGTAGCACTTTGAGCTCTTTTTAAATAAGTATTTTCGTCAAAAAATTTGAGTGGTGGGGTTTTGTGTACGAGCACTCTATGGAAGGGTCGTCTTGGCCCTTATGGGTAGAATTTCTTGAGGTAAAGTTCGTTTACGGGGTTATTGAGGTAGGTCTTGTTCGGTTCTGTCAAGATGTATGCCCCCTATTGGAGGAAATGTTTGATGATGTAGGGTCCATATCACAAGGTTTCAAACTTTCCTAGCCCTAGGGCTTATTTTGCGACATCGTAGCAAGGGACTAATTCTCCCTCAGTGAATGAGCGAGGGGTGATGTGGCGATCGAATGATGCTTTTACCCTTTTCTTGTGGACCTCGTTGTGTCGTAGCGATTGTCATCGACTTTCGTCGACAAGCTCTAGTTGTACTAGGCATTGTTCTAGAGGCTAGGTATCATCAAGGAGTTCAATGGCGGCATGTAAATTTGGGATCTTGCGTTATATTGGAATCATGGCCTCGACCCCATATACTAATTGGAAGGGAATGAAACCAATGGACGTCTTTACCATCGTGTAGTATGCCCACAGGGCAGAAAAGAGCATATGGTGCCAGTTGGTTTTATGGTTATTCACCATGTGTTGTAACATAGTTTTGAGTACTCTATTAATATCTTCTACCTATCCATTGGACTGGGGGTAGTATGGTGAAGCGAATTCATGGGTGAATCTGAGGTGGTGAGATAGCTCCTCGAAAACTTCTTTCTCAAAGTGTTTCCCCTGGTTGGATACTAAATCTTCGGGATGTCGAACCGGCTGATCACGTGGTTGAACAAAAAATGAGCTGCGGTTTCTGCCATGTTGTTGTATGTGGGCATAGCCTTAGCCCACTTGGTGAAATATTTGATGGCCATAATGATGTATTTTTGGTTGCCCGATAAGGCGGGGTTTCAAGTCATGAAGTCAACCCCCCATTTACAAAAGGGACCAGCAATGATGACAGGATGTAGAGGCATGGGAGCTACCCTTGCTTTGTGGGCGAAGCGTTGGCATCGTTCGCATGTTTTGATTGCTGTAATGCAGTCGCAAAACAAGGAGGGCCAAAAATATCTTTCCCGTAGGAATTTTTGGGCGGTGGCCATGAAAGATAGGTGGTCGCTGCAAGCGCCTCCGTGGCAGTCATTAAGGGCTTGTTCCGCTTGATCGTGGGTGAAGCATCGTCGTAAAATGGTGTCGATGCCTCATCGATATAATACATCTCCCATGAGGAGATATCGAGAGGTCTGTTGGCGTATGCGCCGACGGTCATCTCGGGTTAGATGAGGTCTAAACTTTTGGTTTTGCAAGAACAGGAGAATATCTCCATACCAAGGGTCGTCAATTACTACGAAAAAAAGGTGTTCATTGGGTAGAAAATTTTTCACTAGTGATCCCTTGGTATCTCCTGGGAGATCCGTAATGAAATCTTCTAAGGCAAGCGCCTTTTTGCTTTTGGGGGAGCAAAATTGTAAGTCATATTCTTATAGAATGACTATCCAGTGAGCATACTTATGGTTCATTAGGCAGCGCGTGAGCAGGTAGTTAATGGGGTTAATATCTGCGATGACCGTAGTGGTTCTTAAGATGATGTAGTGGCGAAGTTTCTGGACTGCATAAATTAATGCTAGTGCAGTTTTTTCTTCAGGCTCATATCTTAATGCTGGACCTGATAAGGTTTTGCTGATGTAGTATATTACGTGCTCCTTCCCATCTTGGCCATCCTAGACCAACAATCTGGTTAACGTGGACTCGAAAGCTGATAAATACAAGATATAATCTTTGTCATAGTCTGGGGGACTGATGAGGGGCGCTAAAGATAATGTTTCTTTCAGTGCATTGAATGCTTTCTGGGTGAAATAATCCCATTTAAATGGGATGTCCTGGCGGAGGAGGCACAGGAACCCTTTAGCATAGGTGCCATAATCTGGGACAAAGCATCTTAGAAAATTGGCCTTCCCCTGTAGGCTTTGAAGTTGCCTAAGGGTTCGAGGTGGAGGTACCTCTTTGATGGCTTGGACATTGAGGGGTTCCACACAAATGCCTTGCTAGGACACGATAAAACCTAAGAGTCTTCCTACACTGACGCAAAATACACACTTGAGGGGGTTCAAGCATAGGTTGTATTGACGGCATCGTTCGAATACCAATCGCAGATCCTGGAGGTGGTCTGAGCGCTTCTTCGAACGTACGGTCGGGTCATCCAAGTAGGCGAGGATAAGGTGCACCAAGTCATGAAATATATAATTCATGGCCCATTGGAATGTGGCTCCAGCGTTTTTTAGGCCAAATGGCATTACCTTGTATGCGAATGTGCCCCAGGGGGTGGTGAACGCAGTTTTGTACCAGTTTGTATGGCAGATTTGGATTTGAATGTATCTGGAGAACCCATCCATAAAGGATAGAGCCTCATGCCCTACGCAAGCATCAATGACTTGGTCGATGAATGGAGTGGGATAATTGTCTTTAGGACAAGATTTGTTCAAATCCCGAAAATCGGTGCAAACTCGTATAGTGCCCTGTTTTTTCATGACTGGAATAGGGTTGGAAACCCAAGATGTATAGGCGATGGGGTAGATAAACTCAGCTTTGTGAAGCTTTTTGATTCCTTGCTTTATTGCTTCGGCCTCATTAGGGGAATTTTGAGGTCTAAAATGGGCCTCATAAGGAAAATGTACACTCAAAATTCACTTTATGAGAACCAATCACGTTTTATGGGATGACATCATCCCTAATGGTTGAGGTGGCATTGCTTGAGTTAAAGGTACTTACTTGTCACATTCTCAATGGTGGATAAAAACTCATGGTTAACCATGGTAGTGCCCTAATTAATTTTAAAGCTATAAAGTAAAGTACTCATAATAAATGTCATTTCACACTTTTTGAATAAAATATTATTATTGTCATTTCATATTTTTTGAAAGAAACAATGCATATCCCTACACAATCTTCATGTCTTTACACACTTTTGAATAAATATTATATTTGTATATTTTCTTATTTTTATTTTTAAATTATACATTCATCTCGTTTTATAAAATATCACAATTTCAAATCAATTATAAGTTAATATCTATACATATGAAATCAAAATAAATAAAAATGTAACTTTGTAATTTTAGGACAAATCACATCTATAAATAATATTATTATAATATTAATAACAATACAAAAATATTGGAAAATGGAAGGTGGATTCCAAGCTCTAATGAAGTGTTAGGAGAGAAAAAAAATATTTTGATATTTTCACAATAGCTTTTGATCCTAAATTTTTTGTTGCTCGCGTGAGCTGGGCCTGTGAGAACACTTCAGCTCCCAGTGCCGTCGAGCCTGTGGGCTTCGCTGACCTAGCTTTGATCCAAGGTTCATCCAGCCATGGAGGATCTGGGTTCTCCCCAACCTCCTCCACCTCCTCTACTACCATCAACAGATGAAGCCTTCAGAACTCTGCTGGCCTTGTTAGAGTCAGTCCTTACAGTGCTCCGTCAGAGATCATTTCGCTTTTTGCATATCATTTTTAGGTGTCTCACTCATTTCACTTCGTTGCATTTTGCTAGGGGCATGCCATGGACTGACAAGAGGGTCTGGTTGTCTTGTGTTTCCTCATGCTTGTACCTGCAGGGCTAATTAAAATTCCTAAAAAATCACTGAAGTTCAGGTCACTTCATTCATGATCATAAATGATTATTTTTGTCGAAAAGAGCCTTTAGTCCTAGAGTCTAGGGTTTTCAGTCTTTTGGTACATGTAATAAAAGCCCGCAGGCCTTGAGGTTGGTTTCAAAAGGTTCCTATTTCACGTTTTTATTCTCAAAAACATTTGAAGACATTTCTAGTCCAAAACTCTGTTTTGGAACTAGAAATTGTCAAATTTCATTTTTTGTAATAATTGTGTATTTGTTCCACCATAAGAAGTTCAAAAGCAGCCTCTGATCTTTGCCAAAGCCAAAATGCCAAGTCCCTGCAAGAACCAAGACATTTCATTAGTCTAAGACTCAGAAAAACAGTGAAAAGCCAAAGATAGAATTGCATTAAAATGATAAAGGGCCAAAAAGCCAAACATTATAAAAGTGGGTTATGGAGCAAATTAAAATCAAATCTGATTTTTATGAGATATTTTACAACCCATATAAAGCATTGAAAACAAATCATTTTCAAAAATTTCCCAAAGCAAAACCGACTTGGAGTGTTGAAGTCAAGTTTGAAGTGTTTTCAAAGCCGTGTACTGGAGGTGGAAGTGCGCGCTACGCACACCAGGCATGCGATGCACTGGACTTCACAGGCCCGTGCAAATTAGCACGCGCGCTACGCACATGCTGCGCGCAGTGCACTGGGTGAGCGCACGACGCGTATAATCTCAGAGCAAAAAAAATTCACTCCTTCGTCCAGATTCATGCCAAATTGCCTCCAACTGCTTGCAAGTAGGTTCTTCACGTTTGCTTAGTGAATTTTGGAAATGATTATGGTGTTTTGAAAGTGGAGAAACAAGTGTTTAATGTGGAGAAATGTAAACCCTATGTTTATTTCCAAATTCACTTCTTAGGGTTTTGAAGCAAATGATAGTGACTGTGTGAGGGTTTCCAAGCTTATGTTGTTGATATATATGCCTGTGTCATCTATTGTCAGTGGTGTCTCCACTTCCACGCCCTCTCTTTGCCATTACATCACTGCTGTCATTATTATTGCCATTGTCATTTTAACACTGCTCATCATTCATGTTATGACATAGTCTCATTTTCACTTGTCCACATCCTCCATTGACATTGTCAAACACTGCAAGGGATATTGTCATTTTGTTCCTAACAGTTGTTTTCCCCACATTATACTCTCTTCTACTCACTTGTCAAATCCCCTTGTAGTCAAAGCAGTGACTATTTTCCATTCAAACTCATTTGACAGTACCTTTATCATTATGGTTTTCCTATAGCACCTTGATACACATGTGACACATTTGGGATTAGAGCATACACTGAAACTCTTGTTTTCACCATACCTACATCAGCATATATTTGTCAGACATCTTGATTTCAGCGCCATGTCAGAGACAGATTCATCATATGAGCAAGGATATGAGCAGGACAGTGACTCAAACGTTGAGATTGATGTACTGAGATGGAGCATAGCAGTGCACCAGTAGTGGTAACATATCAGAGAGGCCACAGAGCTTTGTTTGCAGCATCACGACGAGTACTATCTCCACCCGAGGTGGAAGGGGTCTCGTTGACTTCATCAGCAACGCAAGTACTATCTCCACATGGCGTGGAAGGGGTCTCGCCTTCTACATCAGCGCAGGTACATTAACAGGTTCAGGACAGAGACAAAGACATGTTCTGTCATATGAAAAATCATTATTGGGCCCGTAATCACGTCTGCCGAGCTAAAATGAAGATCCTGAAGGCAAGGTTGAGCAGAGCACTAAAACGGTGAAAAAGGCCTGATCCGCTTAGAATCTTGGCCGAGGCTTCCTTGGCTGAGCATGAGGCATGATGGGGGATCTTCGCTCTAAATTTCACCAAATTTGGAGAAATTTTTGTCATTTTGGAAATTTTTGGTCTCAAAACAGGTTTTTCAGCCCAACGCGTAGCGCGTTGACGCGCTCGCTTATGATTGGGACACTTGCTGGAGGAAAAATTTATATTTTTGGGTTTTTCATGGTAATTTATGCATTCTCCAGTAGGACCAAATCATTTCACCAAGTTCTAGATGATCAAAAGGCCCAAAAACACCATGAAAACCTCCTTTCTGCCACCTTTTGCACCAGCAGGAAGTACTTCTGGGAGAATGACGTTTTGGAGGGGAAAATGAGCTCCAAATTGAAAAATTCCACTTGGGTTGGATAGCCAACATCCAGGGCTTTCCAACGAGCTATCATGAGCTCAATTTGGACTCCGGGAAGTGCCCCAAAAACAGGTCCAAAGGCGCGAAATGCATAGAGCTCAGGCGCGTGACGCATAGAGATTTTTGGTCAATTTTTCACCTTCCAGCTCAGAATTTCGGCCAGTTGGACCAGTTTTGATTGTGGATGTAATTTTTGGTTTTTCTTGATGTAATTTTATGTACATGATGTAACTTTGGCACTTATTTACTTGTTCTAGAGGATTCATTCACAAAAAAGTGAAAATTGAATGAATGAATCAGTTTCCCTCCTTTTACAGGCAAGTTGTTTGGATGCCTAGATTTCAGTTCCATGTTTAGAATTGGTTGAAATTTCTCCTATAAGGGGGAATTCGACCCCTAGAGGCATGGGAAGGGGTTAGGATGGTCTATATGATGTAATTTCTCAATCATTTTCAGAGGTTGGACAGGTTGGACTCTTGGGAAAAGTTTGGCACACTATTGTACATATTTTTCATATTTTGGCTAAGGAAAGATCAGAGGTTTTGCAGCACCTGTTGGGATTCTTGTGGCTTTTTGTTCTTGATGGTTTTTTCTCTCAGTTTATTGTAAGTTCTTTCATGTTCGATGTATGCCATTACCTTCTTATGCTTCTGAAACTAAATGAATGAGTAAATGAGGTAGAATCCATTGATTTCAGTGCTCTGCCTTTGAATTTGTTTAGTTTTACATGTTTTTGTCTGTTTGGAGAGGATTCATGTTCTCCCTTGCCCTCTTCAGCTCCTTGTCGATCTGATCCATCCATACACATAATCAAAAGCATCAATACTATTTCCTACCTCGCCCCAACTCGAATTCTGCAAAAATCTGGCCTTATCCCCGGACCCAAAATTGTTTTTCCCATTTCTTCAACAAAAACCCAAAAAATCAAAATCAAACTTTCCTATCTCTTTACTAGCCTAAAATCAGTATTCATTATAATTCATCTCAGCCCCTTTGAAGACCTTTTGCCGAGATAGACCCAGAGAGAGCCCTCTCCTGTCCCTGTAGGGCTAGCTACGAGGCTGAGTGTGGTTTGATGTAGCCTTGAGTTTTACCTTATTTCAGCCTAAGGTAGATTTGAGCGCTAACAGGCCTCACTCCCAAAGAAGAAGAAAACAGAAGCGGCTAAGTTTGTTTAAAAACCTTATGATATCCCAGAGATCTCTCTACCTTCTGAGGGGTCGATTCAAGTGGCCCTTTCTCTTGCAGATCGTGCCCTTGTAGGATATTTCATGAGACTTTGGCCCTCGCCCAGATATATTGAGACTTGGGTTGTGAAGAACTGGGTTCCTTTGATCAAAAATAATTTTACCTCCTACTTTCTGGGAAGGGGTTACTTTCTGTTCAAATTCAACTCAAAAGAGGATAAAGATCTGATCTTTAGGAATGGCCCTTATTTCATGGGCCCTCAAGGGTTGTACCTCAATAAATGGACGTCGAACTACGACCCAGCTGTAGAAGTCCCGACGGTGGTTCCAATCTGGGTAAGGTTGTCGAATCTTCCCATGCACTGCTGGAACTCGAAATCGTTGAAACATATAGGCAATGCCTTGGGAAAATTTATTGATTGAGAAAATCACAAATACCAATACGACTGTGCCCATATCTGTGTTGAAGTAGATCTAGAGGTGGGTCTCCTGGAGGAAATAAAAATCAATGTCGGAAGCTGGTCTCATGTGAAAAAGCTTGATTATGAACAGCTTCCTTTCAAATGTCAAAAATTCCATGTTTATGGTCACTTCGCCAAAGGCTATCTGAGCAACGGCGAGGTGGAGAAAGGAAAAGAGGAGGGCTAGAATCAGGTTAAGTGGTCAAAGACCAGTAAAGCTCCAAAAGCTGTTGGAGCCTCAAACGGCAAAGCTCAGCCTGCTATTGAATAGAAAAACCCCAATCCTAAAGGGCAAGGAAATAAATTTGGGCCTCTCAGTTTAGACTTAGCAGAGGTCCAGGATATCGATATGCAAAATAAAGGTACTTCAGACAAAGGGACACCCTCAGGATCAAAACAAGGTTAGAGCACTTTAGAAATATCTAAAGGAAAAAATGCAAAAGCTGAAGACGAGGAACAAGCCTCAGAGGAATCGGAGGAGGAAGGCGAAATAGGGGAATCACAAATCTCATCCAGAATATCGATAAGAGGTTGACTCCCTACTCGGGAAAAGAGAGAACAAGTAACATACAAAGATAAACTTCAAGGTACACTACCAACTCTTGAGAACCTGTTGGCAAAAATTCCCAAGGCTACAAGAAATCAGACACAAGGCTCCAAGGGAGCCCACTACTCCCAAAAAAGTAAGTGATGAAGGTCGTCTCCTGGAACTGCAGAGGTTTGGGAAGTAAAGTGAAAGAAAAAGATATGAGAAGCATGCTTCGAATAGAAACCCTGAAGTTTCCTCTAATCCAGGAGACAAAAATGGAGGAAAAATTCTTCCTCCAAACAAGTAAGAATTTTTGGAACAAAGGTGGAGGCCAGGCCGTCTCTTCTTGAGGAGCATTAGGCGGACTAGGCACGCTATGGAACACAAGAAAATATTCGCTTGTCTCTGAGATACTAAATACGTATTAGTTGTACCTGAAACTCTAGAATATAGAAACAGAGGTAATTAGCCTTATCAATTTATATGTCCTGATTAATGCAGGAGAGAAGAAGTCCTATTTTGATTCCATCAGAAATCTGGCTGACATAGAGAATATGGAAAATACCATCATAGATGGTGATCTTAATCTTACATTTCTTTTGTCTGAGAAGCGAGGAGGCAGCATAGTGAGAGATTTGGCAAAGGAATGGGTGGAGGACCTCATGCAATATTGGGATATTCTCGACATCAAACCCATTAAAGGTAAGTTCACTTGGTCTAATAAAAGAGTTGGTCCAGGTCATATTACTACTATATTAGACAGATTTCTGGTTCACAGTTCATTTTTGCTTCTAGGATTAGAGTCTAGAATGCAAATCCTCCCTTGGAGTGCCTCTAATCATAAGTCTATATTGTTTGAGTTGTTGCCCCAAAAGGAATTGGGCCCTATTCCTTTTATATTTAATCCTCTATGGATTAAAAATCTGGGCTTCATGGAAAGAGTCAAGGAAAGCTGGGATCGCCCTGTAAATGGCTCCCCCTTCTTTGTTTGTGAGGAAAAGCTCAGAAGATTGAAAGCTGAATTAAAATGCTGGGCCAGAACCCTTCCCAACCCGGCTTCAGAAAGGAAACTCGCTCAAGCCAGTCTTGAGGCCCATCATCTCCAAATGGAATACGCTGCCATTTCTAAAGAATTCCTTGATAGGGAGACTGATCTCCAAGAAAAATTCCATAGGGCCTACCTGGCGGAGGAGGAATTTTGGAGGCAAAAATCACGTAGTCTTTGGCTTAAGGTGGGAGATAGAAACACATCATTCTTCCACAAGCAATCCCATGCGAGAAGAAATTTCAATTCCATTTCAGAAATCAAGGAGGAGACCTCTACCCATAAGGACTTCCTGAGTATTAAAAGGGTTGCTTACATCCATTTTAAAAGCCTGTATAGTGAAGAAGGTGTGGGGAACCAAACTGCAAAATTTTTGGATGTGGTTCCCATAGAGATAACCTCCAAGATGAATCAATCTCTAGAGGAAAAAGTCTCTAGAGAAGAAATAAAGGCTTCCCTCTTTGATATAGATCCCAAAAAAATCCCCGGACCAGATGGATTTACAGCTAGATTTCTTCAATCTTGCTGGCATATAGTGGAAAATGATCTGCACAAAATGGTACTGAAATCTCAAAATTTCCAGAAAATTGGGGGCAGAAAAAACTTTGCTTTCCTCGCCCTTATTCCGAAGGAAAAGGGAGCCAATACCTTTAACATATTTAGACCTATTTCGTTATGAAAAATTGGATACAAAATCATAACCAAGGTAATAGCAAATAGGTTGAAAGGTATTCTTCCAAAAATTATTCCGGAAAATCAAGGTGGATTTGTGCATGGAAGGTAGATCGTAGAAAATTTCATTCTTGTGCAAGAGGTGATCCACTCAAGCATTCAACGCAAATAAAAAGGAATGGTTGTTAAACTTGATCTTGCTAATGCTTTTGATCGAGTTAGACACAGCTTCCTCCTTGGGTTTTGCATAAGTTTGGATTTGGGGTGAATTTCACCAACTAGATCCGTGCGTGTATTTCTGAGCCCTGGATAGCCCCCTTGGTGAATGGGCATGCTGTGGGATTCTTCAAAGCCTCAATATGCCTTTGCCAGGGATGTCCACTCTCTCCTCACCTCTTTTTTATCTAGGCTTCTGTGTTAAGTTTTTATTTGAACAAGAAATTGCTTGATCAAGAAATTATGGGTCTTAATATAGCAAGAGGTGTAAAAAATATCAATCATGCTTTCTTTGCTGACGATTCATTATTGCTAGGTGAAGCCTCTCTGAATTCTACCTCCAAATTCAAAGAAGTCCTTAATGATTATTGTGAGGCCACAGGCAGCAAAATCAATAAAGGGAAGTGTCATATCTATAGCTGGAATATCTCTCCCTGCATTCTAAATACTATTTCCAGATGTCTTGATTTCGTTGGCTCAACTAATTGGAGATCCTTCAAGTATTTGGGTCTTCCTATCATTCAAAAATCCAACTTCAGTAGACTTTGGCTTCCTTTAATCGAAAAATTCAAACTTAGAATCTAAGAATGGGGCCTCTCCTGGCTTAACATCGCCGGTAAGACAGTGCTGATCAAAGCAGTCCTCAACAGCCTTCCTATATTAAAATTCACGGTCTTATTGGCTCCCATCGGCATTCTCAAGAAGATGGAGGAGCTCATTCGAAGATTTTTCTGGAAAGGAGGCAAAAATAATGAAAATCGAATCTCGCTGGTAAGTTGGGACAAGGTTTCTAAACCTCTCTTGGAAGGTGGTTTGAATTTTAAATCACTCCGAGCTCAAAATATAGCTATGGGAGAAAAAATCGTTCAGAGAATTGTGGCCCCAAAGCCAGGCTGGGCTGAGAAGGCGCTATGGTGAAAATACTTCTCTGGACCAAGGATTCATTGCTTAGACAGTCCTCCTCCAATTGCTGGCACGCATTTGGCCAAACTCTGTTCGAATGCCATTCCTATGATCCAATCTCAATAATTTTGGATTCATGGAAATGGTAAACTTATTGATCTCTGGTAGGACATAATTATGTAAATTTTTCCTCTCACAGACGTTCTGTTATCTCAAAATCAGACCCTGATAGGCTGATAGTCAAGGAGACCCTGAGTAACTATTTCAAACCAGAATTTTAGTTGAGGCTTAGCCTCCTCAACCTAAGAGGGCTCTCTCAATAGGTTAATGATTTGAAAATAAAGATTAGATGGATAACTTTGTAAATAAACTGAATAAAGTGAATAATTGGTTGTAATAATAATCAACAAACATCTATTGGGTAAATGGAGTCAATGTGCTTTCACGAAACATAAAGATCAGTTTCATATGGAAGTCAGGGCATTTTAGGGTTTAGATGCATCAATAGAATAGTAGGACAGAGAATAAACACAGTTCATGAACATATGAAGGAAGTTAGAGCACCTTCAGTGAATTATAAGTAACATACATTCATGCCACTGCAAGTAATTTAAAGATAAACATCATGAGACAATCAAACATCCATAACCCCTTCTGAATCCTGAGTGATGAAACAAAAACTCTCTGTATTAAGATAAAAACACAGTTCTGATATCACAAAAAGTATGCTTGTTCAATGAAAATTCCAACCCTAGGAAATTTGATTTCTTCCCTCTTATAGAGTGGTCATTACATCCTTGGATTCCTTCCAAATATTTCAGAAGAAATTCGAATTTGACACCTATCAACTTTTCAACAAACTTTATTTACAAGTTGACAGTTAAATTGTCTGTCTTACAGTCCTAATACAACTAGGACTAAAACACTATTTATTATATCTTAACAAACTTTAAAAACCTTATCTAATCATTAAAAACTATGCTTGACAGCTAGACTTCGACCATGACATTGTTCATATTCTTGTTGTTAGATCCCATCAACCTGCTTCTTATCCATTCCTGCAAAATAGGAGCAAGTTTCCTGTAAAATAGCTGAATGCTTCATTTCTGTCCATTCGAATCAATTTGCTGAAGAACTGGTGCTTAAAACATGTGCCAAATTTCTTATGACTTTCACTTGAATTTGACCTTCCAGCTATGAAAATCTCAACCTCCAAAATGGTGCAACAACTGTCAATACTACTACACTACGAAACTGCTGAGTCTATTGTTTTCGTAGCGCAGACCTTTCCTTTTTAAATCATACTTCAAACCCACATTTTATATGTGCCAACCCTCTGGATCTTCATTTTTATTCTCCATATACCTCCCACCAACATCAAATCCCAACACAAAACCCTTGACACCTTTGAAAATTTGCAAAAAATCTTTCAAACTGCATCCTACACCAGTTTCGTAGCGCGCTACGAAACTGCTGAATCTTCACTTTTCACAACTTATTTCCAAAAATTTGGTTTTCAACCCCTTTAATACCATATTTTTAGGTGTATATCAACCTTCATAAACCATAAAATCATCTTTAAATAGCTCCAATAATGAGATATATTCATATAACCTCAAAAATTTGTTAAAGGATGACACTTATTGTTTGCATTTATTTTAGTTGTGGCTGATCTTCAAATTGGGCTAGCTGTATTTCCAAGTCTTCTACTCTCCTCTTAAGCTTTATATTGTTTTCCCTTAGCTTGGTATTGACCATCCTAATGAATTTTTCTTCTTTGATTGCAGGTAGGGTCCATATGAAGAATTGAGCTTGACTATCAATTACTTCAGGGTTTGGATTTTTCTCCAACTCCCACAGTTTTTTCATCCTTTCAAAGTTTGCCCTTTCTTCTGCATGCACTCTCACCATTTTCTTCAACTTACCAATCTCATTATTTTCCAATCTGAGTTTGTCTTTTACATCTTCATAGCTACTCTTTTCCTTCTAAAATATTGAAAACCCCGTTTCTGTCTTCTTCATGCATTGAAAAGGATATATTTGTGGTTTCTTCAAAAACATTAGCACTTTCACCTCATGTTTGATCTTTCTCTATGTCTGACTGCTTCAAATTCTTGGAGTGCCTAGTTGAGGGTTTTCTGGGTTTAAAGATCAACTCTGCCGCATCATCCTGGAAATATAACCTTTTGGATGTCTTGTTGCCACCTGTATCCAGTTTGATGAAGTCTGCTTGCACTAGGGGAGACTCTGCAATGTCAATAGCTTGAATTATATCATTCAAATTACCTTTTGACCCCTCCGTAACTTTAGCCTTACCTTTTTCCTTTAACCTTTGACTCCTAGTCAACCTCATTTGATCTATTTTACTAGTTGACTGCTCTAGAATTGTCTCCTTAACCAGAGTTTTCTTCTTCTGTACAGATTTAGGAGTATCTTGGATTTTCAATGTTGTTCCTATCATTGTTTCTTTAACTTGTTTTCGAGGCTTGAGCTTAACAAATCTTCTTGAATTTTTTTCTACAAGGGCAGTAATCTTTGATGGAGTTTTCTCTTTAGCTTGAGGACTAACACCTGTTCCTTCAATCCCAATTCTACTCAAAAAGAGGAATTCAACCCAATCTCTGTTTGCTTTCTGCAACGCATGTAAGACTATTAACTTAACTAAGCCATGGTGAAATAATTAGGTTTCACATGACTCAACTTTCATTTGTACCTTATCAGACATCTTAGCCAAACTTCTGAAAAGATAAAAAGGTAAATCTAGAGATATTATCCCTGTTAAATGAAAAAAAAAGTTTAAAGTGATAGGTATACACCTTGTGGTATCTCCCTTCGCAGGTGAATTACCTCTGAATATTGTAGAGCAAATTGGAAAATGTATGTTTGACATAGTTTCTTGGCACAGCCTTGTTCAAGTCAACCTCTGAAAACTCTGGTTTTAGAAATATTTTGCAGGGTACCATGTCAAACTTGAAATTTTTAAACCACCTGTCTTCTCCTCTCGGAATTTTTGTAACTGCTGATATCACTTCAGGGGAAATTGGTAAATTTAGGAATCCAATCCTTGAGTTTGAACCTGTGAAGTTTGTGGCAAATTCTTTAGTGACTTGAGTGTGCCCACCTTGAATTTTTTCACAAAACCTCCAGCAACCTACTTTCTTAAAGGCTTCTTCAATAGACTTGTCTTTTGTAAGGGCTTCTACACCTTCAGGTTCTGTTCTTATGCAATGACCATACCTATGACTCCTTTCTTCAGCCATTATCTTATTGAAAACCTTGTATCTTTATAAATCTATGAGAATCCCTCTGAAAACCCTATGTCTTCAGCAAATTAGCACATTAGAAATCAGACTGTTGAATGAACCAGCTCGCCTGATAAATGAGTTCAGCCTCGCTTGATAAGAATTCAGTCTCGCTTGAATAACAATCCTACTTCCACCAGCAATGAATTTCAAATTCACTTGATAGCAAATTTTGAAAATACTATTGAATGAGCAGCCTAGCTTGATAAATGAGTTTCAGTTCTGCCTCGCTTGAAATATAGTTTCAGTGAACTCTGGTCTTTCACCACTAATTTCTTCCCCAAAACATAAACATGCATGCACTATTTGTCTTGCATGAGACAAATGAAGTCAAGAACAGCCAAATGTTTTCAAATTTGAAAGTCCCAATGACAATCTGGCCCCTAATCGATGACAAATGACCCCTAATAATTATAATAAATGGTTTCATGTGTGAATGAGAACTCGTGAATGACACCTAATGATGAAAAATTTAACTATATTTGACAAATGTGACAGCTCAGACACAAAACTGAGAATCCCTGATTTCGTAGCGCATGATTTGCAAATTCAGGTTTTTGTGCTACGAAATCACCAGCGTTTTCATAGTGCAGAATCATTTTTTTACACTAAGCGCGATACGAAAACGTAGTTTCGTGGCTTATTCATCAAATCTTCGGAAAAAACTTTAAATATGGGTTTCAAAACATGGCATAAGATCTTTGAAGAATGAAACAAGGTTTTTGAACATTGTCTGGTGATGGAATGAGACCTTTAACTCATGATCTAGACCTTAAAAAATATAAAAATGACTCTAACCCTATCTTAGCATTATGACTTAGGAACAATTGTGAATGACCAAGTTTCAGAAATTTTTTTATAGTGATAACACGTTCCCTCACTGCGACCTCTACGAAATTGGATGGCAAGTGAAAGCATTACCACGATATGGGACATCTCCCTTTGGTCATATTGTCACTGGATGGGATGGAAGGATATTCACATCCCCGTGGATTTGAAAATAGAGTATGAGACAATGTTGACCCTCCTCCATGGTTTGGCTCCGCTGCATAAAAGACAGTTAGATAAACGTGGCTGAGGTCATTCTGGGTCTTATACAGTTGCCCTGGGATATTCAAAATCCATGGAAATGCCTCATGTCCCTCCAAACCTAGCAATCTAGAAGGGGCTATAGAACCTCAAATCCATCCCCGAGATTGATTTCTTCTACTGGCTAATGTGCCATAACAGGAATTTGAAAGATGACAAAATAAAAAATAGGTTTCCAAGGCCCTTCAAGATGTCGAATGTGCTGTGAAAACGAAGAAAGCATTCGTTACATCATGCTAGAATGTAAATTTGCTGCAGAGGTATGGCATGAGGTTCTGGCCCCTTGGGGTAATAGCTTCATCCTCCCGAACTCCATTCCGGATCTTTTTTCCTGTTGGCTTCACAAATACCCCGGGGGGCTCCCTAAAAACAACATCTTCAATGCCATTTGGTTCTCCCTTCCAAAAATTATATGTTGGCAAATCTAGCTCGAAAGGAATAGCAGAACCTTCAGAGACAAAGAGCAAATGGAAAAAATTGTAATAGTAAAGATCAAAAGCCAACTAAAAGAGAGCTTGGGCGAACACCTTGATGCAATCAATATAAGCCAGCAAGATATGGAATGGGGTAGCATGATGGGCTTTAACACCTCAGTGGAAACAAGGAAAAACAAGTCAACTAAAAACTGGAAAATTAGACTCAGTGAGAAATATTTTTCAAAATGGCTCATTAAGCAATCCCCTTTCTCCTTGTTTTTTGATGGGGCTGCAAAAGGCAATCCCGGGAAAGAATCGATCACATTTTTTCCTAGGGCTTGGGTCATTTCACAAGAATTCAAGCTGAAGCGCTTGCTCTTCTCCAAGGCCTTGTGCAAGTAAAAAATCTAGACATCAAAGAAGTAATTGTAATAGGTGACTCTCAATCCATCATAAAATCTTTAGTGGATGGTGCTGAGCCTAAAGATCTTAGATTTGCTATATTGGTGAAGCGAATTAAATCAATATCCAAAACTCTCCAAAGGGTGGTATATTTCCATGTTCTACGGGAGAATAACAAAGACGCAGATCTAGAAGCCAACATAGCAGCTCTTCTTTCCACTGGCACTCTTTTAAGAGACGGGGAAGATGATTGGATTCCCATTCCTTAGTTTTATATCTCATGTTTTACTGCATTTTATTACAGCAGTTTGTTTGTTTCCACAAATTAGGGAAAATATCGGAGATTGAAGGGATAAACAGTTGTAAGAAGCACCGGCATATTATCCATAGTGCCATAGAAATCTCAACAGACGAGAAAAATAGGGAAGCACCCCCAAAGCTTGTAATCTATTTTGAGGCATTCATGCCAAAGATCTAATATAAAATCATAACCATTCTTGTAAAAAAAAAAACAATACAAAAATATTAAAATTAAGGAAAAAAAGCATTTTGGTTTTGTATGATTGAAAAAGATATATTAATTTTGTATATTCAAAAAATTTATATTAAGTTCAACATAGTTTGGGGGGAAAAAATCTAAATTTCAATGTATACAAATCTTATATTATACTTATAAATATAAATTAAATCTATTTCAAATTTGTTTTTCTTTAATTTTAAACATAACTCAATTCATTTCATTATGATTATATTAATATTATATATTATTATATATAATATTATGAAAAATAATCTAAATGATATAGAGTATATATTATATTATTTTTTATATTATATATTATTTCTTCTTATGTTATAAATCAAATTATATTATATTATATGATATTATTTTTATATAGTACATTAATTACATGTTATTATACAATTTAAATAATATAAATTTTAATTAATAACATATTATATAATTAAGAATTTATGAATTTATATTTATATTTTATTTTAAGTTATTTAAGTACAAAGTACAAATGCATTAATTGTTCAATGATAATGACTTTTTCTTGAAAAACTCATTCTTATTTATAGTCACATCAATACAATTTTTTTATTAATTTTATTTTAGTACAATTTTTGAATTTAATTTAATCATGGTTACATGGATTGTGGTGCAAAAAGTGAATTTCAAATGCATAAATATTATTTTATTGGTTTAGCTATTATTTTATTATTTTCTTAGGGGCCCAGCTATTATTTTATTGGGTAAGGTGCGCCAAGTCATGAAATATATAATTCATGGCCCGCTGGAATGTGGCTCTGGCTAGAGCTGTGTGGAATCTCGGTATGTAGTGACAACTACGTACTGGGTGATTATCACCACATATCTGACATGAATATGGGACGTCCATGTCAGAGCGGTATACTATATGGACTGGGTACCATCGTTGGAAAATTTCCAAAGCTAGGCAGTCAATGATGAAATGATCAATTTCATCGCAAAGTACGCACCTTTCGATTGGGGGAGGAGGTCTGGCGAGGAGCCTTCCAAGTGATTGCCACTTTTCCTGTAGGTACAGGATGATACAAGGTTCATCTCCGATAGACTGGGTGGGCGGATCCTCTTGATAAGATCACTCAATGGCGTGTAAGGCGTCCCTATATCACGGTATCTCTGGGAAATGATGGGTATAGTGCCCATAGTTGCTGCAGAGAGTGCATGCGTGATTGGTACACAGCTATTTGCCTTTACCTTTGGTGGTAGGTTCCTTTTTATGAGAACGCGACGTCGCGATGTCTATCTCAGATCCAAGGAGTGGTTTTAATTCATCTAGTTCTGGACAGATATGGGTAGGGTGACCTATTACGTCGCATATGGCGCAGACTGGTGATTCCCATTGAATGGTGGGGGTCACCATATTCTTTCCTCTCTTCTCAATTTTCTTAGCCGTAATCACCAGTTTTGCAATGGGAATTTGTAATATTCCCACTTAGTTGGAATATTATATGTTGCTCTAGTTTGTAGGTTAGAAGAATAAAGAGAGACCCTTAAATCTCTTTAGTAGGAATAAAAATTCCCTATGTGAAATGGGGTTTTATTAAGAAGACCAAATAAAGCCACCTTGCTGTGAAAAGTGGGGCAATGCATGGGGATTAGAACCTTGTTGACCAAGTCAACAGTGATGCTAAATGAGGAGGGAAACCAGTGGGAATAGCACAGTTTTGAGGGAGGACTCTTTGCAATGAAGTAACCTCATGAATGAGTGTGACCCATGGTAAGATGGCTCACCAAGAATAAAGAGGAAGGGATGGCAGCCTTGAGAGGCATTCAGAATCTTCTCTATGTTTGAGTCTTATGACTTCTTGCATGCTTCAGTTGTTTAGCTGGGTTTGCTGCACTGTTTAGTGCAAGGGATTCGCAGGCAGGAGTTCCATTATCTTTCTTGGTTCAGCTTGTTGAAGGGATCTAAGAGGATAATTCTGAGCTACATTTCCACTATCTAACTTGGGGTCAAGCAGTCACCAACTCCTATAGCGTAGTCTCTTCCATAAACTGCGTCATTTCTGAAGGTGATGTTGTGGTAGGGTTGAATCCCTTGATTTGAAGCTAGTTTCTTGGGGAAGGAGGCTTTTTCTCTCCTAAAAGGCTATTAGGGAGGCTCTTCAGCCATTTTTATGTACTTTCATGTATTTTTCAGCCATATCCTATATAGATTTGCAGTAAACTACGTCATTTTATGCAGAGATGTCATCTTGTACTTGTGCTCATGTGAAACCCTTGCCGGGTTGTCTCTATTTTCTATAAAAGAGGCTAAAGCCTCCATTTTCTTGGCTCTTTGATTAATGAAATCTTCAGATCTATTATGACACATATTTTTCTATAGAAACCCTCTTAGAATTACACTATTACATGCTTCAGAATTTCTTTTTGGTGAAGTCATGGGGTTTGGGTGTTTTTAAGGTGTCTTGGCATGGGGAGATCTGTTTAACATAGCTAGAATGATTTGTTTCTGCTCCCATTCTATATGTAAGGGTTATTAAGTGTAATATAAAGGATCCAAGTCCTATTTTTCAGTTATATAACATAGTGCATAAATTCCTTAAAAGGAATATTGCAAAGTTTCCTATGCAGGGGTGGTTTCGACCATTTCTTGGATGATTGGGGCCACCTCGGGACTGAGGGGCTTCAATCCTGTGGCAGTAAAATGGGTGGCTCATGTTCTTGTAGGGGGAACGAGGTATCAAAATGGGATTGCCAACGATATGTTAGGTAATACCAGTGTTGCCAAAACCTGCTGGGAGACAAAACCAGTTGGGGGGTAGAGGAAAGGGGTTTGGGAGGTGGCGTAGGCTAGAGAGGATGACGTGGCTGACGACTCGGTGCCATTACTGCTTGTGTCTGTGTCCTGACCAGCTTCGGTGCTTGATGTGGACATCATGCACACCGAAGCCCCTATGACATCGAGCGATGACTCAGGGATTATGGGAGGATCTCCTAGGAATGACCCTAAAACGGAAAATGGTTTGAATTGGATGGGGTCATATTCTTGGTACCATGAGAGAGAATCCAAGGATGTATGTACATAGGGTAGAATTACATCAATGTTTGTTAGGGGTCACTTCTCGTTGTGCGTCAGTCGACCTACAGTAATGATGCGGTCCTCATGGGGGAACATCACGATACGAAAGATGGAGGAGGTTATGGCAAACATGGCATACATATAACTCTGCCCAAGGAGTATATTGTAGTCCAAGTGAGCGTCCAAGACTTCAATGTCTATGTGGACCATCTTTTCGGCTAAGCATACCAAGACGTTTTGGTAGAGGCCGACGGGGGTCGAAGGACGACCATTGTATGCTCAAAACGTGATGACTGAGGGTTTTACTTCGAGAGAAACTAACTTCTTCCAAACATGTTTGGACATGATGCACATGGATGCACCCTCATCTATGACACAACGGTGAATAGTGATATTCTACATTGACACTGGAATCTGGAAGGCGACCATGGAAGGAAGCCTAGGGGTGGCTTTGTCTAAGTCAAAAGCCATTAGCCACGTATCGGCAGGGTCGATAGCGCCTAACGCAGAAAGTAGGGCTTTCCTTTTTTTTGGGCATGACTGCAATACTTCCAAAGTTGACATAGCAGTAGGAGATTGTGCTAAGTCGTCCACGATACTATAATTATGGGCCGTTTTGGAGTAGTTTCTTGCTTGCCTATTAGGTCCCTTCGCCATATTTGGAAATGGTCCTATAGGTATATTTGAAATGGTCAAAGGTGCATTCGGTGCATTGGTACTTTCCCCGGACATATTGGTGTCCAGTGGGGTGTTGTAATTGCGATTCCGTGTTTGGAAAAACATCTCTTCTCCAATCATGTAGATTTCATGGCTTCTTTTCCCAGAATCGTCTATATTTTGCTGCTGAGTGCTTACCGTCCCTTGATGGGGGAAAGGTTCTTGGATCACAGCTGGTTGCTGGGAAGTTCCTTTTTATCCTCGGTTACTTTATAGCTTCTTCAACTTAGGGAGATCGGGACAGTGGTGAGTATAGTGGCCGTACTCACCACATATCGAACAAGAATGGTTTGTTCGAAGAGGTGGCCTTTTGCTCTGCCATTGGGCATTGCTTGGCTCCTGGTTCTGATTCTGGTTGGAGTTTCCTCTAGCCTGGGATCGCGGTGGGTGCTACTAGTTGCTGCCCCCCTATCCAGGGTTCCCTTTTGGCTTGTTTTTGGATTTTTTCTTCACCACGTTAGGAGGGTAGTTCTCCTGATTATATTAGTGTAGTTGATTTTTGGACGGCTACAAAAAGTTCACCTGTGCATTGGTTTGCATAGGTGGGTCGTGTGCTGGGGACTAAGCATAACGTGGTCCCTGGTTTGCACCTGGCTATTAGAGGGGAGCTCTTCCATCAGTGTTTCTTTCTGCATACTGATTCCCCTAAGTTGGAGGATAAGGTCCTCCCTGGTGATACACTGGCGCCCTATTGGTAAAAATTTTCTTAGGCATATGATGACTTTGAAAATTGGGTTGAGGTACGTTCTAGGTATAACTATATGTGTAACCGGGATTTTGACTGTTGCTGCCTAGGTAACCTTGGGTCAAAGACCCAATTAGTCCGTCTGCAGAGTTCGACACGCTTGGAAATTCTTGATAAGTTTGTAGGCGCGGGGCGTTAGGTAGGATGTTATAAATGTATCATGATTACGTATAAATCAGCTCAAGTTGTTGGGCTTTGCTGATAGCGTCCTCTTCGGATGTGGGATTCTGTTGCGCCACATCCTTTGAAGTCTCTATCGTAAGAGTTTTCAAGAACAAATATAAGAGAACCCAGTCGTCGAGTTTAGCTTTACATAAACTACGACGTCACCTCCATTCATGGAGATGGTCCGAGATATGGATGGCGGGGGTTTGTCTAAAATGATTCAGTAATCCCATTCTGGAATCATGGTGAATGGGTAACTGAAAATATGTTAAGAACATGGTAGCTAGGGCGCTAAACGTTCCATGTGAAGCTGAGGGTTGCTCCACGTACCACTTCGTGGCTACTCCTATAAGATTGCGTTGAAATAATCTCAATTGAATAGTGTCATCAATGATACTGTTCGATGAGAACCACAAGTGAAAGGTCATGACATGATTACTTGGGTCTTCCACTTGCTTGCCTTCAAAATTTGGAATATCTGAAGGGAGATTTGTGGGCATGGAAGGCCATGTAGGATCTTGTGCGATGGAGTCATTCATCATCTTGGTTAAATCGGGTAGATTCAATGAAGCTAAGAAAGGTGACTAAGAGGTTGACACCATTTCAATGTGAAAAAACACAAAGTTCTAGTTAGGAAGAGGCTTAGTCTGCGACGTACCCTGTTGTGTATTTAGTTGCCTTCCCGAATGGGACGCACTCCTCTTCCCCCTAGGGGTTGTGGGAGGAGTGGTGTGTGTTGTGGCATTGGGAGACCGACTAGGGTTCCCAACTATGACTACCCCAATAAAGGATGAACCAATAATGGTTGCAGCGTTCTGCCTTTGACGCCTAAATGGCGAAAGACCTGGAACCACTTCCGACAATGGAGGGAGGTCCAAAAGATGCCTGGATTAATGAGGTTCCATTGGGACCATTCAGATGTAGACCAGGTTTGGTTTTGGAAAAATTTGAGAGGATAGAGTCTGTTGATCATTTCAGCCCTTATTAAGATTCTCGGCCAGTAACTCTGCTTTAACATATTAAATCCCCTCTCATGGCCTAAGAAAATAATTTTCCCATATATTGTTCCTCGCCTTCAAAGTTAAATTGCATTGTAAAAAAGGCCGAAAAATGAGAATATTGAAAGCCCCGCCCTTTGGTCCGAGCCCCTTTAGTTTATTATCCACGTGACCCAGGCTCAGGACCGGGCGCTAAACTCATAAGGATATTGGGCTCAGCTATAACCGTTGATCTGTATAGATCAAACGGCATCCACAGCACTCCACTATATCCGTGGCCCCCTCTGTGCATCACCCAAATTGCACCTCAGCCGTTCATTCTCCCGCACATCCGACGATTCGCAAACAGCCTACTCTGGTGGTCCCCGTGCCCGCACACATCACAAAAACCGATTGTATTCATTGCACCGCTTATCTAGGGCTGGCGGTATTTCTCAAAATGCAGTGATTCCATACAGCGCCTGCCACGCGTCCCGGTGTATGTGTCTAATACCGCCCTCCATCGCGCGTTAATGTTCGATCCAAGACGCGCAGCGAAATTAACTTGAACCGTCAGATCTACAAGCCTTCATCTAACAGCCATCACACTCTAAAGATGTGTGTCAATTAACTAAAGCTCCCGTACCCCCCTGGCCCACTTTTAATTACCCCTTAGCATAGTTTAAGCCGTTAATCATGTTTTAAGATTCGACGTCCCAAATCGTTTGTTTATCCAGCTGTTGCCCTGGCCCACCTCCACGTCATTCGTTCCACGTGTTCACTGCGTCCTTCCTCCACCATTCATGTATTATATTCATACGTTGTATTTTAACGTTTTATGTTATAAACCTCCGCTAGTTCATTTTTCACTGTTCCGCTGCATTTTTCATCTCCACCCCTCATACTTCCACCATTTCACCATACTGCGTCACTGCACAGTTGCCTCCATTGCATCGTCGTCCCCCATGCATTTGTTTTCTTCACAAATTTGTGGGCTTTTGCAGGTTTATGGCGATGGAGAACTATCTTAATTTACAGCCTCCATTACAGAAGCTGAGTACAATCCAAAGGACCATTTATCTGATGCATAATTATGGAGCGAGCATCTGGGAAGATATGCTGATAAGACTTTCATTAAAGAAGCGGGATAAAAATCTGTTGAACCCTCTGGAGCCATTCAGAGCAAATATTTTTGCAGATGGAGATATTAATTGAGTAGCAGCGAAGTATCAGTAAATTCAGCATTAAAGATCTTGGATTCGAATTCAAAGTTGGAAGACAGAGGGTACAAAGCACAAAAAACAATACCCTCCAGGTTTTACTTCAGCAGGATTTCCTATCTGGAAGGACAGAATTTTTATTCAAATTTATCCCTGCACCATGTCCTTGAAGAATATTTTCATCCCCAGCTCATTTATTTCGGGAAGACGGCAAAGAGTGCATACAGTACAGCATAGTTACTCAGCAGCATAGGCGCGAATTTTTCCGCCATTTTGTTTAAATTAAACAAATTAAATGCTGGTCACCTACCTCTTTTACTAGACTTTTCGGTCTCTCAACTATAAAAACTATGAGGAAACTCATTGTAGTGGTTCCATATTTTTATCAGAGAATTGTGCAATGAAAGGCAATTTTGTATACATCTTGTAAAAACTCTAGTATGAAGGCTCAGAGCCCGTAGGGTCTTAGTGAGGAGGATTTCTATCTGTTTAGAGGATTCTGGTCTTTGATATCCCACAATATGAACCTTTTTCTGATGTGTTTAATACAACATTTCATTCATCCATATTCTTGTATCATGTACTGGAATGCGAGTGGCTCACTGATTTTAGGTAAGGATTTATCCTAGTTGATACCCATGCTCGGATCAGTCAAGTGCTTTAAATATGGCTCAGGCATGATATATTGTTTCAGGTTCATTTCATTCATCTTTCTTCTATATTAGTTGCTTTGGGAGGGTGCTTTTAAAATGCCATTGTCATGTATGGATTCTTAGAATGATAAGCCCATATGTGGTTTTGTTGTGTATCTGGGTATCAGACCAAAGTTAACTAATATCCTCTTATGTTTCTTTCCCTGCATACCCCTTCTGATATTTAATTTATGTGGCATATTACTTGAATCGGCCCTCTTTACAGTAAATTGTCTCTTAACTGTCTGATGCTTTTGTGTTGGAGCTTTGCATTTTTTCTCTGCAATATTACTTTCCTCATAACACTTTCTGAGGGTCTTGGTTCCATTCTAGTTCATTTCCCTGTTTACATAAGATAGCAAGTGAGCTGAAGCTGACAACTTCATACATTATATTATATGCTCCTTGCTATGCTAAGATGTCCTAGGCACTGGTCTATGGCAACTCTAGGCTGTCTCTAGGAGCGACAACATCTTTCTGGCGTCGTTGCCAGGGAACGAAGTTAATAAAATCATTATCCCTGGGCGTCAACAATATTTATTCACTCTCTAATCAGGTGAGCACAGAGAGTTGAAGAGTTGTATATCTCTCACCTTGGTGACTCCACACTGTTGTTTATTTGATAAATCTATTTGTAGTTCTGGCTCCTCGAAAGCCACACCTGAGGTCAGAAAAGTCACAACCAAAATCACCTTCAGTATCTGACCCGGGAAATACCAAATGACTCCGCTGGTAGAAGACTCTGAACTGGTTGAGAAGATGCAGTGATCACCTTTGCAGAAACATGGATCCAAACATGGATAAGGATACAAAGCTAAATGCTTTGAATGATCAAATATATGAATTAAAGAGAATGTTTAATAAAGTGCTAAAGAGGTATATGGCTAATATGAATACAAATGATGATTATTTAGAACAGCCCACGCCTCTTCCAGAACAAGGAAAAACTCAGGACCTAGATAACAAGCAAGACATGTATGATGTTTTGAAACCTATGGAGGATGAAGAGGAAAGCGATCAAGAATTGCCTGAATTCATACCTATGTCTTGTATTATGCTGGTCAGAGAATATCACAACCTAATAGCAAAGGTAAATAGGGAATTTTTCTTGGAGGAAACGAGAGACCACATAGAAGATGTAAAATCTGATGTGGAGGAAGAAATCACTCATGGGCCTTGCAGTCTAGCCGAGTATCATCAGGTTCATGAGGACTGGCCTGAATCAGAGAGAGATCAAGAAACATCAGAAGATCCCTAAGACTCCTCTGTGGATCAGGACGAAGAAGGACCTGCTGAGAATCTGACAGGTTTGATTGGTGACATTGCTTACGATTATGACTTTACTAGTTATGATTTATTTGATGATGATTGTTTCCCGAGAGAAGATGAGTCTACAGAACCATCATCAGTAGACCCATGGGAGGAAAGCCAGGGCCAGCAATCTCAGAATAGTAATGAAACCAGTCATCCTATCTATGATACGGATGGGGAGAGCTATGATAGTATAATAGCAGATGAAGATTCCTTGAATCCTCATTCTGCTTTACCACAGATCATCAGCGAGACTGGAAACCAGTAGCTTTCCTTTTCAGAAGATGAGGAGATAAGAAAAGAGGAAATTCCTGAGCAGATTGAAATTAAGGGGCCTTCTCCTGAAAATGAAGAAGAGATGAAACATACCCCTGCTCAAGAATACATAGATATT